>CM040184.1:20722422-20957422 GCA_022606455.1 Callitettix versicolor | reverse complement strand
GCCGAAAATGTGTTACTTTACATTAAATAAAAAGAAACCTTACAGCCATTTTGAAACGTGAAGGTATAACATAACATAAAACCAATGAAGATAAAACCATAAAAATATAGATAAAACCAATAATATAAATATCTATAAATCATATAAAAATAAATTCTTAAACGTAAAAATAATTTTTAATCACCATTTTGAAATTCATTGAAAACTGTACAATTGCAGATTTGTTTTCAACGTGTAAGCAAAATAAAATGAATTTAATTTTTAACGGTCAGTTAGATAAAAAAACATTTTGTCAGTTTATTGTTTATTTTTGTAGGTTCTAATACAAAAATTACAAGTTTTTTTATTCTATAAGTCTACATAATAAAGACATTGACAATGTAAAATTTGAAGTTTTTGTATTTTGAGGCAATGTATATTTTGATATGTTGATGTTTGTCTATACACGTAAAAAATGTGTTTTTCAAAAAATTACAATTTTTAACGTAAGTCAGACATTTAAAAATAATTCAGTTGATTTTTGAATTTATACGATGCATTTTTTATAGTGGCGTCGCTGGATTAAATATCTGGCAAAAAACTACTTTTTAATAAAAATATTTCTCACAATTATATTCCAAAAATTGTTTTACTAGCTTCGCATATACACTTAGAGTTTATTTTCGGTAATTAATTTTCCTACTTATCAGCTGATTTCCATTGGAAAATAAGCAAAACGGACATCACGATAAGATTTAAAACCATAGAATGAGCACCGATCCTGAGCTGTAGATGTTTTGAGGGATCGTTAAAAATGTTAATACATCTTTATATATGTTAGACATTTAGCATTAGCCATTGTGATCGAGTTTCATTCAAACATAAAAACAAAATAAAAATATTTTGATAATAATTTTATCGAAAATATTATCTAGCAAAATAAGATAAACCGTTTCAAAATGGATGCCGTTAAAAATGTACGCAATAATATAGTTTAACAAAAATTCAACATCGTAATCAGCGTTAAAATTTACGTAAATAAACATTTTAAATATCATAGAAAATATAGAAACGAACCTGACAACGGTCGCGTTTCATTTTTGTATTTACACTATAACTTGAAAATTTAATAGTCTAGTAATTTATGCAGATTTGAACAACGATATAACAGTGAAAACGAACTTTCGAAAAAGTGTTTATTGAGTTCAGGGTTCATTTTTGTATTTTTTGTTGGAAAATATTTGCAATTTAAAATGGAAGTTTATAAGATGTTATTGAATTTTTGTTATGTTATATTAAGGCGAAAAGCATTGAGGTTATTATCGCCTCCCTAAAATGTATGTGTGAGTGTAATGTGTTAAAGTCGTAAGTGTAGTGTTGTAAGTGTAAGTGTGTTAAGACTCGGGTACCGCAAGGAATGTCTAATTCGTCTCAATAGGTGCAGCTAGTCTATTTAGTTGAAAATTTGTTTCCATCAAGCAGCGAGACATGTGCGTGCCGTGATTATTAAAATATCTCTAATGTGTTTTTCATTTTTGGTTTTCAATCTTTGGACTCCTGCTGCAAGATACAGTGGAAGGACGTGGATAGGTCTACAGACTTTCAATACTGTCCTTCTTTGCTCCATCTGTCACAACTCTCCACGCTCTACTGATCAGCTGATCCCGTTACCTTCATTAAAATTAAATTGATTTCCTTAAATCCGCGCTCTACTAGATCTGTTTCCGCTGTTTTACATTTTGGTGCCCTTAGACTACTTCAAGGACACATATTTTCGCGCGAGTGTCGGTCTGACACTTACTTGATTATACAAAAGTTTTTTAATTCCATCTTCGTAAAAAAAGTTCTCGGGCGTTCATTGAGCCATTGGAGCACGAAGGTCTCCACCGCAGAATCGTCTTCGAAACGCTGGCCTCCAAGCGCCTCTTTGAGTAGCCCAAACAGGTGATAGTCGCAGGGTGATAAGTCTGGACTGTATGGGAGATGTTCCATTGGTTCCCAGCCAATTTGATCGAGTTTAAGCCTCGTAGCGTTCGCCGAATGTGGTCGGGCATTATCGTGAAGAAGAATGACGTTTCTCGCCGGTTTAGATTTCCTTTTCCTACGAAAAGACTGTTTTGCGGCCTCTAAAACATCGCAATAATATTGTGCATTTATTGTGCGTCGTTGATGGAGGAAATCGACGTGAAAGGCGCCTTGATTGTCGAAAAATACAGTGGCCATTACCTTCCCGGCCGACGATCGTGATTTGGCCTTCAGAGGCGCCCTCTCTCCCTCTTCCGCCACTCCATACTTGCCTGTTTCGACTCAGGAGTTATATATTTGAATGTGACAGACAAGCGCAAATAAGTTTTGACCATTAATTTACGTTTTGTTGCAATTTAAATACCAAACGATCAAATATTTTGAAACTACTCGTCAGGTAATCCTTAATTATACAGATCTGTGAAACAAATCATTTAAATATTAATTTTAAATGCGAAAACGGTAAAAACATCTGTTATTGAAATAAAAATAAAAATAATGTACCATGTTTTCTCTTCCTTTTTATTTTAGTTACGATAAATTGCTCAAAAACACGATAAACATAACATAACCTGAATATAGCCTATCAGCTGTTCAATGAAATCAGCTGATTTCTACGAATTTAATATAAAACAACTGATCTTTTAATATAACAATCGAAATTAAATTAACGATTCGATTAAATTTCTTCGTAGTTTCCGTAGTGTAGTGGTTATCGTATGTATCTCACACGCCCAAGGTCCTCGGTTCGATCCCGGCGTAAACACTGTAATTTTTAATTATAATTAATTATTGAGACTTTCGACGCGCAAAATATACTGTTGTTATATCAGTATACACATGTTCCTCGCATCACGTGTCCAGCAAAATCCAACATCAAAACCAGTCCTAAAACGTGATACATATTAAAATAGAAAACCGTACAAAGTTTTTCGCAAATCCGAAACAAGGGGCAGTATTATTTTTTGTTAGCATGCATTTGTAATTCATGTTAGAAAGTTATCAGCAAAAATATCGATAAAAGAAAAAATTTAAAAGTTTCAATTTTCAAAAGACGTATTTTTTTTATTTCAAATTTTTTCTGTGTGTCTTGATCCATGATTATAAATGTACGGTTAAAGTTTAAACAATATTTGTGACAATTTTGATCGAAATCATTAAATCAATTTTTTTAATTTATATTTTTATGGCAGCTAAATTTATTAGCAAATTTCTATTGAAAAATAGCAGTCCCCCTTAAAATAAGCCCCGGTAGGATCTAAAAAATGTGTTTAAGAGTCGTTAAATTTTGTATTCATGTGTAGATGTGTCTGTTACCACTCTAGCCATCGTAGTTTTGGTCTGATCTTATTCAGTCTTGGTATAAAAATCGTTTTTGTTAATAGCTTGGACAAGTTCGTTACTCAAATAAATCAAATCAAGTCAACCGTTTCAAAATGGCGGCCAGTCCAAACCTTAAAACGTATCGTAACTTTTAAACCTTGCATAAATAATTACCAGTTCTGTAATTTTAATTTAATTTGAAAAATTAAGAAACCAATTTCGCTTGTAAAATCGGATTTTAAAAACGTCGTAAATATTGCAGTGTTAGAGCTTTTTTTCGTGTTTTTACTGTAAAATGCAAAATATGTTGGTTCTGCCTCTTTAAAATTGTTAATTTTTGGAATTCGTTTTAACGCCATTTTTCTGAAGATTTAATGTATTTTTTACAATTTTGGCCAAATTAAACAGTTTTACACTCTAACAAACAGGCTTTCTAGCAATGCTTAAGATGGAACCGTAGTATGATTCAACAACGCTGAATCAATCAGGTCTGTTGTATAGTCTCTATAAAAATGCTAATTATATGCTGTTTATCAATAACTTTGTGTAATGTCCTTACAATAATGATTGTAAAACACGATGGTATCGATAACGTTTGCTTACAACATTGTTTCACGCACGTGTGCAGTTATTTTTAACTATTTTCCATAATTTTGTTTTCACAATCATGTTGATTTTACTTTCAAAAATATTTTTTAACCAAGATATAATTACTCCGGCACTGAATCACCGAACTCCTACGTCATTCTTGTCCCACCCATCTCACCGTTTCCCGGACAAGCCGCCAGGCGCGCTGATTGCCACCAGGCTCTGGAAAGTTTCTCACTGGTTATAGAATTGTCAAACGACTACCTTCAAACATGGAATATACAACAGCGGTTTTACAGGTCATCTGTTTGTTTTTTGTCGTCCGATCAGGTAAACAATTACATTTAAAGTTTGTTAAAATTACTTTATTTTTAGGAATAGTTTTTATTATTGTACAGGTATTTTTTAGTTTTTATTTACAGCAGTGATAAATCATTGCGGAAATTTTCACGTATTCAAAAAAATATTGTATATTTTTTTATTATTAATCGATTGTTGTCAAAAGTTTTTCGGTTTTTTGTTGTTGTTTAGAACAGCAATTCAAATTTCAATTCTTTCAATTCAAATTTGATAACCTCACACAGATGGACGTTCAAATTAACTAATAACAATGACCAACATTACTGCAGGTTCAAGTTGCGAAATTTTATCTCTTAATTTTTCCGGATTTTTTCGCGGTAACTATTTGAAGTTCCTTGTGTGCGTGCCGAAAGGTGGGCCCCATTAGAAAGAAATTTAACACAATTCGTAAGCACATATTAATTTAGAAAATTTTAACTTCTTATTACGCTTGCTACAGCTAAATATTGAGTTATGAAAACAGCAAGGAAAACATCAAAGTTGGTGGGAAAATATTGTATGAAAATATATTAAATTATAACATTAGACTATTTCAAACGTTTTTTCTGCTTGTTAGGTTACCGTAAAAAAAATCGACTGGTCTCATAGAATTAAAAACGGATATAACCCCAAAATTTTTATACATTTCTGGCTCGATCTCAACACTTTTATTTTATGAAAAATGTTAAAAACATCTGTTGTAATTTATTGAAATTGACTATTTTCGAAAATTCAATCATTTACTCTACACTTCTAAACATAAATGTGGCCTATATAAAAACAGCAAACTGCACGTGATGGCTAACCGGTTTACTAGTACAAGTTATTTCGTACTTTCAGATTTACTAAGACTTGCCGTACCTTCAACACTGCACACATTATAATTTTCAAATTACAAGCATTTATAAAATATTTGTTTTAACGTTTTCTTCCGACATTTAAAAATCTCAAACCATTTCAATAGATCATTTTAACATATGTTTAAAATACTGATCTAAAACAAACCAATTATCTTCCACAACAAATATTTTTGTTCAGTTCTGATTTTGAGAAAAAAGTATTTCGATAAAAATTGCCGATATGCAAATTAGTTAGGTTAGAATTTATTTCGTGTTTGAATCTTGACCGTTTGCTCAGGATGCTCAGAATGGTACGGTAAATTCCATAAAAACTGTCAAACTCTGTTCTTCATTCTATAAAAGCTAAAAGTGTTGGGTATTAATTATCTATGTAAAACGATATCCACAACTGAGATGCATGACGACGCTCACAGGATGTTAAATGTGCAAAGAATTTGTCTACGGCAGTAAAATTACCAAAGCTTTTACTTAGCCTGAAATCGTAATGGTAGGTGTAACAAATAATCGATTTTTAAAATGATTTTCAGGTGTTTACAAAAACTAGGCAAATTGGTTAAATTTATTAACGATAGCTTTTCAAATTTTGTTGAATAGTTTTAATTATACTTAATTTATAATGTATGAAATAAAATAACCAAACAAGTAATACAAAATAAGTCAATTCCTACTTAGGTCAACAAAGAAAAATTGTATTTTAGTTACTTTTTATTAAATAGTTACAATTAATATAAATATATATACACATATGACAGAATCACAATATTAAGTGGCAAAATAGAAAGCGAATTTCCTTGCAATTTTCCATTTTCCTTTCTATATATATGGTGTTGTAACACCATATATACATATACAAATAAATTAATTAAAATTAATTAATGAATAAATATCTGAAAAAACTGTAATAACATCAATTATCATCCACTACAAGTTTTAAAAAAATGTATTTGAACTTGAGTGGATGAATAAAAAGTATTTCATTAACGATTGAAATTTTGAACAAGATATATAAATATGCATAGGGAGAGTGTGAACTAATAGAAGGAATTGAAAAACTCTAATAGCTTAAATGTTTTATTTTATTTTAACATGTGTACACTAACTTAAAGTTCTCAATTTTATGTGAAACGAAAAATCTGATGAACCAATTGAGATTAAATTTGGTATGAACACGGTTTAGATATCTGAGATAAACACAATACTATTCCAGTTTAATTGTATAATAGTGACTTTTTAATAATACTGTATTTTATTAAAATATGACAGGACCCTGTTTTAGAGTATCGAGTAGCAAAAATGTATATTTCTTGGCCGAAAACCATAAATCGTATAATATTGTAAATAGAAATATATTAAAATGAAATGACCTATTCAGATTTTGAAAATCGACTATAAATTTTATTGCCTACATTATAATTGCAGGCAAAGCCGCAACGGGTAACAGCTAGTTTTATATAAGTTAGTTAATTAGGTTTTGAAGCGATTTTCAGTTTTCCTTATAGATTTCTTATCGTAACACGCCTATTTTAAAGACGACAATTATATTTTTTAGTTTTAGTTTTGTTTAAAACATGTTATTTATTTATACATAAAAACCTTGTGTAGCAATTTTTGCACCATTAATTTTCATCTACCGTGTAATAATTTGTCGTAATAAATGATTACAACTTCTTGAAAAAAAATGAAACAAACTTGGAGTATAATTCAACATTATCTGCAGTTTACAAATGGCGTCTTCCAGCTGTTAACCTACCTACAGGGCCTACTTTCCATTTTTCTCTATTTACCGATTTAACATCAGTTGCAGATATAATTTAACCTTGATTATCGATAATACAGATTTAATCACATCTTTCACGGCTCTCTAAATCCAGTGTTTCATTGCAAACTTTCTCCTTCTTTTATCCATGTCAAGGAATCCGTTTGCAATTTTAATTAGTTGTCGTCATTGGATTAGGCTAGCCTATAACCATGTTTGTTTTTCGCGTTAGATCTATTATAAACGCGTACACATAACGCACAAACTTTTTCAAATTGTTTTTTCAACGTCTGTAACGTAACAAAAATGTAGTGATCATTTTTAAAGTAAAAAAGTAATAAAATTAAAAATGTTTATACCAATATTAGTTTTTATGACTAAGATAAGATTATTGATTCTGTCTGTAATTAATTAATTAATTAAAAGAACTCGCCTTTATGACTAAGGTAAGATTATTGATTCTGTCTATAATTAATTAATTAAAAGAACTCACCTTTATGACTAAGGTAAGATTATTGATTCTGTCTGTAATTAATTAATTAATTAATTAAAAGAACTCACCTTTATGACTAAGGTAAGATTATTGATTCTGTCTGTAATTAATTACTTAAAAGAACTCGCCCTTTTACTCTTCTAATTATCTTGTTATTATGAAATGTATATCTATGGCAGTAATTGATCCATATCAATTAAAACCTAATCGGTTAAAAGGTTTGATGTGGGGAACATTTCCTAAAAAAAATAAAAAGGACAAACATTTTCACTTTTCCGTACTGTGCAGTTTTTGTAGTTTGTATTATTAATTATCATTTGTAAATGATTAATGATTAATTATCATTTGTAAATGATCGTTTGACAGAACGATATTAATGTCAAAAGGACTAAAGTGGGGGGGGATAAAAAAGTCCAAAACATTATTTTTTTCGTAAATAAGTTTGTTTTTTGCGATTTATTTTTAACATGTTTTTCTATTATTTAAAATTTTGATAAACTGACTTGAGTTATATATGACTAAAATTTGCATAAAATGTGTTGAATCGATTTTGAGAAATGAGGTAGATTTCTTTAGGAAAGGGTGTTTGGATGATTCCAAAGAAACGAAACGTGTGATTTTTATTTGGATACTGAAGTGTGTCAGTTGGACCTTTTCCAAACATTTCAATTGAACAAGAGAAAGTTTGTGCAATATCTTTACTTCATTGTTTGCAACCGAGAGTGAGCTGTATCAGGTCGTGCTAGCCAGACGCAGTGTACATCGCGTGACCTGACCTTGATGTAATTACACGTAATGACATCACTTCCTTCGAATCACGTGATTACTTCGGGGATGGCGGGCGGTGATGTCATGCATCTTGGACCTCAGAATATAAAGTAGTCCTTGGCTTTTCCGAAGCAGTTTCATCAAACTGCAAAAACCGGTTCGTGTTTCGACACTACTACAATAGATGCACCTTATATAGGCTATAGAGGAACCTTACGCTGAACTTTGGTTTTTATATTTTTGGAGAATGTAAGGTTACATTAATGAATGAGTTTCTAGGGTTACTACTGCACTACTGTAGATGTATTTTGCCTCTTTTCTACATTCCTGAGATGCTCAGTTACGGCGCCACTCCATCCCTATTCTCTTCATAAAATCTAGGAACTGGAGACGATTAAAGATGGTTAACTCCCCCATATCTAATTGGTAGCTTCGTAGTTTATTATTGAGGTGCCTACATGCCTGATCTGATAATTACATTTTAATTTTTTCTTTCTTTATCCTTATTACACAGGTTTTGCACAATTTTGCCAGATTTTTTGTTCTGCTGTGAGATTCCGGTCATTCTGTTTTACCTTCTTACTCATGGAAACACCCACAAGTAACCAGGGAAATGATGTACGCCCGTACAGAGTCCTGCAGGCACTGGGAGATCGACCAAGGATTCTGTTTGATACATAATCAGACCGGTGTCTTTCACTTCATAAAACTTGAAAATTAGCCAAGTTATGTAGAGTAGTGAATGTGTGTGCGTGTGCGCGCGCTTGTGCCTTGAGTAGATGAGTGAGAGAGTGGTATAACCTAGGGATACGGTAGGATTGCTAAGCCTAAAAGCTGCTCACTTCAGCTGCCTATGCCGGTAGGGTTACCATGACGGGAATAGAGGACATCCTGTTGTAGAATCCACACAAAGGCCTTTTAGCAATATCAGTTTCAAACTACAATATCCAGTTTTAATATAGACTATAGTCTTGCTTCTTTATAATTGTATTAATTCCGGATTCTGTAATGTCTCCAAATGTCTGTAAATGTACATTTACGTTGCTCCGTGAATGTTTTTCAGCCATTATTTCTCTGCGCTGTGAAATAAAACTGAGCCGTCAAAATGTCTAACCGGAAAATAAAATAAAATCAGCTGTTTTCTTTTAACGCGACAGCTGGCTATGGTATTGTTAGCGTGCACCGAGCTGTCACACTGTGAAATAAACTACGTTTCGAGATGAATGACAAATGAACTAAAAAAACAAGGACATTTTAAAATGGATAAAAACCATATTATTATTTAAAATATTATTTAAGGAAATGTTTTAATCCTTCAACGTATGCTGTTAAATAAATACATATTTTCTTTATAATTTCAAAAGGACGTTTATTAGATTGTTGTAAATCCGCTAGGACAAAAAATTTAAAAGGATATCCGGTAGCCTAATTGTCCGGAAAAATCCGGACGAACGGAGGCGTACATTGTAGAGAGAAAGTACTGTGACGCTCCGATAAATTTAATCGGTTAGCGGTACACATTTTTTTTTTATTAGCATATTAAAAATGTTCATTTTGTGTTGTTTTATTGTTGCTTTTGGATCTTCGCTTATATCACGTCAGCGATAAAGCTGTATTCGGTGATTATTACTTTTTCGCTAATCCAGAAGGAAATTATTGCAATCGTTTAAAAAATTCGATATGCCAATTTTAATAGATCTTCAATTTTTTTCCTTTATCTTATTGTTGCTTTTTATTTTTTATTTGTTGCTTTTTATTCTTATTGTCGATTTTATTGTTGCTTTTGGATCTTCGCTTCTATCACGTCAGCGAGAAAGCTGTATTCGGTGATTATTACTTTTTCGCTAATCCAGAAGGAAATTATTGCAATCGTTTAAAAAATTCGATATGCCAATTTTAATAGATCTTCAATTTTTTTCCTTTATCTTATTGTTGCTTTTTATTTTTTATTTGTTGCTTTTTATTCTTATTGTCGATTTTATTGTTGCTTTTGGATATTCGCTTATATCACGTCAGCGAGAAAGCTGTATTCGGTGATTATTACTTTTTCGCTAATCCAGAAGGAAATTATTGAAATCGTTTAAAAAATTCGATATGCCAATTTTAATAGATCTTCAATTTTTTTCCTTTATCTTATTGTTGCTTTTTATTCTTATTGTCGATTTTATTGTTGCTTTTGGATCTTCGCTTCTATCACGTCAGCGAGAAAGCTGTATTCGGTGATTATTACTTTTTCGCTAATCCAGAAGGAAATTATTGCAATCGTTTAAAAAATTCGATATGCCAATTTTAATAGATCTTCAATTTTTTTCCTTTATCTTATTGTTGCTTTTTATTTTTTATTTGTTGCTTTTTATTCTTATTGTCGATTTTATTGTTGCTTTTGGATATTCGCTTATATCACGTCAGCGAGAAAGCTGTATTCGGTGATTATTACTTTTTCGCTAATCCAGAAGGAAATTATTGAAATCGTTTAAAAAATTCGATATGCCAATTTTAATAGATCTTCAATTTTTTTCCTTTATCTTATTGTTGCTTTTTATTCTTATTGTCGATTTTATTGTTGCTTTTGGATCTTCACTTCAATCACGTCATCGAGAAAGCTGTATTCGGTGATTATTACTTTTTCGCTAATCCAGAAGGAAATTATTGAAATCGTTTAAAAAAATCGATATGCCAATTTTAATAGATCTTCAATTTTTTTCCTTTATCTTATTGTTGCTTTTTATTTGTTGCTTTTTATTCTTATTGTCGATTTTATTGTTGCTTTTGGATATTCGCTTCTATCACGTCAGCGAAAAAGCTGTATTCGGTGATTATTACTTTTTCGCTAATCCAGAAGGAAATTATTGAAAGCCGCCTCGGTGGTCTAGTGGATAGCGTACTAGGCTTTCACCCCAAGGACCCGGGTTCGATTCCCGGCGAGGGCTTGGCATTTTCATACGCTATATAAATCATGCCATCGTCTGCATTAGCCCAAGTGTGCACAATAATCGGACGTTAAACACACACAAAAAAAGAAATTATTGCAATCGTTTAAAAAATTCGATATGCCAATTTTAATAGATCTTCGATTTTTGTCGTAAAGGTTATCATCGCCTAGAACAGAAAAGGCTGACGTTTGTTTGTATGCGTGTGTTATTGATCCGAGAACAAACACTAACACGAATTTAATGTATAGTTTCAAAACATCCACGATATGCGGTGACGTACGTGATGTTTGGAATTTCTAATACTGGTATAAAATTGCCACAGCCTCCCTCATTTAGTTTACAACTCCCGATCGCTTCAGCCTGGCGACTCTGTGTCGCCGCTAGCCCGTTACGCATTATTGATTTTTCAGATGCGTAGGGAAAAGGTTCAAGCTCGCAGTAGTGTTCCGCATTGCTGTTGCACAAACTTTCTCGTTTTCTGCAATAAGTTAAACATTATATACAAACTATTACCTTTGAGTCTATAATACACAGAGCTTCCACACAATGTTAAAATCGGGTGCCAGAATGTAAAATACTACCAAAACTCGACAACAGAGCGATCTGAACTCGGTTTTCTGCTACCTGTTACCTTGAGTCTATACATTGCCGCAGTGACGTGAATTTACCTTATTACACGCGATTAAAATATCTAATTATAAGTGATTCATACATTAACAAATAATTGTAGCTCAAGCTAACCTAAAAGTACATGGTTCATTTCATTTCCCTTTTGCTAGATGTAGTGAGATCTGTATGTATCATAGATTCAAGGCTATTACCCACAAAAAGTGTTCTATATGTATTTCCATAGTCTCGGATCTGGATTTTATAATGATGACAGCTCCAAACTTACTTTCCAATGAAAATTTGCTAAAAATTAAAGACGTCCTATACCAGAAACAGCCGCCCTAAATTTGATTCAAATTTTATTCGGAATAGTTCAGGGCGCTCTAGATTTAAGTATAGCTATCATTAAAAAAGTATGAGTCTACTTTATTATTTTTTTTTTTTTTTTTTGAAACTCAAGTCCTTAGAGGGAAAACAATTTACATTCCCAAATTTTTTTGTAAAATCGAGGTGCCATGCTAACATGATTAAAAAGAATTTCCAAAAAGTAATATTTTAAAAATTATAACAAAAATATCTTCAGTTTTTTTTAAAGTGTTATTTAACGATTATAATAAGCGTTAAATCAATTTTTTTAAATTACATCGACTACGAAATTTAAACCAGACAACGTTACATTCATTTTCGTTTATTCAGGGAAATTTTAAACGCCCATTATTATTATTTTATTTATTTTTTTTTTTTTTTTTTTAACGTCCGACTATTGTGCACACTTGGGCTAATGCAGACGATGGGATGATTTATATAGCGTATGAAAATGCCAAGCCCTCGCCGGGAATCGAACCCGGGTCCTCGGGGTGAAAGCCTAGTACGCTATCCACTAGGCTACCGAGACGGCAAAACGCCAATTAACGCAGACTTCAACGTTGATTACGATGGTGAAATCAGATTTTAAAAGACGTATAAAATAAAAACGTTATAATTTTTTTTTTAAATTTGGAATGGCAGCCATTTTGAAACTCTTAAACGAATTATGCTGGATAACTAACTTGGCAATCCTTAAAAAGTAAAATAAATTTATGATCGACGATTATTTTAAGTTCGCTGGTCTGGGATTTAAATGTGTAAAATCAATTTACACATTTTTTTGATGGGAATTCGATAAGAACTTTAAAAAGTCCAGGTTTTCATTATCTCTCCAACAGACAATTGTTTAAATTTTCGCAAAAAATTATCATATTTGCAAAATCTGGAATAAAAAGAAGAGTTACAGTTTATAAAAATCTGGAAAAAAGAACCGAGAGAGAATAAAAATAATAGTTTATGTGGAATGTCTGGCTACATGCCAATAAACCAACCACGAAGAATCTTTGATCACCAGTTCACTTTTTTACGAAATATTTTGATATTATTTTGAGATTAATACCGTTCGGACATGTAAACAAATCTTTTTGTTATTAAAGAATTTTCATTGGAAAAAATAACTATTGAAGCGGCCATTATTTTGAGAAGACCGATATTCTTGAAATGAGTCACGATTCCTGGCCTATAGAATACCTTTTAAGTGATTTGGCTTTGGCATTGGCCACCACCAGTTCATTTCACTCAAGAAATACTGTAATGTTATTTTGATTTTCAACCGTTTCAAAATGGCGGCTATAAGGTTTTTGATAACTGATTCCAGCATAAATTAATAGTTCAACGCCATACTTTTAAATTCTAATTTATTAAAATTTGTATGTTGATTACGCCAGTGAAATGAAATTTTCAAAAAGTGTAAGATTCAAAATAATGGGATGTTTTAACTTTTGGGGAATTAACTTCCATCATATGTGCAAGGCAGCTGACTGTCGCAGATTATGTTTCACTGAAAACGTTGTTTGCGTTCAACAGTCAAAAATCTGACAGATTTTGTATGTTGTCACTGCTTGGTGCAGGAGAGACTCCTTTAAGTAAAATGAGTTCTTGTTATTTCCAACGTATATAGTGTAAATATGTTGTACATTCACAGCCACGATTAAATCTGTCAAAGCGAATACATTATCGATTTCTTGTCGTTTGCTTAGCTCTCAACACTTTGACTGACATAATTTACCAGTTTACGCCGCATTAAGGAGGGCGTCTCGGCTAAAGCAAGGCGAGTCAGGAAATTTCAATGGAATTTTAAAAAATGCCAATTTATAAAGCTTCAATGGCTGATTACTAGGGCGGAATAAGATTTTCAAAAAAAATGTAGCAAAAAGATTTTAAGTGGTATTCGCTTAAGTATTAAGTATTAAGTATTTCTTAATACTCTTGTGTATTCGCTTATCAGAGTTTATCGTGTCAAAAGGTTTATTTATACGATGTTATAATGTTACGGGGTTACGAAAAGCGAATTTCTGGTTACATATCGAATTTACGAAATAACTTTAATGTTTTTAATATATTTAGATTTGCGGTTAAAAGTAATACTCGTAGCATAACCTTTTTTAGTTAAAACAGCTGAAAATATTAAATCCTTATTATAAATAAACCCCAAATTTTCAGAAATAAAATGTTTTTAGCAATAAGCTCAACTAAAAAATGGCGATGTTTCAAAAATACTATTTTTGCCTTTGTTTATTCACTTTACTTTCACGTTATCTCACGCTCTTCAGAAAGAAATTTTACATTTTAAATTTAAATTTCGGTTTTTCTAATCACTTATTTTTAAACAGTGTGTGTGTGTTTCTTTTGTTTATTTTTTCCTTTGTTTATTCACTTTACTTTCACGTTATCTCACGCTCTTCAGAAAGAAATTTTACATTTTAAATTTAAATTTCGGTTTTTCTAATCACTTATTTTTAAACCGTGTGTGTGTGTGTGTGTGTGTGTGTTTCCTTTGTTTATTTTTTCCTTTGTTTATTGACTTTACTTTCACGTTATCTCACGCTCTTCAGAAAGGAATTTTACATTTTAAATTTAAATTTCGGTTTTTCTAATCACTTATTTTTAAACCGTGTGTGTGTGTGTGTGTGTGTGTGTGTGTGTGTGTGTGTGTGTGTGTGTGTGTGTGTGTTTCCTTTGTTTATTTTTTCCTTTGTTTATTGACTTTACTTTCACGTTATCTCACGCTCTTCAGAAAGAAATTTTACATTTTAAATTTAAATTTCGGTTTTTCTAATCACTTATTTTTAAACCGTGTGTGTGTGTGTGTGTGTGTGTGTGTGTGTGTGTGTGTGTGTGTGTGTGTGTGTGTTTTCCTTTGTTTATTTTTTCCTTTGTTTATTGACTTTACTTTCACGTTATCTCACGCTCTTCAGGAAGAAATTTTACATTTTAAATTTAAATTTCGGTTTTTCTAATCACTTATTTTTAAACCGTGTGTGTGTGTGTGTGTGTGTGTGTGTGTGTGTGTGTGTGTGTGTGTGTGTGTGTGTGTGTGTGTGTGTGTGTTTTTCCTTTGTTTATTGACTTTACTTTCACGTTATCTCACGCTCTTCAGGAAGAAATTTTACATTTTAAATTTAAATTTCGGTTTTTCTAATCACTTATTTTTAAACCGTGTGTGTGTGTGTGTGTGTGTGTGTTTTCCTTTGTTTATTTTTTCCTTTGTTTATTGACTTTACTTTCACGTTATCTCACGCTCTTCAGGAAGAAATTTTACATTTTAAATTTAAATTTCGGTTTTTCTAATCACTTATTTTTAAACCGTGTGTGTGTGTGTGTGTGTGTGTTTTCCTTTGTTTATTTTTTCCTTTGTTTATTGACTTTACTTTCACGTTATCTCACGCTCTTCAGGAAGAAATTTTACATTTTAAATTTAAATTTCGGTTTTTCTAATCACTTATTTTTAAACCGTGTGTGTGTGTGTGTGTGTGTTTTCCTTTGTTTGTTTTTTTCCTTTGGTTATTGACTTTACTTTCACGTTATCTCACGCTCTTCAGGAAGAAATTTTACATTTTAAATTTAAATTTCGGTTTTTCTAATCACTTATTTTTAAACCGTGTGTGTGTGTGTGTGTGTGTGTGTTTTCCTTTGTTTATTTTTTCCTTTGTTTATTGACTTTACTTTCACGTTATCTCACGCTCTTCAGGAAGAAATTTTACATTTTAAATTTAAATTTCGGTTTTTCTAATCACTTATTTTTAAACAGTGTGTGTGTGTTTCTTTTGTTTATTTTTTCCTTTGTTTATTGACTTTACTTTCACGTTATCTCACGCTCTTCAGGAAGAAATTTTACATTTTAAATTTAAATTTCGGTTTTTCTAATCACTTATTTTTAAACCGTGTGTGTGTGTGTGTTTTCCTTTGTTTATTTTTTCCTTTGTTTATTGACTTTACTTTCACGTTATCTCACGCTCTTCAGAAAGAAATTTTACATTTTAAATTTAAATTTCGGTTTTTCTAATCACTTATTTTTAAACCGTGTGTGTGTGTGTGTGTGTGTGTGTGTGTGTGTGTGTGTGTTTTCCTTTGTTTATTTTTTCCTTTGTTTATTGACTTTACTTTCACGTTATCTCACGCTCTTCAGGAAGAAATTTTTCATTTTAAATTTAAATTTCGGTTTTTCTAATCACTTATTTTTAAACCGTGTGTGTGTGTGTGTGTGTGTGTGTGTTTTCCTTTGTTTATTTTTTCCTTTGTTTATTGACTTTACTTTCACGTTATCTCACGCTCTTCAGGAAGAAATTTTTCATTTAAAATTTAAATTTCGGTTTTTCTAATCACTTATTTTTAAACCGTGTTTTGTGTGTGTGTGTGTGTGCGCGCGCGCACGCGCGGGAAGAATGTTTATACATTTCTGTAAATCTATTTTTTAAACTACAACGAATTACAAACTTATTCAATAGCGTTTTTATCTTAAATATGAAGCTGTGTTTTTATAAGTCACGCCTATAAATGACTTCAGCTAAGTACTAGTTCGTATTCTTGTTATTGTCGACGTTGACCATCTCTGCATTACGTCCAAAGACTTGGTCTTGAGTCTTCATTCACCAATTCTCCTTTTGAGCATCTCCTATGCCGCTGTACTCACGTGATTGTAAAGCCTGAGATCGTTTATAAGTTCTGTAGACCTTATTACTTTATCAGCTGTTTCAGTCCTCCTAAGGTAACTGCGAACATACCGTGGTACACCAACAATTAATTGTGAAACATTTGGATTACTTTAATATTTGATTTCTTGGCGCAACCGTGAAGGGGCAAACCATACAACCAAACCGGTTTTAGAAGTTGCTTGGCGGTAATGTGGCAGTAATTTATTAGTTTATAATTAAGACTGGCGCCCAGAAGCCAATGCTTTCTTCTATATTTCAGTTAGCTTTTCTTCATTTCGACATGCGACGTCCATCTTGGCCTATTGTCATTCCTGTGTACATTAGCCCAAGTGTGCACAATAGTCAGACGTTAAACAACAAAATCCTGTGCACGTCGAATACACTTTAAATGGAACTCTTTGGGCGTTAACAAATATGTGTATAGACAGGAAGATAGATAAGAATGCTAGAGGAAGAGATTATACAAACACAGCGGTCGACGGTACTTCAGCAGATTGGTACCTTTAATAAGTTGCAGCATATCACCGACAGCTCGTCCTGCTGGAGAGCCTTAGGATCCTGGAACCAAAACCCCTAGCCTCCTGCTAGCTTCACACTCACGCATTACGTGTCCTGCAGTTTCCTTCTCTTATCTGAATAACCTACACACGGTTTTCTCTATGCTACATTGCTGTTCAAGTACACCCTCAGATCACAGTGTCCTGAATGAGCCCTGCTCTGGATGTCTGCTGCCCTTATACTCCTCCAAGAGGAACCAAATTTTTAAGAAGCGCTTGTTACACAAATGTCCATGAAAGTTGTTCCATCTTGCCTCATATTGTTTGTTGATAGCAGACGTGACCAAAAAGAGAGATCTAAAGTCAGCTCGGCTCCAATAAATTGAAATGCAGATAAAAAAATATGATTTATCTGTAAAATTAAATGGCTGTATTTTGTTTGTTCAACGTAATACGCCACTTGTTTGTCCTTGCGCTAAGGTTTACTGTTTTCTTCAGCTTAGCAGATGCGTGTCCATAAATAACTAATATTTAAGCAAAATCTGATGAACATATGACAATTTTTCGAATAGTTTAACTTTTTTGGGATATATTTGTTCGACTATTTGTAGCGTACATTTGAGCAAAATTTGTTCAATATCGTCAAAGAAACTAATGTTTTCAAAAACGATATATTATTATGTCATATAATATCCACAAATATAAACATTTTCAGAACGTTGCAAAGATGTTTTAGAGGTTAGGGTCTAAGGAATATAGCGAGTGGCCAATGAGTCACCGAGCCATGATCTCACTTCTACTGCTAATAACACAAACATTTAACATCGTCTACTTCAGTTTATGGCCGATTAAAAACCTTAACTAACACTAACACTGTAAATTACCAACATAGTTCTGTTAGGAAAGTTTTATTCGGACTACAAACAGAAGCCTAAACGTGCAAAAAATTACACAAACAGTATCAGAAAATTCAATCGTTTCAACAGAAAAAAACTGATTTTGAAGCTACAAGCAAAACAAATCTTAAAAATAATCCCAATTTATTAAAATCTGTTATTATTCGTTTTTTTCAAATTTTATACAATTTTGTTCAATTAGTCCAAACCACTTTTGGAGTCGTCATACTTCCAAGAAATCCGGTTCAATGGAGAAAGAAAATGGAAAGTCAACATAATTTGCCAAATCGGTTAATCGGAATTTGATGAAATTTTCACCAAGTCAATTTATAACATTAAAAAAAGACATTATTATTCGGAAGTAAGTTGAAAAATAAAAAATAACCTAACCGGGTATGTTTTTTAGCAAATTTCCATTGGAAATGAGCTATTCAAGCTGCCATTCATCCCTTAAAATGAGCGCAGAACCTAACATACTTGTATATATATATATATATATATATATATATATATATATATATATATATATATATATAGGCCTTTTTTTTTTTGGTGTTTAACGTCCGACTATTGTGCACACTTGGGTTAATGCAGACGATGGAATGATTTATAGCGTATGAAAATGCCAAGCCCTCGCCGGGAATCGAACCCGGGTCCTCGGGGTGAAAGCCTAGTACGCTATCCACTAGGCCACCGAGGCGGCTATATAGGCTATATATATATATATATATATATATATATATATATATATATATATATATATATATATATATGTGTGTGTGTGTGTGTGTTTTGTGGTCCGATATAACTTAAACTTATTATAAAAATCGATTGCTTGGGCGAGTTCTTTACTCAGCGAAAATCGTTCAACAATTTCAAAATGGCGACAATTTCAAATCCGTAAAAATTCATTATTTTTTTGCCTTAAAAATTTTTAAAAACTAATTTTACCACCGTAACCAGCGTTGAAAAATTGCATAAATTAGCGTTTTGAATTCTAAAAATCCTTTGAAATAAAGAAATTCAATTCGGCGGCGGTCGGGGTTCATTTTCGGCGTAATTTATAATTTTAAAACGCCAATGTATGCATATTTTAATGTTGATTGTGAAATCAGAATTTCAAAAATGGTAAACTGAAGACAGATACTTTTGGAAATTTGCTTCAATCACGTCAGTGAGACAGCTTCGTGCCGCGATTATAGACAAAGTATAGGAATAGCAAAAAGCATTAGTTGTGCTCGTGCATATCGCAAGCATGCAACCTATTATCTGACGCCAAGGGATTCGCTAAAGTAAACATGTATGTCATACCTTGCCGTTGTAATTATGTAATTGTGTAGCGAACATTACAAGTACAAGTAGCTCAACTGTGACAATAACTTTCTCTCATAGAACGGTGGTTATTTTATACTTGAGAAATTGTGGAAAGTTTATTTCGTTATGAGGGAGTACTTAAATAAATTGTTATTTGATAACTACAGTAAGCCTAACGTATTTTGTAGGAGCTCTCAGTCTGAAAGAAAGTTTTTGGCCCTATATCGGCACTCTTTACGCTACAAAATAATAGCTCTGTAAAAAGAAATATACAAATTAATGTCTAAAAATACATTTCTATCAGTTACAATACAAAAACGTCAGTCGTGAAGCTTTGATAGAAGCAACAGTGGTTTTTTTTACTTGAATGTTTCAGCGAACCAACCTGAAAACTGCCTAATTTCATTGCAATTGGAGAGTGTGTAATCACTTCACGGGACTATTTACGAAAATTTATTTTTAACGTTTTTTTCTTATTTAAAAAAAAATTAACACAAATCGGATTGTTTATCTGTTTTAAGTTATTTTGATAAAATTTTGCCTAATTGTAGTCTTTAAACTTATAGCCTGTCTCTACCAAAAAAAGGATAATTTCTGAACATCTATCAACCACAATTTCGCTCTTAATATTTTGGTTATATATGCATATTCATAATTCAATTCAAAAGTGTTTTCTGCCTTAATTGCTTCCGAAAATTAGGCCCTTTATCATGTTTTTTTACGATTCATTCCGAACTAAACTTTTGGAGAAAATAATTGAATATGAGATAGTTTTGTGTAAAGTTTTTGCGACATTTATTCACGTAATTAAACTATAAAAATTTGCCTATAAAACTTTTGATTAAGAACGTTTTAAAGTAATTTTAAAAAATTACTTTAAATAGTTATAATTACAAATTTTTACACCGACTAGACGTATGACGCCAATCTCACACGCCGCCAGGTCTACTAGACTGACATTCTCGAAGTAGCTCATTTCAAATGGTTTTGAAAGAAAGTTAATACATTTTACAATAGGATTAACCTGATTCTGTTGTCTATTAATAAAGTGTATTAATCTGTCGACTTACCGTTTGTTCGCTATAGGTGTGTCACGACAGGCAGACCTAAGTTCTACAACTCTCATAAGGGAGGTTCATTAACAGGGAAACGTGCGTGCACTGCCACCTCTAGACTTAATTTAAAACAGGATCTTCCGTTTAATTAATTAGTTAATAGTGTCTTGGCGCCAGTGGCCTAGGATGACTCGTTTGTTACGCTCACTTTTATAATTGCGGCACGCAACTGTCTCGCAAATGGTATGTTGGACGCGAAATTTTATAAATCTTGGTCTTGCTAACAGACAGACAAGAAGAAAATCTAACATATTGATCGGTGCAGAGTTTAAGAATGTATACAATTGTGTTATAAAATTGTCAAAGAAGTTTAATAAAACAATTAGGCTATTTGTTAATAATTAATAAGATAAAATAATAATAACAGGATCTCCTCTCCACAGTCTAGATACGAGTGTCTTCAGTATCATTTTAAAAATTGCTTTTAAATCAAATTTTTGGCTCAATTATAGTCCTTGAAAACCTAATAAAACCCATTAGTCGCTTTTTCCAAAAACAAATCAGATTTAAAATCAGGTGTTTATTACATTATGAAGATTCAAAACTCAAATCTTGTAGAAAATTTTAAATAAAAAAATACATTTCAAAAGCGAATAAAAAACAAGTATACTCTTAAATTTGCTTTATTTTTTCCATTTTACTCTCGAATATTTTTTCAGTTATTGTTTGACACACTGTTTTGAGAACATTGAATATAAACGTGCTAGAACGTGAGAGCTTTGTGAGCGTTCGCTACTGGTTGCATCTTGCGGCGCAGTGTTCAACTACAGTTAAATCGATAATAGTACTATATATTATCTCAAAATGGCTCCACCCCTGTCCTTACAGCTTGCAGCTTTCGTAGCGGCAGATATTCCAATTACTTGGACTCTAACCGTTAATAACGAACACTTTTTTAAATAATGGCTATACTTCTAGTCAGTTTATATTCAAAGATTAAAATCTTCTTATACTACACATGACTAAAATTTATGTAAAATGTGATTGGTAAAACTGCACTTTAGGAACGTTTGTCAATTGTGGTAATTTTTAAACGCTTCAAATTATGTCAATTATATTAATAATCCAAAATATAAAAGTGTGGACACAACGGGAAGGTACAAAAAAGTAAAAATAAAAGTGGCAAACATAACCTCAAAATGACTACCGCGCGAAAGTGAAAAGCGTGTTTTTAATAGCAAAAACATTAAATTTTATGTGTGATAATAGTAAATAAACGTGTAGGAATAATGAAAGGAATACATTTTTTTTTTTTTTTTTGAAAAAAAGAACTCATAACCTAACTCGACTCGGCAATTTCATATTTAATGAAATTCGTTTTACTAACAATGATATATATATATATATATATATATATATATATATATATATATATATATATATATATTTTTTTAATAACTCCATAACCTAACTCGACTCGGCTGTTCGGCGTTTCTCAGTTGCTACCTAAATAAGCAGTATTCCTAAAAAAAGTACTAACCTTTGTAAATAGTGTCATTAGGCGGATATAAAGCTGCCGCGGTTTTGTAAAAATGGTGAATTCTTTGCTTATAATTTCCTTACTTGTACTTAAATTTAAATTCGGCCAAATATCCCAAAACGTATTTTTTTTAACGCCAAATCGTGGGATCCATTTCAGGTCAGCATCTTTCGATGGTATTTGTGCGTGCACCAGTAGAATCGACGAACGTAACCGAATGGGTAGCCGTAAGATGGCTGAAGCCGCTAACAGAAAGCGAAACGAATTCGAGAATGGATTCTTTAAATATGCCGCGATTTATAGGAAGCTCAACAACACTACCGTAATTCCAACTTAAACTGACACAAAGAGGCAAATCGCAAAGTTCACAATTACCGGCAGCCATTTTACCGAACATTGTTTTCACAAAAACTATCACTACAGTAAATGATTTATTATAAAGTGCGTATTAGTCTAGTGAAGCAACTTTATCGTACAAAGTAAACACACAAACAAATCCACGTAAAGTAAACATCAATGACGTCCGAATACAGGTTAGAAATACTCGTTAGTAATAAATAGGTAAAAACCTAATATATTGTACGTTTATTGTAATAAATGTCATCTTCCACGCCTTAATATCTCTCAAGGAAATGTTATAACACATAATACAAGCACAAAATCGGTGAAATAATGATTTTTACAAAAGTCTTTAAATTGCAGAAATACCACGTGATTAAACGAATTTCCGGATTCTTTGTCGATTTTGAACTGGATGCTTTTAACATTGCGTAAATTTTATAAATGGATGCCAGATTTGAAACTCTCTTAAAAAACAATTTTAATGTAAAAATTTGTGTGCTGTACCTGTGCAGCATTTATTAAAGAAAAATGTCAGTACGGATATTTAAAATTCGGATAACCGAACGTCTGTATTTTTTTTGTGTTTAACGTCCGACTATTGTGCACACTTGCGCTAATGCAGACGATGGGATGATTTATAGCATATGAAAATGCCAAGCCCTCGCCGGGAATCGAACCCGGGTCCTCAGGGTGAAAGCCTAGTACGCTATCAAGTAGGCCACCAAAGAGGCTAAACGTCTGTATTTTACCTGGTACACGTAAAAAGGCGTGTGACAACATATTTACAAAATAATATTACATAGACGTACGGGGTGTGTTCAGAAAGTAACGAGAATTTTTAAATTTCGCAGGCTTGGAGAGTCTGTTTCTCAACATTTTTTTTTATTACGTTGGTATACATGCCCTTGAAGTATGATAAAACTTTCAGCTGTTTTCATTGTTGACTTTGTCTTTGACAGCCACTAAGGTTATACGTGTTTTTATGAGCTCGGCGATTTTCGTTTGTTAAAAGAAATGGATCAAAGAATTTGTATCAAATTTAGCGTAAAAAATGGAATAAAGTGTAACAAAGTGTGTGAAATGTTAACAAAGGCCTATGGTGAGTCTGCTATGAGTAAAGCAAGAGTTTACGAGTGGTATAAGCGTTTCCAAGAAGGCCGTAAAGACGTTGAAGATGACGAACGCCCTGGACGCCCCAACACATCAACAACCGATGAAAACGTGGAAAAAGTGAAAGAAATGGTTATGAATAATCGCCGAATCACAATTAGAGAGTTCGCTGATGATGTTGGCATATTGATTGGATCATGTCATGACATTGTTTCCGATGTTTTGTGTATGAAACGCGTGGCAGCAAAATTCGTTCGAAAATTGTTAAATTTTGAACAAAAACAGCGGCGAATGGAAGTTGCTCAGGAGTCACTAAATGAAGTCAACGACGATGCAGAATTACTGAAACGTATTATAACAAGTGACGAAACATGGGTTTACGGATATGACGTCGAAACTAAGGCTCAATCATCCCAGCGGAGGCATTCTAGTTCGCCAAGACCGAAAAGGCTCGACAAGTGCGGTCGAACGTGAAGGTTATGCTCACTGTGTTCTTCGATATTAATGGCATAGTACATCATGAATTTCTGCCATCAGGTGAAACGGTCAATAAGGAGTAAGTAGCCTACTACCTACAAGTTCAACGCCGTTTGCGTGAAGCAATCCGAAAAAACGCAATCCGGATCTGTGGAAAAACAATTCGTGGCTTTTGCAACACGATAATGCACCAGCTCACACTTCATTGCTTGTTTGTGAATTTTTTGGCGAAAAACAGTACTGTAACGATGCCCCAGCCTCCATAATCGCCAGACATGGATCCGGGTGACTTTTTCCTATTTCCAAAAGTAAAGAGAACCTTAAAGGACCGTCGTTTTACAGCCGTAGATGACATTAAAAGCGGATCGCTGAAATAACTAAAGGCTATCTCGAAGATCGAGTTTGAGAAGTGTTTCGAGGATTGTAAGAAGCGCTGGCACAAGTGTATAATCTCCAATGGGGACTATTTTTAAGGCGACAACATCAATGTAGAAGAATAAATAAATATTTAGTTTTCAAAAATTAAAAATTCTCGTTACTTTCTGAACACACCTCGTATATCAGTGTGTGTACAACACTTTCTCTAACGACCTTGCGTCGTGGGACATCCAGACATGAGACTACAGTACAGGAGTAGGTTTCGCAATGTGCATTGACTTGTACTATGTAAATACAGCCCACAAATGTCGTACATTCTAGGCCTAACTGTTAAAATCTGGATGGCATTGAGTCATGCTGGTTCTATACTGCATGGTCATTATATGTTGCAAAAACTCACAAGTTCCTCTGACCTAAATAAATCTAGTTAGGTAGCGGTCGTTAAAAACAACCTGAAAATCGTAAATTCTCAAAATATATTTATTAGATTTTGCTCAATATAAAGCAGTGTACTAAATTTTAGATAACATTTACTTTTTGAATCAAGACGTTGTTTAGGGTGTACGTTCTTTTTCATTGATTTATTCTCAAATATTAAATTTATTTTACTACACTGATTTGAATTTTGAAATTGCATATGACTAAAATTTGAACAAATTTGATAAACCAATTTTGAGAAACTATAGGCTGTTTCCATTTTTTAATTTTTTATTTATTTATTTTTGTGTTTAACGTCCGACTATTGTGCACACTTGGGCTAATGTCCATTTTTTTAATAAAAAAAATCCATATTTTTAATCTATAGTATAAGATGTTTGGGGGGATAGCAATATACATTAAGTTTGTTTGGATATTACGTTTAAGTATAATTTATTCAAAACTGTTATAGCTGATCTATCTATAATTCGGTCTACAACGTTCTACGCCGTCTTCCGATCTCCAACCTCCACCGATCGCTGTCCCACCACAGGTCTTCTGGTAGATCTCTTTTTTTAATTTCCTTTTCGACTCCCTCTCTCCAGCTCAGTCTCGGCCTTTCTCGTTTTCTTTTTCCAGGTGTTCGCCATTGCATAATTTTTTTGGGAATTCGCTCATCCGGCATTCTTTGTACATGCCCGTACCAAACCAGTTGTTTTGTTCTTATATCTTCTACAATTGTATGCCTTACGTCCATTATCCTCCGTATACTTTCATTTCTCACTCTCTCTTTTCTTGATCTTCCTGCCGCTCTTCTCCAAAAGTCCATCTCAGTAGCCAACAGCATTCTTTCTGTTCTGCTCTTAATTGGCCGTAATTGGTTAGAGCTGATTTCGAGCGAAATTAACTTTTGTTGATTTTTAAAGATTTTTTGAGTGAAACATGGTTTGAAAACAATAATTACGAAAAAACAGTTCCCAGTTTTTGGTAATTAATAATACCTACATGATAAATCTACTCTAAATCGGTTTTTCAGTTTAATCTCCAGCGACATGCACAGATACAAGACACACAAACAAACGAACAAACGTTTCATTAAAAACCATCTTCTTTAACTAATGGGATTTTTAAAAATGGACCTAATCAAAATGTCAAGGTTAGCTATGCTTCCATTCCATGACGAATTATCCAAGCTACTACCAAAATCCATTTTTTTTTCAAGTGAACTTGTGTTTTCAAATGTCACAAGTTTTGTGCTTACCAAAATGGCCGGCTAACTACAATGAAAATTGGCTAAATGGAAGTAAGACGTTTTGTGACCCGATTACCATAAATGCTGTTGGGCTGACAAACGTTTTTGTATTTTTCTGAAAAGAAGAGTATTCACGAATCGATTCAAACGTTGGGTCGATGGTCTGTTCGTCTAAAATAAAACGAGATTTTAAGTAGTTGCCATAATTCGTGTACTGCAGTAAACAACAGAAAAACAAAGTGACGACAGAGATGAAAATAAACGTAGATTTCCGTCTGCGAGTATTTATAAACGTGTCGTATTTACAGAGACGGAGGGGCAGAGAGTGAGAGAGTAAAACGGGGAGAGAGAAATGATGATACATTGAGTTCCGCTTTTATTAAAACTTACCTGAGACTTAATAGTATAGGATAGGATATTAGAAAATTAACTGTTTTACAAGTTTTTATCGATCTTTAAGCTATTGCTGATAAGTTTGAAATCAATCCTGAAGAACCAATAATTCATTCGTATTATAGAAATTTAGCAGATCTTGTTAACGTAGTTCAATTTATTTTAACCTGAGAATAGTAACTGATAGATTCACTGACACTTATTGTTTCGTACTTTCACGTAAATCATAAGTATAAAACGTTGGACACTTGTAAAAAAAACAATCTAATTTTGAAAGTTATTCACTTTTACGCGTAAGTGATTAAAAGTTTTGCTATCAGTTTACTGAACGCCCAAATTGTAATCCTGAAATGTTTCTTTAGGCTCCAGTAAGGAATGCTTTCTTCGAAGTCGGTTTCAACTGAATTTTTATTTTCAAGAAGTTAATAAACGTATTACATTTTTTTTTTTTTTTGTTTTGTTATTTTAAGGCGAAAAGCACATTGAGGCTATTATCGCCTTCCTGAATGTAAATGGAATTGTAAAGGAGTCGTAAGTGTAGTGTTGTAAGTGTAAGTGTGTATTAGACTCTGGTATCGCGAATGACGTCTAAACCTCTCAATAGGTGCAGCTAGTCTGCACCCCTGCCAAAGGGTTAAACGCATTACAATGACACTTTTAACATTGTGATAAATTAGAATCGAAACTCAAACTATAATCTAATCACCTCCAACCTCATGAGGCTATGTTAATGGACAAGCTCAATGTAACCAAAATCAAGAGCATGAGTTCAAAGTCAGCAAACACTGATTCTGTTCAACAAAAACTTGAAAAAACAATAAACGCTACACCTTCAATAAGGAGTCTTCTGTACTTTCCGTAAAACATGAAAAATCATGTTTTGGACGCAATTTTTTAAACTTTAATGGTTGCTTCTGCAGTGTACCTCATAAGAAAAAAAACTCAAATACAATTAATCCATAAATCAACAGCTTCAATGTATAAAATTAACTACTTTTTAAAAAAATATTGAAGCTTCTTATACCGCGTGGTGGACTTTGTATTTGTCACCATGGAGTGATTCGGATTAGGATTACCTTCATCGAGGATTACGAAGCGTAAGTAACGCGAGTAGGGAAAGTATTACACAGATCCCCTCCAGTTCTCAGCTCTTCTCCTTTCTTTCGTCTACCGGTTCCGACTGAGTTGGTCTCGCGCGTATGTATGTTTTGTGCCTGTATGTACATACAGCATGCGTGCTTCTCTCTATCTCTTTCTTTTCTCACTCTTTCTCTCCACTTTTCTTCTTCTCATGTTCTCGTTGCGCGCGCATGTAATGATGTTGTATACATTATGTATATTGCCAGCAGCAACAGTTCAATGGTATACGGTTTATATTCAGTAATAACACGTGCGATTGATTTTATTTTTCTTATATTTTCGAGACGTTATATATATATATATATATATATATATATATATATATATTTATTTATTTATTTATTTAAAGAAGCTAACGCTTCTGCCGACAGGGACTGTACAATGACTGTACCATTTTTTGCTATGCTCAAAATGTACACTTGTGGAACTCGGAGAGTTACCGACAGAAGCGGAGCTTTTCTTAATGATGTCTTTGCTGAATATATAATTAGTTTGAAGATATGTTTACAGATATCTTGTTTTGTTTAAATAAATAAATACGTGAACCTAGCTTAAATATTATTGACTGTAGTTAGGCCTATAGGTAATTATATAGCAGAGTAGCCTCACTTCGAAATTAATTTTTATGGATCTTATTCGTCGAATATTTGTTGAAAAATTATTGTAACATCAAAAACAAGTGTCGGAAATAGTATTTATGAATTTTTAGTAGTATGCGAATGGATTCGCTTTAGAGATCGATCTAAACCGAAGCGGAATGGAAAATTCCACACGAAACATGTAGGCTACACTTTATCTGCTTCCCCACCAGAAGGCTTTCAGCACTTGACTGTGAATCATTCATACAATTTTGTTGATCCTGATACTGGAGCACATACTCAGACAATTGAACGACAATGGAGAGAAGTGCGAGGAAATGTATCACGATATGGGAATTTGAAACACCATTTCCATGGCCATATAGCTGAATTTATGTTCAAAAGAAAATACAACGAGTATAATACTCGTTTCCATCATTTGTGGCGAATTACGAGTGAAATACATTTAAATTCAATAAATTCTACTACTACTGAATATTCATCAGAATCTGACTATGAGTAAGATAATAACATATTTTTCCTGCGTTCACTATGATAATGTAATATTTTTTTTGCGGACTTAAATTATGTAATTATATTATGTAATCATCTTTCTTATATTATGTAATCATCTTTCCGACACATATTTTTGATGATAAAATATTTTTCTCACATTTACTTGACTAATAAAATCCATGAATTTATATTATGTAATCATCTTTCTTATATTATGTAATCATCTTTCCGACACATATTTTTGATGATAAAATATTTTTCTCACATTTACTTGACGAATAAGATCCATAAAAATTAATTTCGAAGTGAGGCTACTCTGCTATATAATTACCGGCCTATAATAAAAGAGCAGTTGTCTTATATTAATTCGTAACGATCAGTTATGGAAAATGAGATATTGGTCATCATAGTAAACCCGGTATCATGAAATGATCGCCGATCCTGACTCTATGATATATTTTGAGAAATTGTTTTCGTGTGTGTGTGTGTGTGTGTGTGTGTGTGTGTGTGTTTTTGAAAGGAAAGGCTAACACACACACACACAACAGTTTTAATATTATTCCATTTCAGTTAACGGTAAAATGAATTGACGTAAACATTAACATAAGTTAGACATTAATAACTTGAAACATTAAAATGTGTAAGAATTAGAAAGTTGTAGCTAATTAGTTCTTGAAACATTAATTATTAGCCTACGTAAAAACACAATTATACAGACAAACATACAACGAAACCAAATAGGTCATATCGTTGAATGTACGACGGTCTGAGTTGATTGTCATAGTTTTATTTTAAAATAAATAATATATTCACGTGTCGAAATATTATTGTCAGTTTTTGGAAAATCACTTACATCACGTTAGCGAGACAGCTGCGTGCCATCCATTATTCATTTAAAAACCATAACATCTACATTCAGTCACGTGATGCCTTGTATGAAATGAGCTATAAACATTTAATTTCCTCAGAATTCGTGCTTCGAAGTTAACTCATTAAGTTTGGAATGCAGTTTGCCGCGGTAATGCGCAGTAGTTACTGATTTGTCATCAAATTTTTATTTCACCACTTTACCCAGAGTTATGTTGACATAAAAGTGTAAAACTATCTACAATTACATTAAAAAAATCGCAAAATGCAAATTATCTTGTTGAACTGATGGAAAGGAATGTAAGAAAACTATCAACAAACATTCGATACGTGAAATTCAACTCGATCTTAAAACCGGTTTAGAAATGTTTATCGGATAGATTTCGTCATAATCCTTCGCTGTATAATAACGTGATAATCGCGGCACACTGCTATCTCGCTGACGTGACGTAAGCAAATTTCCATAAGTAATTATTTTTAATTATAAGAAGCACTGAAATATGCATATATTAGTATTTTAAAATTTCAAATTGTACTGAATATACGAAAACGAACCCTGACCTCCATTAATTTAATTTTTATAAGTTCAAGAGCTTTTGAAAATTCAAAATGCCACTTAACGTTAATTACGATAATAAATCAGATTTTCAAAAAATATCTAATACGAAAAAGTTTTGAATTTTTAAAGATTTGAAATGACCTCTATTTTGAAATTGTTGCGCGAATTTTCTACGTTAACGAATTTGTCCAAGCTATTTTACCAAAAATGATGATTGTGCTATAATTGAGTTTAAATCAAATCGGACTACCCCTCTCTCACACTCTCTCTCTCTCTCACACACACACACACACACACGCGCAAGTCTCCAAGTGTAAATGTTAGAGGTGTAAGTGTCCTACGATTCTGCTTTGATCTTCTCAATTGTGTCAAAACGACGGCCTTTCAATTTCAACTTTATTTTTGGGAACAGACGAAAAGTTACATGAGCAAGGTCAAGTAAATAGGATGAGTGGGGAATCACTACCGTGTTTTTGTAAACCAAAAAATTCCGAACTTTTTTTTTGTGTTTAACGTCCGACTATTGTGCAAACTTGGGCTAATGCAGACGATGGGATGATTTATAGCGTATGAAAATGCCAAGGCCTAGGCGGGAATCGAACCCGGGTCCTCGGGGTGAAAGCCACCAACTAGGCCACCGAGGCGGCTTTCCGAACAACTAGCGCATGTGATGTGTGCGCAGGTGCGTTGTTCTCCAACAGTTCTGAACGTTTGCGTCTAATGCTCTCATGCAGCCTCTTCAAAACTTCACAATAAAACTTTTCATTGACAGTTTACAGTTTGACGGGGGGGGGGGACAAATTCCTTACAGTTAATGCTTTTAATAACAAAAGCCGCAATGAAGATGGCAACTACTGCTGTTTAGTTCAAGGGTCATAACCTTAAAACCCATATCTAATCACCGGTTACGACATTGGAGATAGAGTGGGTACATTGAAGACACTGTTGCTGCAATTATCAATTCAGTGCAGACAGCTACGCGATGATCTTTTGGTCGCTGCTCAGCAGTCCCGGGCAAATTTTGCGGCAACGTGTCTCTTGCCCAAACTGTCTGACGAGATGCTTTGTACGGATCCGTACGGCATTCCTACGATCGCACAATATCATGGATTGTTCGTCTTCGATCTGCAGCAATAGCCTCTCGTACTTTCCAGTGTTGTTCTTGTCGATGGTTGTCCTGAACGCTCATCGTCGTCGACAAACGTTCGTCCATCCATGAAGAGTTTGTACCACAAAAACGTTTTACTCTGACTGATAGCATTGTCACAAATTGTTTTTCCTAGCATGCGATGGGCTTCTGCAGCAGATTTTTAAGCTTGCAGCAAAACTTGATGCAGATTTTTGCTCCTTAAAAATCTGTCATTTATACAAGTGTAACAGACTGCCGCAACACTAAAACACAACGTTACCCAAACGCACGAAACTGAAGAACACTGCCTCTCACCGTCACAGCTGTTGGCACACTAATTCACAGAGTACTGATCGCCCACTCTACCGGCAGCAGGTCATACTACAAACGGTTCACGCGCGAAATTCAAATTCCCCGAACTTTTGGGTAGTACTTTGTATACATATTGAATCTTGGATCTATACTTTTTTCAGTATCCCGAGTCTGGGTATTACTATGATTACCGCTCTAAGGGAAATTTGCTAATAATCTTGACACGCAGCTGTCAAACTACAAAACTGAAGTGTACTACGCAAACATATTGTGTTTTAGAAAACAAAAAATAATTAAACGGTGCCTATCATAAATTCGTAATATTTTTTGTGTTTCTTAAAACATATGTTTCCCTAATTGTAATTATTTTTAAAAATGAATTAACTGGTATTTTTAATTTTAAAATTTCATTGAAAATACGTAAATGAACCGTACATCAGTCCTTGTTCTTTTACAATCAAATTTATAACAATTTTAATAACGTTTTTTATCACGATAACGTTTTATCATTATGGTAAAATCGTATTTTAAAAACGTGCAAGATTTTAACATAAGTTATGTTATTTTAATGATTTTAAATTGCCACCATTTTGAAACTGTTGAAAGGATGTCGTAGGGTAAAGATTTTGTCCAATATACTACTGAAATACATTTGTATACCATATTTGAATCTAATTTTAAAATATAGAATAGTAAAATATACATATATAAAGTAAAACATTTTATTTTATTTTAGTACGACCAATCAAGAGAGTTCCAGAAGTTAGGATCGGCCTCATTTCATAATCCTCGGTATTTTTTTTACCATAAGAGTCACTCCAACCCACGGACACTATACAACAGTTGCACTTTTAATGTCAAGTGTGATTAGGAACAACGGAGAATTGTAAATATTTCTTCATAAATATTTACGAAACTTCATGTATAATTTATGTAAACCCCTTCAATCATTCTGCCTGCAACACGCCACACAGTACTGCTATATTGATAGCAAAACAAAGTAACTGCCTGTGACGCAATGTTCTAGCAAATAACTTTCCATGGTCATAGAACTACATCTTCTTGCACGCGGAATAAAAATAAGTTTTCATTATATTTACCTAACATTTATGTATCATAACCCCAAAAGTATGTTTAAATACTACTTAACAAAATAAGATTTGAAAACTATAGAAAAATTTGTCTAATTTCTCAAAATTCGATATCACATTTTAAAAGAAGATGTATGATAATACAACTCGAATAAATTTACCAGATTGGAAAGAAGAGAAATATTTCAATATATACCGTTCGATAGTGTATTGATAAAACTTAATTGAATCCAAACAGCTTTTGAAGTTTCTTTTAGTGTTCTTGGTTAATTAATGACTGGCTGTAAATGTATTTGTCTGGTAAATGTCGTACATTAACTTGTGTTATATAACTTGAGCAAATTCTGAAGAGAACAACGTTTCCGTGACTTTCGTTGACAGCTTATGATTTTTTTCGGGAAATAATAACCTTTGTGTTTCGTATTTGTGTTTAACGTCTACAGTGGGCCACCTTTTAGCCCTTATTTCACTAAGTTAATGACTTATGTTGTGGTTTTTCAGGAGAGAGCACGAAATGCTATCTGTGCAACTCCGCCGTCAACCCCACGTGCGGCAACCCGTTTAACGCCGACAAGTCTATAAATCCTGTCGAATGTACTCCGGACTCGCTGAAGATGGTCAGCGAGTCGATGAGCAACTTCAACAATTGGCTCAAGGGTTTCGGCGCCGACACTTCCTCGCTACTGAAGGACATCGGTTGGGACAACGTGTTACATACTACTCAGGATATCACGAAAGCCGTGTGTCAGAAGGTAGAGATCACTGGTAAGTCAAGCAAAGATAAACTTCACGTTAACGAAATTATATTTAAAAGTATGGGGCAAGTTGAACAAATTAAATATCTGTACATAAAAATGAAGCCGTGATTGACTCACTGATTACTAATTTTCACACTTTCCTAATTCAGAGCTGACATTTGACACAGGTGTACATTTTATGCTAATTTGAAAAAAAATATTTTATGTTTTGTAAAAAGGGAATAAAGTTGTAATAAATACTTTAATTTTAATATTACTTGTTACATTAACAGATTTAAATATTTGAATTTCTAATTCAGTTAATAATTAAAATATTATAATCATCGAGGGCGCATACTTTAATTCTCTTTGAATGCAAAAGGATTACAATACTATTTATAAACTACTAGCATTACCCGTCGCGGCTTCGCCCACGAAACATAAACTGTTTCAGTAATGTTATAATTTAGAAACATAACAAAATATATTAATAACAGCGTGATCATCTAAACTGGTGATTATTTTACAGTGAATATGAAAACATATTATAACCTGAATATGTTGTTTTATTGTCTTCAAACGTGTTCCATTCGAATTTAAGAAAATTTGATCAAGAATATTTTTGTCCAATACAAACATTTATACCTGTTCTATATTTTTGTCCTTTTAGGGGATGAATTTGGGGGGAAAATACTGAATTGCGTGTATCATAATTTGTGTTTTAAAATATTTTGTTTACTTTTAAGAAAATTTGATAAAAAATATTTTTCTCCAATGCAAACACTCCTTTTTCTCCCATGATAACTCTTTTTCCATTTTTATTCTTTTAGGGGATGAATTTAGAAAAATGTTGAAATATGTGTTTCATAGCATATTTCTAGAATATAAGATGAAAAAATATTTTTTCAATACAAAATTGTACCCCTTTTTTATATTTTATACCTTCTTTCAATCTCTTTAGGGGATGCGTTTTGGGGAAAAAGTGAAAAATATATTTTATTATTTATACTTAAGAGTGACTATGTTACGTTTTAAGAAGGTCAGATGAAAAACATATTTTTTCCAATAAAAATTGTTGTACCTCATGTTTACCTCTTTAGGGGTTGCATACTGGAAAATAGTTTTTCAGTGCACCCCTTTTTCAGTGCACCTCGACAATGTTGTAAGAAGGTACCCTGAAAATTTCAAGTCTCTAGCTATAATAGTATTGGCTGTACGTTGATTATTAAATTTGGACTGGGTTAGTAGTTTAATGGTGTTAAAATCAAATTTTTACAAAATCCTTTATTAGTGCACCTTGACATTTTTGTAAGAATGTACCTTGAAAATTTCAAGTCTCTAGCTATAATAGTATTGGCTGTACGTTGATTATTAAATTTGGACTGGGTTAGTAGTTTAATGGTGTTAAAATCAAATTTTTACAAAATCCTTTATTAGTGCACCTTGACATTTTTGTAAGAATGTACCTTGAAAATTTCAAGTCTCTAGCTATAATAGTATTATTGGCTGTACGTTGTTTATTAAATTTTGACTGGGTAAGTAGTTTAATGGAGTTAAAATACATTTTTTGCAAAATCCTTTCTTAGTACGAGCTTACATATAAAAACGAAGGTATCCTCAAAATTTCAAGTCTCTAGGTTTTATAGTTTGGGCTGTACGTTGATCAGTCAGTCAGTCAGGACATTGCCTTTTATACATATAGATACATATGTAAAAAAGCCAAACAAATGTTTATATAAACACAACACAAACCAAAAAAATGCCTTTCTTAACTACTACTCACGCAAGCCGAACAGATAACTAGTACCTTTAAAATAACAGAAATAAAACATAACCTCAAATTTAACAAAAAAAGAAAAGCTGTTGATCAAAAACAGCTGTTTGGTGAAGATAAAATAAAAAATATTACTTTAGTCCCTTATGTCACAAAAACGAGATCATTGCATAAAGGTATTACAGTGTAAAGCTTTTATTTTTGTAATTATATAGCGTAGATTATGTTTATAGGTAACAATTAATAAGCCATATGAATAAAACCAAAGGAAATATTTCAAGTAAATGGTTTGTTTCAAATAAAGTGAAGAAGCAAAAGCATTTCCTTCATTCCATATGAATAATGAAGGACGTATGAATAACCTTTTGCTTACGTGCAAATCTTTCAGTCCGGAAGTAAAATGATCAACAAAGAAGGATTTGCTTTTACTCTAAAGTGAAAGGTTTTGATTGATATTTTTATTCATTTCAATTGAAGGATATGCTTCATATTTTGTAAATTAAAACTTTTGCTTCTTTTTATTCATATGGCTCATTCTCTCTCTACACGTTATGCCTTTATACTGGTAGGACTAAGCGAGGAAGTTCAATTCTAATAAATGGTTCTGTAAACAAGATGTGAATTTCGCACCCCAGGATGGTAGATTCGAGGCTGCAGTTACTGCCGTAAACGTTACTCTTTCCATTAACGCCGCTCCCCGTCCTCATTAGTCTAACTGGCATAAAGTATTGACGATAAGAGAAAATCAATTAAAATAGAACATTTGTGTTTCAGCGAAAGACAAGACGACGATAGTCCGTGCATGCTCGATGCCCAAGTCCGACACAGTGAACACCTGCGCTGAATTCGTCAAAGTTTGGGAGAACTCCAAAGACGTGAAAGTCAACTGTGATTATTGCGATTCGGACGGCTGCAACGGTGCCTCAGGGGTTGCGGCTGGGTCTTTACTTGTTTCCGTATTGGCAGCATTGTGCCTGGCGGTCATCTTCAAATATTAGACTGCAACTCGTTGTCTTAGCTTAAGCTTCTGTGTGCTTCTCCTCCAGTGCAGTACAGACTATAGTCGGAGTCAGGTGTGAAGATGCGCATGCACGAATACACGTCATTTAAAAAACATTTAATGACCGTAAAGCTATTAATCAGTGTAAAAACATTGTCATACACTTGTGAAAGACTATTTGCTGGCCAACAGGAAATCTAGTCTGTCGTTGTACACTGTCTTGCTGATTTGTTATCAAACATGGAAATGTAACTTATTTTTAAAATATCTATCACAATTCAAATGATTCGTTCGAGTTTTGCAAAAATACAAAAAATCCCGATTCACTAAATGTTTTACAAAATTCTAGTATTGTTTCAATGCGGGCTCGCTGTTTAGTCACCTTTCTATTGTAACATTCCAATAATTTCACTTTTTTTAAATAAATCGTGTGACCTTTGCATCTGCCTCCACCTATACTTTCAACCAAAGTGTACTTAAGTACAAAACAAACAGGATTCTGACATCCTCGCCTTGAATATTTTTAAAGGAAGCCGGAATATTTTTAGAACACAAATCTAACAGTTCGGATGGAGCATTTGTACTTTTTATTACACGTATTTGTTAAGTAGAAGTAGAATTCATGTGTTTATGTTAATGTATATTTATGTGTAAGTGTTTTTAATGTAATATACCATTGTGTCTATGTTTTGTCGCTTTTGTAAACCTTTATCTGTGACCAAAACAAACAGCTGCTTCTTAATCTGTCTGAATTAATATTGTAACGGCACTGAATATACATATACTAGAACACAATCCTTGGTGGCATCTTGCGGCAGAGTGTTCAACTACATTACGTAGATGATAGTACTGTATATTTTCTCAAACGTTTTCCCCTGTCCTTGCAGTTTGCAGCATTCGTAGCGGCAGATAGTCCAATTACTTGATCTTTAGCCTCTGATATAGAGCACTTTTTATAATGGAGGCTATACTTTTAGTCCGTTTACATTCAATGGTAACGGACTTATATAATATCCATTGCAACTAACCTTGAAATGCATTAATTCTACGTTGCCTGGGTACTTACTGAAAACTGTCAAATAATAAACCTGGCAACAACAGTCCTTGCATACCTCGTCAGCTCTAACAAGACACAGAGTCTAAGAATGGCACCATCCACCTTAACTCCATCAAGTGAACTATGTACAAGCGATACGGTCAGATGGACAAGCTCTCGTGCTATTACTTTACTTTCTCTGTAGTATATTCTCTAAAATCTCTCTTATCACTCATTATATCTCATTAAATGTAAACAAAATGTTCATCGTTATCATTTAGTGTTCCCTTTAGATTAAGGTGGCATAATGTACTGTAAAATATATAACTCTGTGCCAAAAGGGGTGTCAGGCACCTCTCATGTAGCCTGTCTTATTAATTCAATATGTTTGGTACTTGTGTTCCATTCTCATTCTCCCCTACATCTCGTATATACATATTACACATGCCTTTTTGTATTAACATGTCTCTTAGATATCTTGTTTTTTCAATTACATCTTTTATCACGGTCAATAAAAAAAACCTTGTTTTGTTATGTATGTTTTGAAGAACTTATATTGAAAGAATAATTAATAATAGCATATTTTCAATTGAATGAAAATTTAAAAAAAGGTTTCCTCGAGAAAGACTCGAGGTCTGAACATTACAGTGCCATAACTGCATCCGTCCTTACCAAAAGATTCGGCACCGTAGAAAATGGTAGTGAATTATGGGATATATGTTAAGCTGCCCTTAAAGAATTCTATAAGAGATAAACAGTGCGAAGGTTTCAAACCCAGCCAAAAGAGTCTTACACTCTTTTTGTTTTGCTTAGAGCTTCGAAATTTTGTTTATAATAAATTAATATTTTTTAGAAGAAAAATCAAATATAGATTTTCTAAACTATTTTTTTAACAATACGCTAAACACATAGATAATTTCAAATAAATAAAACTACTTCAAGTAAATGAAAAATATTTGTTTTTGAAACTATACACAACTTATAATTCACAAATATTCTTTAAATTTTGATTTATAAAAAATATTACTTATTTTTCCTTACAGCGTTTTACAGGTCTTATAATTATACAAATGTATACAATATAGTCCTCATAAAGCTTAAATAATTAATTGTGTAACCTAACCTATAATTATATAACCGTATAAACATACGGAAACTTCGGTATTCTAACCACACTTGTTTTATTTCGCAAGAACAACAGTTTAAATGTGAAGTGTAACCATATGTTTTTAACTTTGTTTGAACAAAAATAAATAAATAAAAATAATCCAGCACGCAGATGTATCGCTGACTGATAGGACGTTGAATTTCCTACAGTATTTTTTATTTTAAATTGAAAAAAAAAATGATTTCGTTTATTTCCTCATCATTATTAATCAAAATGTATTTAAAAAATAAGGGCTTATTTATTTAGATTCAAAAGCTGATCACGGTGAAAAAAAATTAGATTTTTGGAAAAAAAAATTTGATTGAAATTCCCTAATAATACGGACGCAAAAGTAAAAGTACCGCAAAATTATCGCTACGAACAATGCAGTGCGTGCCAGCAATGCTTTAAGACAACCTGCTATCACACGAAACGGATGCGGGTACAGAAGGAATTAACTTTAATGTAGCCTTTCCGACGGCGTGGGTGCGGCCTGTCGCAAAGAGTTCGTCAAACTCTAAATGGCATCCGTCCAAATCAAATCTATAATAAAGGCTCCGTTACCCTCACAATGTGTTTATGCTGCGCACCTCAAGGTTCTTAGTTCGAGTTCGAGCCGCAGTTACTACCCGCTTTACCGTAACGCTGAACCCTTCGTCCTCGTAAGTCTAACTGGCACAAGGTATGTTAAGAATAATTATTGTTGTACGTAACCCTTTACACAACGTGGAAGTCGACTGTTTCCTCGACCCTCAATTTATTTCTGAATTTGAAAGAAAATTACGTTGACGTACGACGGTTTTGATATATATATATATATATATATATATATATATATATATATATATATATATATATATATAGAGAGAGAGAGAGAGAGAGAGAGAGAGAGATAAATAGATAGATAGATTTTTTTTTGTGTTTAACGTCCGACTATTGTGCACACTTGGGCTAATGCAGACAATGGGATGATTTATAGCGTATGAAAATACCAAGCCCTGCCGCGAATCGAACCCTAGTCCTCGGGGTGAAAGCCCAGTACGCTATCAACAAGGCCACCGAGGCGGCTTAGATAGATAGATAGATAGATAGATATAGATATATGGTTATTTTAAGGCGAAAAGCACATTGAGGCTATTATCACCCCCTAAATGTAAGTGTGAGTGTAAGTGTTAAAGTCGTAAGTGTAAGTGTGTGTTAGATTCGGGTACCGCGAGGGACGTCTAAATCCTCTAGATTTGGGGGGGGATATACATATATATATATAGAGAGAGAGAGAGAGAGAGAGAGAGAGAGAGAGAGAGAGAGAGAGAGAGAGAGCAATATGTGTGTGTGTGTATATATATATATATATATATATATACACACACACACACACAAAATTGAAAAACCTCTCTACATCAATTCACAAACTTCACTTAATAGACGTCTTCAGTATTAATTAGGTGCATTTACATCGATCAGTTTTTTCATTTGTTTTACAAATACAAACATAAGTACAAAATATCCAATTTTCTTCTATTCTTGGCCAACATTTATGTTGATCACAACATTACAAACTCGATTGGTTAAAAAAAAAACGAAATGCTCTTGTGTTTCGGATCTGAAATTGTTCATTTCCTTTGAAAGGTTCCCGAGAGTTGGTACGCAGAATGGAACAAAACCTTCATTAGGCCGGTTCTTAAATTATTTCAATAACTATTAATTTGTTTCACTTATTCATTGTTGCAAACATTACTCATTGTAATTACTGTTGTTTAACCAAAAGTAGTAACAAACACTAACTCTGTTGTAACAAGAACATTAAACATATGACTGTGCAGTAATTAGGTATTACTTGTTGTTGTGTAAATAATGCAAGCTAGCGTATAACAACAGTCAGTATAATCAACTGTCACCTTTGCGCGCCTTTCAAATGACCTTTCCTCATACATATATACAAGATTTCCTGTTTGGTAATTTTCCACTTACTAATTTTCTTAGTTGAGTGTACTAATACAACAATAGGAGTGTTCGACTCGCAATAATTCGTTATCTGTTTTAAACAGTTTAATTCATTCTACTTCTTTAGTACGAATAAACTAACGAAAAGTTTGTGGATTGAAGACAGTATGCCAAAAACATTTTAAAAAATAGGGTAAGAACATTACCCGAATTTCTCATATTCACTTAACCCCCCTCCTAAAAACATCCGATTGAAAGGTCCTAAAAAATTGTAAATTGGTCTAATTTTCCGAAATCATATCTGAAATTTTATTTCATACGGTTGTGGATAATAATGACTTACGTCATTAAAGCGGCATTTGAAATAAAAGAAATTTAAGGTTAGAAAGCAAAAATAAAAAAAAACAAAAAATCCTATAATGATATACTTCCAAACTATAGCGAAAAAATTGTGCATTACAAATTTCTACACTAACTCGAGCCATGAATCTTCATATATACGAAAGTTTGAGCAAAAACCGATCAACTGATTTTGAGAAACGGTTTTTTTATTTTTGTTCGATTGCTTTAAAACCCGGTTATTGAGTAAATAACGGCCTATCCATTTTATTTGGGTACTTATGGACTACATTTGAACAAAATTTGGGTGGTTCTGAAGCGGTTTAAAACATACTAATTATTTTATCTGGCGATTGACAATGACAGTTGTGTTAAGTTCAAGGTCAACTTTCAGCACAATGGAGGTGACGTCATCATACTAACACCGGCGTCGTTTGTCTTCGAGGAGAGGCCGCATTGTGCATTGTGTTTTTTGGACAAATTTACATAGCAAACTACACTATTGATGGTGTCAGTGACGTCATTCTTGTTTCCCAAAACAAGGTTCGCTAACGTCAGTATGGAGATTGTAAATAGGCGATAGTTCAGATTTTTTTTTGTTATAAAAAATATATGTTGTGGTGATTGTAACAAAAAAATAAGATAACTATGGATATATTTATTTTCAGGAATCTCAAATTCAAGTCTAAAATAGCTTGTTTGGAATTGTTGAAGCTACCGTCTAGAGATCTGAGGAATTGTTGGGGCGTCTGGAACGTTCAGAAAATGAAAAATAATCTGATAAGGAATTGTTGGGGCGTCTGGAACGTTCAGAAAATAAAAAATAATCTGATAAGGATTTGTTGGGGCGTCTGGAACGTTCAGAAAATGAAAACTAATCTGATAAGGAATTATTGGGGCGTCTGGAACGTTCAGAAAATAAAAAATAATCTGATAAGGATTTGTTGGGGCGTCTGGAACGTTCAGAAAATGAAAACTAATCTGATAAGGATTTGTTGGGGCGTCTGGAACGTTCAGAAAATGAAAACTAATCTGATAAGGATTTGTTGGGGCGTCTGGAACGTTCAGAAAATGAAAACTAATCTGATAAGGATTTGTTGGGGCGTCTGGAACGTTCAGAAAATGAAAACTAATCTGATAAGGATTTGTTGGGGCGTCTGGAACGTTCAGAAAATGAAAACTAATCTGATAAGAAATTGTAGGGGCGTCTGGAACGTTCAGAAAATAAAAAATAATCTGATAAGGATTTGTTGGGGCGTCTGGAACGTTCAGAAAATGAAAACTAATCTGATAAGGATTTGTTGGGGCGTCTGGAACGTTCAGAAAATGAAAACTAATCTGATAAGGAATTGTTGGGGCGTCTGGAACGTTCAGAAAATGAAAACTAATCTGATAAGGAATTGTAGGGGCGTCTGGAACGTTCAGAAAATAAAAAATAATCTGATAAGGAATTGTTGGGGCGTCTGGAACGTTCAGAAAATGAAAAATAATCTGATAAGGATTTGTTGGGGCGTCTGGAACGTTCAGAAAATGAAAACTAATCTGATAAGGAATTATTGGGGCGTCTGAAACGTTCAGAAAATAAAAAATAATCTGATAAGGAATTGTTGGGGCGTCTGGAACGTTCAGAAAATGAAAACTAATCTGATAAGGATTTGTTGGGGCGTCTGGAACGTTCAGAAAATGAAAACTAATCTGATAAGGAATTATTGGGGCGTCTGGAACGTTCAGTAAATGAAAAATAATCTGATATAAGGAATTGTTGGGGCGTCTGGAACGTTCAGAAAATGAAAACTAATGTGATAAACTCCAAGAGAACTCGTAATCGTAAAGGGGAAGTTTTTTTAACATTAATATTCTATTTGAACCTATACATCTATGCACAACAATCAAAAGTTATAATATGTAATGAGAAAAAAACAATAGTTATTATGAATTAATGCCCAGTGGCAAATCTTCAGTGAAGTTGGTCCAGAAGGTCTCCACTCAAAGTCGTCGTGGATTTAATGTTTTATTAAAAATTGGTCTGACTATTTAATTCCTGTTGTTTTTAATTTTATTATAATTAATCGTAAACATTTTGATTAAATATTCCTATATTATTATTCTCTAACGCTATCTAGTGGTTATTGTGCGATACACTGTTGTACGTTCTTTCAAGGTCTACATAAAGGCACTTCTTAACTATATTCTTCTAAATTATTTGTTTTATGCAGAACAATTGATGTGTAGTCGATCTTCCTACTCGAAATCCTGCTGTTCTTCACGTTCCATACCATTGTATTCATGTTCTTTTCTGGCTTTTTAACTTTTCCGTACAAATCGAGCTTGTAACGGCTATCCCGCGGTAATTATCATATTTAGTTTTAATTATTTTTTTGTGTATTGTTGTTATTATAGAAGTACTCCATTTTCCGGGATGTTTCTTTCCATACTTCACAAGTTCTCAAGAATTTTTCCAAAACCAGGCGCTTTTCCATTCATAAACTATTTAAATACTTTTTTTATTTCAGCAACGGTTGAATGATATTTTCTAAATCCAAATCGGTGTTTTGGAATGACATGATTTTTAAATATTAAAGATATTCTTGAAAGAAGTAGACGCTCGAATAATTTTGAAGCAATGGGAAGAAGGCTAACGGGTCGGTATGATGAAGTGTCGTGAGGAGGCTAGACGGATTTTGAAAATAGTACGATTTTTGAAAGTCTCCACTGAATTGGAAACTGAATAGTTCTTAGGAATGAGTTGTGTAAGGCATTTACGTCAGAACCTCTGCAAATATTAATTCATAATATATCTGGATACCCCGAAAAGTGGAGTACTTTTATAATAACAATACACAAAAAGGTAAGTAAAACTAAATGTGCTAATTATCGTGGGATAGCCGTTACAAGTTTTATTACTAGAATTTATAGAAAAGTTATAAAAGCCAGAAAATAACATAAGTACAATGATAAGGAACGTGAAGAACAGCAGGATTTCGAGTAGGAAGATCGACTACACATCAATTGTTCTGCATAACATATATATTTGAGAAGAATATATTTGTAAATAAAGAAGTGTATGTCTTTATGTAGACCTTGAAAAAGCTTACGACAGTGTATCACACAATAAGCACTGAATGGCGTTGGAATACTAATATAGGCATAACTGTAATAAGGGCAACCAAAACATTGTAACCTCTTTGTTTGGCAATTTGGACTTGTTTCACAGTTAGCGAAGAAGAAATATATTCTGTCTGGTGTGTGAAATAAAGTTGTTATTATGCTCAATTGAATTAGGTTCAAATACTTCAAACTATAACTCTTATAGTTCCGATAACAGATCTGCTTTAAAGGGAAAGTTTTAAATTACAATCAAAACAATTTTTCTACAACAGCTGATTACATTGTTACCAAAATACTTATATAAGAGTGTTGTAATCTTTCTACCAGCTGTTTTGCGTCTTCAATCATTGAAAGATAATTGCTTTTAAAACGAACGTTATTGATATTCTGATTATTGTATCTTTACTAACAACAGTCAATAAATTATATATTGTTTCCTTTTGGGGTGTAACTTCATTGTGAATTAGATGGATGCTGCCTAAGGTTATAATTCAATCTGCACGAGAGTGAATAACGTATATTACGTAATAGGCTATAGTATGAAGAAAATTAATCAAAGATGTACCTTTTGTACATCATGAGTTTAAGATGTTATAGTTTTGTTAAACAACATTTTAATTAGAATGTAAAAAGAAATATAAATTCAAAAAATTGTCAGTCTAGTGTAGTCTGGCTCAAGTAACGCTATATACGTCCAAGGGCGGCTCCAGGGGTACGGGATAAATGACGCCCCTTTTGTATTTTGACGTGATAAACTCTTATGGGACCGTCAAAACGTGTTCTAGAGATCATGCCGACTATCTAACTTAACGATACCGGGTCTGGATCTTACCCTGATTTACTTTTCATAGGACTTTGCTAAAAGGTAAATTTATTTAAAAGTTCAAGCAAACTGTTTCAGCGATACGATGGTGAACACAGTAGATAAGTCAATACTTTAGTACAAGGAAACGCCTTCAATATTCCTAACGCAACCAACAGTTACTGTATCTACATTGCCTAACCTTATGTTTCCAGGCGTTAGCAGAGAATGTAGCTAATCTTTTACAAACCCATACAGTAGATCTAAATGTAAATTACACTTTTTTCACTATCTAATCATAAAAATGTATTTAATTTAAATTTCAATATGGTTTTTACTAGTTATGATCATTTTAAAACTTTTCATTTTAATCTTTATTTAGGATAAAAACAAACAAAAATCAGATTTTCAAAATCATTTAGATTAAATTTTATTTCAATGATTAGAAAACGTAGAAAATAGATTATGTCTAAAAATCGGTTTGTAAGTGTTTCCTCTAACTTTGTTCATAACGGGTGGTTCATAGCTCAGGTCAGCGCACTGAATTTGAAATTAACGAAATTTACGATTGAAATAAACACAACAACCGAAATTTCGCTGTCTGACAGTCTTAGAATTTTTTTGTTTTTCATATATTGTGAACCAACACTGTAAACATTATGATCGGTTTTGTATCAAAAATAATACCTGTTTTATTGAAACTATATTTATGAGAAACCCACAGGTTGGTCAGAAACACCAAATAACTCTATCGTATTATACTTTTCAAGTTGAAGGCTTTACAGTAACATAAAACCGACTTAAAGTCGTTATTTTTTGAAAAAAATTCCAAGAGCAATATAAAGTGTCCCCCCGAGAGTGCAGCACAATTCAGGCATAGGTGACAAATAATTGTGTGTGTACCAAAATAGCTCATTTCTAAAACAAAACATTGTTAAAAGTTTTATTTAAATTATTACTGTATACAAGACTTAAATAATTATTGACCGAATCAGTTTTGAAAAATAGTAAGACAATCTAGGCCAGTTCTAACATGTAAATGTTATTAAATAAAAGACTCTGCCTTTAGTAAACAGTTAATGTTGTAGTCTAATTTAGTTACTTAATGTAAAATAAGATTATATTAGTTTTCATTTGTAAATATTTCAGTAGTGTACATTTTATAATTCACTCATTAATATTTCTGCAGGTTATAGTTTTAAACACAAAGTAAGACAAAGTAAGACCTATTGTATTAATGTAACGTACGGATCAAATTAAATCAATCTGCACCGGTAACAACTTGATGCAGTGTGGACCAACGCGTATAGATGGCGCGCGTTGTGTTCTGCCTTAAAGAAAATCTAGAAAATTCTAAAACTATGCGTACAATTTTCCCTGTGTGTCGAGCATCGCCTAGTAACCTTCGTACCGACTGGCTTTACAAATTTGAAGTGAAAAAGATGTTTCATGTCTAACAAAATGACACAGTGCCATTTAGCATTGATATATTTTTCTAATTTTAAATTAGCGTCACGCTTTAACTGTCTATATACGTGTTGGTTCATACAGTTTCGGGTTGTTAGCGGTTCGGGTTCTTTTAACCCTTCGCTGGGCGCGCCTAGGTGTATCACACAACCGGGCACGCCGCGGCAATTTGGCGGTCCGCTTTTGTACCCATGTAAACTAATTTTAAGTGGACACATTGCATTATTTTTTATTATACTTTGTTTCTAATTGATTTATTTTAATTTTCTGTTTTTTTAGTAGTTATACTTATTTAAAAAAATTTAATATTTGAAACATAGACAATAGTTAATGAATACAAACACTTGTCTGAAAAAGGATTTCATTTTATACAAGAAACATGACAAATATTACGGAATTCTTAGTGGTCACACTTATCAAAAAACTAAATTTATAAACAAAAATTTTAAAATTAATATTTACAAATTTAATCTGAATCAACGTCCATTGCTTCAGCTACGTGCAAACAGTTTGTGCAAACAGCGGTCATCTAGCTGTGATTCTTAAAACATTCTTATTACATTCTTTGCAGACAATTTTGGTTCTGTTATTTTTGTGTGGTCCGCAAATATAACAAATAAGTCTACGTGTTGGTACTTGAGCCTGTTGATTTTCAATAACTTATATTTTCCCAAAAAAACTACAAGATCTTTTGGAAAAGTTAGGATTGTCGCTCTAGCTTTCAAGTGTCCACTCATGAAACTGAGTGCCAATTTTTTCAAAAAAATTCGTTTCGCTCACCGTAATCCAGATGGTTGAATTTGTAAATTATATTTGCATTTATTCCGACAATGTCTAAATGCCGATAAAAAAGGGCCATTGTCCAACGTCTCGTGCTTCGGGATGTCGAGTAAGTGGCACACGTTTGATCGATAGTATCAACGCCACCATTTTGTAGCGTTATAATCCAAATTTACAATAGACTTTTGGAATCTTCGTCAATAGAATAGAAACACGGTAAAAAAATACTAAACTAAAATACTAAACACAAAACAAAACAAAAAAATAAGGGTAAAAGTGACTATGTAGGCGCAAATATAGTGAGAATAACACTACGAAAGCAGTTATACGATTGGGCGTGCCGCGGCAACTTGTCCGCAGACGTGACTATCTCGCATTCATGCCTTATTTCCAGACGGACTGAAGATAAAGTGGTATTATTTTTATACAGTTCGTGTCCCTCAAGGTGGACTTGACAAATACTCAAAGCCCTGAAAACATTTCTCCATCGATACCTACCGTAAGATGCGAAAATAAAAGATTTAGGCCAATTTGCTGCTAGCGCGCCCACTTAAGGGTTAATGTGATTTATAAGCTGCAATAACCTAAAAATATAATGGTCCCTGATGATTGTTGCATTGCTTTATTAACAGGTCTTATTAAAGTATTAGATATTACCGTAACGTCTATTTTAACAGAATTTCATATTGACAAGAAATAATAGGCCTATATGGTTCTGCAACGATTTTACTCAGGAGGATATATACCTCCCCAAACCAATTTTTACACACGGACAATTGTACGTTGTTGCCTCAAGGTAAGTCTTTCGAAAGCGTAAAAGTAGCTGCAGAAGGAACTCCCGAACAAAAACTGAGTGAGGATTCTGTTGTCACTTTGAACATAGTTTATAAAGAGATGCTATAACAATGTTCAACTTCTTGCTGTATATTGTTGTATATTAATCGTTTATTTTTCCCGTTAACTGCGAAAAGTCGCATGGGACCACTAGTTTAAAATTGAGATCAAACAAAATCTGATTAATAGATTTTTTTAAATTAACATGTATCATGTTTTAAGGCTGGTTTTGATGTTGGTTTTGCGGGACGTGTGATACGAGAAACATGTTTATATTAATATATAACAATATATTTTACGTATCGAAAATCTCACTTTAAATTAATTATAATTAAAAATTACCGTTCCCGCCGGAATCGAACTGGGGACCTTTATCGTGTTTGAGGCAAACGCGATAACCACTACACTAAGGAAACTAAGAAGAAACTGGATCATTTAAAAGACCAATAAACGAGGAAAGTTGCAAACACATTACACATATCTTAATATCCAGTTACTGGTATTATTTATTAAAAAAATTTCATAAGGTAAAACAGAAAAATCGATTAAAAAATTGAACTAAAAATAAAAATCATTTATCATGTTTTCTGTTCTTTTTTTAGTTTAATTACGATAATTTGTTTGAAAACGCGACAAATTAACAAAACCAGTTTTTAACAACATAACCTGAAACTTATTATGGCATATCAGCTGTTCAGTGAAATCAGCTGATCTGTACGAATTAATATAAAACAACTGATCTTTTAATAACTACCAACATTAAATTAACGATTCATTTCTTTTACTTAAAAGTGTTCTTTGGTGTTGCGTTTGCCTGCTTCACCATCTAAAACAAAATGACAAACGACCTTTGTACCATGCCTTTCAAAGCATATTTCAATTTCAAGCTGCAATAAAACGCTGTTCAGTGACTTTGCACAAGTTAAGGTTGTGACATGTTTAAGTGGAAGCCATAGAGCAATTGGTAACCAAGATATGCCCTAAACTGGTAAACCACAACACACGACCTGAAGATATTGTTTTACCTGTTTACAATGAACTAGAGGCAATCCTTGCTAAATACGCAGGCCAAACCCGCTCGCTTTCGGCCTCAACGTGAACGCCACAAAACGAGCCTAAATAAATAAATATTCCCATTGACGTCATGAAATCATAACCGGCATTAAAAACTACATATATGAACGTTTTAAACATTTAAATTATATTATAAATACAAATAACCCTGAACGCAATAAAATTCATTTTTTCAATTTCAATGGAATCAAAATGTTTGATTATTTATACAAGCTGATTACGATAATGAAACCATATTTTCAAAAAGGTTTATGTTTAAAAAAGTTACGATTTTTTAAAAACTTGGTATGGTTGAACATATTTAATCGAATAACAAACTTGTTCAAGCTATTAATAAAAACCGATTTTTGTGCCAAGTTTGAATCAAATCGACGTAAACTGGCGATCAACATTCAAATAACGCTGAAAATACGAGTATGGACTTTGACTGACGTCAGTTTCGTTTTAGAAATTTATTAGGTTTTAACGCTGATTTCGATAATGAAAACAAATTTTTAAAATACGTTTTAACTTTTTTAAGATTTGAAATGAAATTTGGATTTTGCTGGTTAAAGGAATTGTCCAAGTTATTACCGAAACAGATTTTTGTGCCACGTTTAAATATTTTCAAACCAAAATTGCGAACGTGAGGGAGCTAAAACACAGACACACGCACGCGCGCAAACACACACACACACACACACACACACACACACACACACACACCTGTATATATCAGGATTTTACCATGGTGGTCGCTCTAATAGCTCATTTTTTAATCCAAATTTTCTAATAATAGATTAACAGCATAGCGTTTAGGCACAACTGTTTGCGACAGATGCCATTAGAATACTGTTTCCGTTCACATATAGAATATGAAACATCTTCATAACTTACTGTTTAAATTCTAAACGCGGTATTTACAAACAATACAAACATATTTTTTACCAAACGGGATATACAGTTTTAATTAAATATGAAATTAATCAAGCCGACAAGAATAGCGAGGAAGTGCGGTAAGGGGACCCTGCTGTGTTTGGCCGCACAGAACGCCGATTTGCCGTCAAACCGCTAGCTAATGGGACGCTAATTTGTGATTGATTATTGCCCAGGGCCGTAGCGGAATAGCCTGCCAATTAACTGGAACATCTGCGAAGAACGAGCGTCTGTTCTTAATTTTTGTAATTAATTAGCGAATTTACTTTGGAAATGTAGGACTGGAGCTGCCACCGTGGTAAGGTACACAACCGGGATCACGAAATGTAAACTGATAATGACCACAAGGACATGTTTCGAAGGTTTAACATCATATTAAATTTTAATTGTTTTTGGTAAAAATGTAGACAGAATCGTCACCGTGTAAAATGCGTGCGGTCACGTTTTGAAAAGCAAACTTTCAAATTCACACTTCTCTGAAAATCAGCTTTAATGTCTGTACGAAAAAATCGTTTTCAATGTTTTAATGAAAAACGTAAATGAAGATAAATTTTCGTATTTTTAATCTTAATTAAAAATGTATAATGGTAGTTTAGGAGATTTTTGTAGCTGGTTACATCAACAAAATATAAAATATAAAATAAATCAAACATAAATTCAATTGTTCTTACGATCAATCTTCATATTTTCCTTTTCCTATATCTCATTTTTACTATTTTTTTGTAAAATAAAGTCATGTTAATGTATCGAAATGTTCACTTGTTATTTTTTGGAAATTCGTTTCTGTGGGACTGCTGCTTACTGCGGTTATTCTAACAACTGCGTTTACGAGGTGTGTTCAGAAAGTAACGAGAATTTTTAAATTTCGCGGGCTTTGAGAGTCCGATTGTCAAACATTTTTTTTATTATGTTGGTATACATGCCCTTGAAGTATGATAAAACTTTCAGCTGTTTTCATTGTTGACTTTGTCTGTGACAGCCACTAAGGTTAGACGTGTTTTTATGAGCTCGGCGATTTTCGTTTGTTAAAAGAAATGGATCAAAGAATTTGTATCAAATTTTGTGTAATAAAATGTGTGAAATGTTAACAAATGTCTACGGTGAGTCTGCTATGAGTAAAGCAAGAGTTTACGAGTGGTATAAGTGTTTCCAAGAAGGCCATGAAGGCGTTGAAGATGAATGACGAACGCCTTAGACGACCCAGCACATCAACAACCAATGAAAACGTGGAAAACGTTAAAGAAATGGTTATAAACAATCGCCGAACCACTTAGAGAGGTCGCTGATGATGGTGGCATATCGATTGGATCATGTCATGACATTGTTTCCAATGTTTTGTGTATGAAACGCGTGGCAGCAAAATTCGTTCCAAAATTGTTGAATTTTGAACAAAAACAGCGGCGAATGGAAGTTGCTCAGGAGTCACTAAATGAAGTCAACGACGATGCAGAATTACTGAAACGTATTATAACAGGTGACGAAACATGGGTTTACGGATATGACGTCGAAACTAAGGCTCAATCATTCCAGTGGAGGCATTCTGGCTCGCCAAGACCGAAAAAGGCTCGACAAGTGCGGTCGAACGTGAAGGTTATGCTCACTGTGTTCTTCGATATTAATGGCATAGTGCATCATGAATTCCTGCCACCAGGTGAAACGGTCAATAAGGAGTACTACCTACAAGTTCAACGTCATTTGCGTGAAGCAGTCCGAAAAAAACGCCCGGATCTGTGGAAAAACAATTTATGGCTTTTGCACTACGATAATGCACTAGCTCACACTTCATCGCTTGTTCGTGAATTTTTGGCCAAAAACAGTACTGCAACCATGCCCCAGCCTCCATATTCGCCAGACATGGCTCCGTGTGACTTTTTCCTGTTTCCAAAAATAAAGAGAACCTTAAAGGGCCGTCGTTTTACAGCCGTAGATGACATTAAAAGCGCATCGCTGAAAGAAAGAAGGCTATCTCAAAGATCGAGTTTGAGAAGTGTTCGAGGATTGGAAGAAGCGCTGGCACAAGTGCATAATCTCCAATTGGGACTGTTTTGAAGAATACAACATCAATGTTGAAGAATAAATAAATATTTTGTTCAAAAAATTAAAATTCTGAACACAACACTTGTATGTTGTTATTGAGTTAAAAAAATCATAAATGTTGATCTGATTAAATTCAGGCTTATCATTGAACTTGATTTCGGCAAAACTTACACAAATCCGTTACCAAATAACAAAAACGTCATCCGTTTCAAAAATGGCGGTAGTTGAAAATCTTGTACAATATATTTTGTTTTATTTCCATCATAATCAGCTTTAGAATCTGTAATTTTAAAATTATACTCGCATATGGAGAAAATTGATTGTTAATTTTTGTAAATTCGACAGCTGCTTTTCGTGATATTTGCAATTTCATATTATCTTTCATGTATTATTACCCTAAGCATTCCAAACGGTTTTGTACCTGCTTTATTTAAACTATACAAATGGAATACATATAGGACCGTCAGTACACAATCTCACCCCTCTTTACTTTTTTTAATTTTAATGCTTTACAATAAAATAAAACCGACTTAAAACCGATAAAAGGTAATGTAAACAAAGTTCCAAGAGCAGCATAAAGTGTCCTAGTGAGAACGCAGCAAAATGCATGCACAGGTGAAAGAAATTGTGTGTGTATCAGAACAGCTGATGGCTAAAAAAAATATTGTTGATAGTAATATTTACATTATTACTGTATCCAGAGTTAAATATTTACCGAATCAATTCTGAAAATAGAATCGGTAAGGCATCTAGTCCAGTTCTAATATATAAATGTTATTAAATAAAAGACTCTGTTTTTAGTAAGTAGTAAATTCTGAAGCTTAATTTAGGTATGTAATGTAACATTTTGTTATAGTAGGTTTCATTTACAAATATTTCAGTAAGGTACAATGTTAGAATTCATTCATTCATTTTATACGTTACTAGGGGGCCTGTTCGAAATTTCGCACTGTGAGTCTTATGAATAAGAGTCGTAGGCATGAGAGCGGAAGTTGGAAGGAAGGGAAAACATGTTTAAAAAATAATTCGAAAGCGTTTGATTAACAGTAGATAAATGCACGATGGAAGGAGAAATCACAAATATATTTGTGTAAAAACAGTGCCCAAAACATGTGTTTGGTATTCGAAATGCATGCCCGTAGAGGACTGTCAGTAGGGCAACATAACCAAAATGTTTAATGAATTCTAATAAATATTGAAATTGTTCTAAGCACGTTATGCAAAAAAGTGGCATTTGTAATGGAATTGTCTATTCGTGAATAATAAGTTAGCTTTGTAAAATATACAAAATATTGTCTGATTTGTAATGCCGCGCATGCGCATCCATGATGCCGTTTGCCTATGACAGTTAAAAGTGTCTTTTATGTTAAATTTTCCACAAACAGTAAGTTTTTGAACGTAAGGCCTATTGATTAAATAACCTAAATATACAGGAACGGCATTGCTTTATTAACAGCTCATACAAGTATTAAATATAACTATAACGTCTATTTTGGCAAAAGAAGAGGTGATATAAGACCCTTCAACTTGTGGTATATTGTTATATATACCATTTAACTGCGAAATGTGGCACGGCCCACTAAATAATACAAAAACTACAACATAATGATTTACTCAGTACTTGCGTACAGCATTGAATAACGTTAGATAAGGCCGCTGTACTACCCTGCCCTGCCACACCCTAGACACCCTCCCCCATTAAGTAATTACTATAAACTGGGCAGATTCGGTGATAAAGATAACTATCACAGAATGCGCCTATTCAGTGAATGTCTACAAGCTTGGAAACTCCAGGGGAGAAATAAGTCTAAAATAAAATATACTATTTCCAATTTTACTTTCTCACTATACGAAGTATATCCGAATAATTGTGATCGGAAAAATCTGTCTTGGTTTTGATAAATATTTTCGTTCCCAAAAAGGTGGTTTTCACTTGGACATGCAACCATCTTTGGGACTGTGTACATCGCTAGAGGACCATAATTTCTTAATTTCAAGTTTCATATCATGAGTTTTTGAGTTTCTTCACATAATGTTAAACTTTCAGCAAAATCTAAAATACATATTTTGAGAAAATTAAATCAAGTTTTTTGTTCAATAAATGGAATTTTTTGTGAAATGCTTAGGCTATTCTGAGAAAGTAGTATAATTTTTTACATTAATTTTATTTTGTTATTCAATTTGATTCCAAACTTTTTTTTGATTGTTTTAACTTTTCTATAATGTAAACGTTTTAATAACACCTCTTAATAACACTAGAGGACTGTGTAACCTAACTGGGTGAAATTCGATTTGTTAGTGCAGTCTGTTTATATATATTGATCATTTTTTTTTTAATTTCGTAAGAATTCGGTTTCGAGCTTTTTAGAAGGAAAGCTTTAACAACTATCCGATTTTCCTAAAATCAGCTCAAACGATTTTGATCGAGTTTTGCTCAAATTTACTCAAACAAGACGTCCCGAAGGTCCCGAAAATTAACTCAAATCCAGTTTAGGAGTCATTGACTAAACACAAAAAACTTAGTAATTTATTAAAATTTGTTTGCCAAATTTTGCTGAAAGTTTATTCATATATGAAGACACTAGTTTGAGTAACAAATTTAGTAGAAATTTACTATTTTGGAGTGAACATTTTTTTACAACAAAATAAACTCTGTCTTTGGAAATGTTTTCTTTTCCAGCTAATTCTCAAACCGTAATTTTTTAATTTCAAGTTTCATATACTGAGTTTTTGAGTTTCTTCACATAATGTTAAACTTTGAGCAAAATCTAAAATACCGATTTTGAGAAAATTAAATCAAGTTTTTTGATCAATAAATGGAATTTTTTGTGAAATGCTTAGGCTATTCTGAGAAAGTAGTGTAATTTTTTACATTAATTTTATTTTGTTATTCAATTTGATTCCAAACTTTTTTTTGATTGTTTTAACTTTTCTATAATGTAAACGTTTTAATAACACCTCTTAATAACACTACGGTCTGAATTTGTTATTTTCAATTGGTTTACTCCAGAGACGTGACTTTCTGTTATTTAAATTCGAAAATATATTTTTAAATCTAAAATTTTCCTAATTCAAAATATTATTTTTTTTTTTGTAGTTCCCAATCCGACATTCGTTATAAAACAGGTATCCACTCATTTTTTTCAGTTCCTATTGGCTGCATTACACCCAAATTTATTCAAACCAAATATTTTGTGTTACCAGTAGTCAATAAATTTTAGGTAATAAAAAAATAGAAACCACTTCGAGATACGGATGATTTGAACAAAATCGGTCTAACCTCTTTACGTATGCACGAACAGATAGTGAAACCACTCCATATTGAATTGTAACGCTTCACCACATAACATAACTTTCTCTCTATACAGAATGTCTCAGAACTCTCTTTTCTGACGTCGACAATTTATTTCTTGGTTAAAATACAATACACACTAATAACAGAAATTTAAAATATTAGATTTTACGTTTATCCATCATGTTCCATTTTCCCTGAAGACATTCAACAACCCTAAAAATAGAGTTGCAAATACCCTACAGTAAGATTAAATGTGGTGGGAATTGATTCCTTTGTGAGAGATCGTTCCGCTTACTTCCGCTTACAAATTATTGTTCGAAATGATGAAATAATATATAGTTGTCTACAATATAAACTTGTCTACAATATAAATACAATATAAACTTTTCTACAATATAAACTTGTCTACAATATAAACTTTTCTACAATATAAACTTTTCTACAATACAAACGTTTCTACAATATAAACTTGTCTACAATATAAACTTTTCTACAATATAAACTTTTCTACAATATAAACTTTTCTACAATACAAACGTTTCTACAATATAAACATTTTTACTGCTTTCAACATCACTATGGTCTAAATTTATGATTTTCAAATAATTTACTTCCGATATACATGAAAATATATTTTCAAAATGGTATTTTAATTTTGAAAAATCATATCTTGATTTATTATAGCTTCGAGTCAATTATACTTTGAGTCAAATGAAATTCAAAATTCAAGAGAAAGCTAATTTAAAGCTCCTATTTGTTGTCTTCTCTTATAATATTGAAAGTTTTATTTAAACAAAAGCAAATAACGCTAGACTATATGACAGTGAGGAATTTTGTCATACTAACTTCTTAATTTTAAAATATTATTGTTAAGGAAGAGAACCTCATAAAAGGAACGGGATGGGTTAAATACGCACAGACAATTGTAAAACGTTTCAGTTACAATTGCCTTAAGTCGCCAGAAACCTCTATCACGAAGGATCTAGTGGATAGGTTGCTTTCACCCCGAGGACAGTGTTCGATTCCCACAATTTTCATACGCTATAAAACGTCTGCATTAGTTACAATTCGGCGTTAAACACCAAAAAATAAAATTAAATTAAAAAAAATAAGTCAATCACGAATCTACATTATTGGTCTATAATTGTTTCTACAGGAACAGTGGATACTGAGGGTTTTTATGCGCCAGTTCTCAAGGAAATAAATGCAAGACTGCAGTTCCAGCAGGATACAACCAAATACACACAGATGGTAATTCAGTAACTGTTTTAAAGATGTTTCTCCGGATCCCCGATTTGACCCCTTTGTGATTATTTGTGAAGGATTTATTAAGACTGACCAACTTACAGACCGTATCGGACCTGAAGGATGCATCCTGACAGAAAAAAAGGCCGCCATTCGAAATAAATGCTTATTAATCATACTGCATTTCGTACACATGATAACCTAATGAAACAGTAACGGCCGATAACCTAATAACGGCCACCATTTTTCATAATTTTTAAAAAAATAATTATATGTGTGTAATTTAAAACTTTCAATGTAATAAAATCTTTTTGGAAAATAACTTAGTTTTTTCGGGTTTACTTATTCATTACACGAAATATACAAGAATAATTGTGGTAGTGAACAAATATATCGGTTTCCCAAAAATATTGGTTTTTACTAGGAAACCAGTGTTTTACAGCAATGTTCCACCCTCTACACAAGTAGATGAAAATAAAACTACATTAGTACTTCAAAAAGAAAGCACAGGCTAATTAAGGCCATTACCGTTTAAACGCTTCCGGGTAAAAATGAATGTGGGATGAGCCTACGCATCAACGTATCTTGGATACCAAATTGCCGTTCTATTCTCATTGATTATGTTAATTTGACGATCCCACACGATGATGGATCTCTTGCGCACCTTTTTGCCTCAACACTGATGTAAGAATTAAATATATCACATTACGCCGATATGTAACCTTTTTATTTTACTGGGTGAGAGGAGAAACTGGGTGTAGACGCAGTGTTATTGTACCGCCTACACGACAAAAATTAAACAAAAAAATTGAGCAAAATCTGTAAAGCAATTTTAAGAAATCTACTTACGGTTCATTCAAAATCGTAAATCACTTAAAAAATCAATGAATTGTGTTTTTATTATTAATGCCTTAAATTATGAATTCCAAACGGTTTTGATTATGAACAAGATTTGTTCACTTAAACACCGAATGTCGGCTTAACCGAATGTGACACAAGAGGAACAAACAAAAAAATTACATGAAAAAAGATTTTTTACAACTTTCGGCTGTCTTAAATTGTATCGTTTCGTTTATTACCTGAAGTAACGCAATTCAAAAATGAATGACGCACATACATTGAACAAATTTTCTAACAGGACATTAAACTGATTGATTGGGTAAAACTTTTAAATGAAAAAAAAATATGTATCGATAATATTTACCGAAAAAAATGTAGGCGAAAATTTATTTCAATTTTGCCAACTTATTTCAAAACCATAATTTTTTTCTAGTTTGGTACAATTATTTCAATAATAAGTTAAAATAAATAATATAATTGGTCTTTATAAAATAAATTCAGTTATAAATGATTAAAATATACTTTAAGCTTGTTTTTTTTTGGGGGGGGGGTTTAACGTCCGACTATTGTGCACACTTGGGCTAATGCAGACGATGGTATGATTTATAGCGTATGAAAATGCCAAGCCCTGGCCGGGAATGGAACCCGGGTACGCTATCAACTAGGCCACGGAGGCGGCTTTTAAGCTTGTTATACTTTTTGCTTGTATATATACTTTATGATTTTAATATTTGTATCGTCACATATACATGAGGATCCGGGTTCGATTCCCGGCGATATATATATATATATATATATATATATATATATATATATATAACAATTTTTTCCTCTCGGAAAAATCGACACCTTGTGACGATACAAATTAAAAATCAAAAAGTACGTATAAGTAAAAATCATGATCACAGTCACCATTCTAAACATTACTCGTGTTATCATACTCCATACCATATAAAAATATAGCAATCATTCATGTAATATTATTGGCAAACAAATCAACAACTTCATAACTGACCAAGTGAAGAGAGGTCGGCTTTAAATCGAATGTTTGTATGTGCGTTTGTTTATTATACAATTTTGGCCAAACGAATTAACTGTTTGTTATGAAATTCGGTACAGACGTACATTTATAAAGCCAAAACGAGAATGCGTAAGATTGTTCTTTCACTTTCGTTTCAAGATGGCGGCCTATGATTTAACGATGACGAATGTAGTTGTTGGTTTTTCCCTGTAATACTGGCAGAACGGCCAAGTTTGACCATTTCACGGAGAAAGAGCATAAAATTTCCAATACGGTTGGTCCAATACAATTTTTCGTAAATGTTCGTGAGGTGAATATTTAGTCAAAATAACCAACAACTTTGAAGAAAGCGTCAAAGAAAGTTGTTCTCGTGATCAAGAACATTACTAGCGAGACACCCTGTATAAAGCCTCACATTAAATACCGGGTCAGAGCCTAGATGCGGTTTGGGTGGCAGGTCTAGAGGTTAATTCCAGTTGACTTAACGCTAATTGGAGACGCCTAGCCCGTACTGCACCTAACCTTCCCGCCAACACTAAGCGGGAGTCGGTCATGGTTCGTGCTGTACGATATTTTTATAATCGATTTTTGAGAAATTAGATCTTTTACATTCAATCGTTCCTCTAGAAAACTGGTAAGATTTTTATAGATGCTGAATCAAAACCGTTTGTGCTTTGTATAAGCAAAAACAATCGTGATTTGAAGAAATATTTACATTTTAAATTTGGACTGCGTTATTTGATCAAACTGCGGCATCCAGCTGTATCGATGGACTGATGGGAACAAAGTCTGTAAACAGTAACAAAAAAAACACCATATTACATATACGAATATTTCTTTGAATTTAAAATAAAAACACAAAAATGATTTTTGACTTTTAAAAAAATGACTTAACTGTCTTGTTCAGAGACAAAACTTGTATTTTAAACTGTCAATAAAATTTGAATAGCTGATTTAAGCCAATATAATTTCTGATAACGATGGTGAAATCAGATGTTCAAAAACGTTTAACATCAATATTTCAATAATTTACACAGTTGCCATTATGAAACGGATGAACAGATTTTTTTAAAAGCGGCCTCGGTGGCCTAGTGAATAGCGTACTAGGCTTTCACCCCGAGGACCCGGGTTCGATTCCCGGCGAGGGCTTGGCATTTTCATACGCTATAAAAATCATCCCTTCGTCTGCATTAGCCCAAGTGTGCACAATAGTCGGACGTTAAAAAAAAAAAAAAAAAAAAAAAAAAAAAAATGAACAGATTTTTCCGAGTAATGAGCTATAAATAAAACCGATTTTTGTGTCAAATTTAAATCAAATCAACGACAAAGTGTTAGCAATTATGTTATATTTGTTATTAAAAGAACCATTTACATTTCATTAACTTTCGGCCAAATGTCTTTAACAAAATTATACGTATCAGGTAATTTTTGTTTTATATTTCTTTGATATATTCTTTTTTGTTGTAGGAGGATATTACCTTTTAATTTTCACCACAGTATATTTTACAAATTAAGTGAAATTTGAGATCTATTTTTTGTAATTTTCTAACAGAAAATATAGATTCCGCGAATGTCGCTCAATCCCGGACCACAAGTCCTATATTCGGGGCAGTAGAAACTACAAAACCTTGGCTTGCGGTTGGGCGTTCAAACACAACTAAACGCTTCATCTACTTCCGCCCAAGGTCGGCGTATTAGCCAAACTTTCTCCAGGTTTCCGGTTGTTTCATTGAAATCAACATTTCTTGTTTGTCTTCTAAGTATATCCAATCGTTCATTATATTTTGTGAAATAATACAGAAACATTGTATTACTTGCGTCAGTTCAGTTGTCAAGCGGTCATTGTTTGAAGAGATCTTCGATTCTGTTAGGGCTCACGATAATGGTAAAACAACAATACAATATGGATTTCTGTCAATTCTTGACTGACGTGCCCTGCTAACGCTATGATCAGCAGTCAACTTAAACGCCCCAGTAAATTCGATCAATAGGGTTTTCCATCAAAAGTATTTTTCATCCAATATAAACTAACTTTGTATATAACATTGTAAACATACAAAAAAAACTTATTTTACATCGATATCTGTATCACGACTACTCTTAAAATAATTTTAAACTTTAAATGGTTGTTGATTTCTTGTTTGTGATCCAACTCATTAAAAAGTACACGTGTGGAACACGGGAGTTACCGACAGAAGCGAAGATTTTGTTTACATTTGCGAAATATATAATTAATTTGAAGATCTTGTTTTGTTTAAATAACAATAAATACGTGAACCTAGCTTAGATATTATTTACTGTAGTTAGCCTATAGTCAGCTGTTTTATATTAATTCGTAACGACAAGCTGATTTTATCGAACAGCTGATAACCTATAAAAAGTTTCAGGTTATGATGTCGTAAACTAGCATTATTGACAGCAATTATTATAAACGTTTATATTAATTTTGAATGTATTATTACAACGTGCATTTATTCTTCAATTAAGCAAAAATACCGAAACTAAAGCAATACTAATTTTTCATATAATAAGCATGCACCGTATTCAAAAAGTAAGAAAAAAAAGAAACAGAAATAGAGGGACAATTTCGTTTGCTCTTTTCCGTTTCATATTTCCGTTACATGAAAAAAAGTTCGGAACACTTTTGTTTTGTTCACTCCTCTTGTCAAAGCTAATATTAAAAGCTTCACTTCAAAATAAATTTAAGAGATTTATTGAAATTTCAGCTGTTAATTTCATTTATGTTCATTGAAAACTTTTTTTCATAAAGCTATTTGTTTTCAAAATACTATCACAAAAACTTGAACACGTTATTCGAATTTACTACGTGATACGGTAAATAACAGATCTACAGAAATATGAAGTATGGACTAATTGAGTAGCCTACATACATTTTAAACTCAGTAAAGGATTATTTACTTGAAAACTTTGATAAACTGTGATAGGTTATCCTGGTTTTCGATGTCTCCAAACGTAAAAACAATGGGTCTTAAATGGTCGAGTAAAACCGCTGAAGAACTGAAAAAACCTATTTTAAAAACGTATCTGTGACAGATGGTAACCCCTACAAAGAGAATTAACTACTGCTTCTTGCCGCCTCGGTGGCCTAGTTGATAGCATACTGGGCTTTCTTCCTGAGGACCCGGGTTCGATTCCCGGCCAGGGCTTGGCATTTTCATACGCTATAAATGATCCCATCGTTTGCATTAGCCCAAGTGTGCACAATAGTTGGACGTTAAAAAAAAAAAAAAAAATACTGCTTCTTCAGGAATGGAATGAGGCGACTTTGAACACCTGTGATAATATTCAGTAAAACGTTAGAATTTGGTATGATTTTATGGTGATTTAATCAACAACTGCAATATTTATTCCACATTTATTAATTTATTTTTTTTTTAAGGCGAAAAGCACGTTGAGGCTATAATCGCCTCCCTAAATGTAAGTTTGAGTGTAAAGTGTTAAAGTCGTAAGTGTAGTGTTGTAAGTGTAAGTGTGTGTTAGACTCGGGTACCGCGAGGGACGTCTAAATCTTCTCAATAGGTGCACATAGTCTGCACCCCTCCCGGGGTATTCCACATTTAACTTTATTTCGTTCCATGAAAAAAAATTATATTTTTCTTTATATTATTCTATATTATATTTATTATTGTATTATATTGTATTATATTTTATATTAAAAATATATTTTTATATTATATTATTTTCGTCACTTATTTATATTAGTTTTGAAATACCAAGATTTTCCCAATATATCAACAAGTCTGTAAGTAGTTTTTATAAAACAAGTCATACATTCCGAATTTCATAAAAATCGGCTCCAATTAGTTTATGCTTCAGCCATATGAACAGACCGGTAGGAAAACAAGTGCAACCCACATTTTTTGACTGAGGTACTCAAAAACATATAGATCCATCGAAATCTCAAAATCGATATGTTTTCATCGCTGTATACATCTAGAGCAAGTACGTACAATCACAATATTTATTTTATAAGTAACAGCTTCCTCAACAACGACGACGTCATAATCTTAGTTGAGTGTTACTACTCGTATAACAAAACTCATTGTATACCGTGTTTCAAACTGTCAGACATTAGTAAACTTTAACACTGTTCGTTCTTCCAGCTTATTTTTTGACGAAGATAGAAAAAAGACAATAAATCGAAATTACCTCAAAGAAGATGGTAAATGTAGGTAACAATAACAAGTTTACATTAAAGACATATGAAACAGCTACAGTTTTAGTCACACACACACACACACACACACACACACACACACACACACACACACACACACACACACACACACACACACACACACACACACACACACACACACACACACACACACACACACACACACACACACACACACACACACACACACACACACACACACACACACACACACACACACACACACACACACACACACTCACACACACACACACACACACACACACACACACACACACACACACACACACACACACACACACACACACACACACACACACACACACACACACACACACACACACACACACACACACACACACACACACACACACACACACACACACACACACACACACACACACACACACACACACACACACACACACACACACACACACACACACACACACACACACACACACACACACACACACACACACACACACACACACACACACACACACACACACACTCACACTCACACACACACTCACACACACACACACACACACACACACACACACACAGTGTGTGTGTGTGTGTGTGTGTCCCGTTTTAAAATAGTGTAGAACAAAACCTAACCTAGCGTAACGTAACCTAACATAAATACTGTACGAAAGCGACTAGTTTTGCTAACATCATTGATTCTCTCCCAGCATTCAACAACTTACACATGTAAACGAACTCACAAACACTCGCCATATTAGTTCGCATTGCACGCTTATCTTAAGTCTAAAGTGTGCTAAAAAAACTACCCAGTTAGTTTTGCCGGCGCACCAGCTCGATTCCCTATAAACACTAGCTTCACCCTACGTTTCTGTTGACGCTTATTGGAGTAGTGTAGATCCAAAATAACTGTTCAGCAGAACATCGAGGGATGGAAATCGCCGAAAACACGCAACTCTTCCTGACAACCGCTTGGAGAGAAAGCAAACTGCCTTCTTATTTCACAGAAACTAACCCCAATCGCCAGAAGAGTTACGAATCCGAACAAATGATTTCGTACCAAAACAACTTCGGATGAACAATCACTCGTTGGATTATCACGTGCGTTACTGTTTGCTTTTGAGCAAGCCTACTTTTTTTTAAATCGCCGGATTATAAAAAAAATGTCAACAATACTGATTGTCCTGTCAAAAACTATATTTGTCCACGCACCAACGGCCGCGGCCGAGATTGCAGGATAATTTGCTCTAATGACCAACGGTTAACGACTGCCTTTCTAAACTTCCGACTTCACAAGTTGACTAAACAAGCAAATTGTCGGCACTCTCTTGTCGGTTATCGAGGCTCTTGAACCGTTACTTTAGGGTTATTCCTGTCAGCGCAATGATTTCTTTTGGATTTTCTTTTCACCAGGAACATTTCACCAGAAACTTGAAATGGTACAAAACCACGCTATAGTTCTTGCAAATCTATAACCCATTTGGGATACGTATTTAAAAATTATCGGTTTTTAAAACCATGGGTAAAAAATTGTTTTATGGAAACCTAATTTCCTTAAAATAATTGATCATATTTTACTCATACATTCACAACTAGAGTCAGTTTGGTAAATTATAAAAAAAAGTAATTTGTGGTTCGGGAATAAACCGGAAAAACGAAAATAAACGTTATCAAAATTGTTATATACGAGGTGTGTTCAGAAAGTAACGAGAATTTTAATTTTTTGAACAAAATATTTATTTATTCTTCTACATTGATGTTGTCGCCTTCAAAATAGTCGCCATTGGAGATTATGCACTTGTGCCAGCCCTTCTTCTAATCCTCGAAACACTTCTCAAACTCGATCTTTGTGATAGCCTTTAGTTCTTTCAGCGATGCGCTTTTAATGTCATCTTCGGCTGTAAAACGACGGCCCTTTAAGGTTATCTTTATTTTTGGAAATAGGAAAAAGTCACACGGAGCCATGACTGGCGAATATGGAGGCTGGGGCATCGTTAAAGTACTGTTTTAGGCCAAAAATTCACGAAAAAGCAATGAAATGTGAGCTGGTGCGTTATCGTGGAGCAAAAGCCATGAATTGTTTTTCCACAGATCCGGGCGTTTTAGTCGGATTGCTTCACGCAAACGGCGTTGAACTTGTAGGTAGTACTTCTTATTGACCGTTTCACCTGGTGGATGCACTATGCTATTAATATCGAAGAACACAGTGAGCATAACCTTCACGTTCGACCGCACTTGTCGAGCCTTTTTCGGTCTTCGTGAGCTAGAATGCCTCCACTGGGATGATTGAGCCTTAGTTTCGACGTCATATCCGTAAACCCATGTTTCGTCACCTGTTATAATACGTTTCAGTAATTCTGCATCGTCATTGACTTCATTTAGTGATTCCTGAGCAACTTCCATTCGCCGCTGTTTTTGTTCAAAATTCAACAATTTTGGAACGAATTTTGCTGCCACGCGTTTCATACACAAAACACTGGAAACAATGTCATGATATGATCTAATCGATATGGCCACATCATCAGCGACCTCTCTAATTGTGATTCGGCGATTGTTCATAACCATTTCTTTCACTTTTTCCACGTTTTCTTCGGTTGTTGATGTGCTGGGGCGTCCAGGATGTTCGTAATCTTCAACGTCTTCACAGCCTTCTTGGAAACGCTTATACCACTAGTAAACTCTTGTTTTACTCACAGCAGACTCACCATAGTCCTATGTTAACATTTCACACACTTTGTTATACTTTATTCCATTTTTTACGGAAAATTTGATACAAATTCTTTGATCCATTTCTTTTAACAAACGAAAATCGCCGAGCTCATAAAAACACGTCTAACCTTAGTGGTTGTCACAGACAAAGTCAACGATGAAAACAGCTGAAAGTTTTATCATACTTCAAGGGCATGTATACCAACATAATTAAAAAAATGTTTGACAATCAAACTCTCCAAGCCCGCGAAATTTAAAAATTCTCGTTACTTTCTGAACACACCTCGTATAAACTCTTTTACAAAAATTTAATTGAACATAAGACAATGTGCTCAATGTATATTTTGCATAATTTATTTAATTAATTATGATTTTTTATTATTTAAGAAATTCTCGCTAGTAACAACATATTTACAATTATTATTTGCTTACAATTATTTCCAAAGCAAACTTCATACTTCGTGACGTATTTTGAATCTAACTAGAGGTTAGATATCAACATGACAGGTATTTTACACACAGCAGTGAACACAATAATTACTGTACAAAGTTATTGTAGGCGTAGCGTAGTTTAGTGGGAGAGGAAACATTAGGTCTTTGTTAAAGAAGTGCACTACGCTAAGTTACGGCCAGATCAGATGTTTAGTTGTGGTTCTGCAGCGAAGTTAACAACATGAACACTTTTATATCTCTATGCGCCTTGGCGTCGTTTCTTCTTCTTCTTCTTTTGTGCGTTAAATCAGGTAGGCCTATGTTATTATACGTAATATGTACAACTCGCTCTTACTTTCATTCACGAATTTTTTAAAATACATTTTAATAGTTTATTGCTTTAAAAAAAACTTAATAATTCTTGGCGCGCATCGCAGACTAAAAACATCAACAGATTTCTATGAAATTTAAAATCTAGCGTTTGGTCTGAACATAGCTTTACATTAAAACCAAATGCTTAAAGGAAACCTAAGCTACGGACTGCTATGTCATTAAAAATCTGTTTGGGACATTGAAAAACGTAAAACATGCTAATTTTTGAAAACAAATAATCAGGTTTTTTTCAAATGTTTGTCATGGATGAATTTTAGGTGTAAAACTGACATTAGTGTAGAAAAAAAAGACATTTACGATTTAGGAGTAAACTGGAAAAAATCGATTTTTTTTTGTCAGTAAGCTTGAAAATATATGAAATATTTTGAGAAACAATTGAATATGAATGAGTTCGTAATCGTTGCACTTTTCCTTCTTTTTTAATTAAGAAAGTATTTTTGAAAAGTATGTCTTATTTGGTTTATAGAAGGGACAAGAAACATCGTTTTTTTAATTTAAAAAATCAAAATGGCGGAGATTTACCGCTATATATGACCATTCATAAGAAAAGTTAATACTGTAGTAAAATTAATTAAGTAATTAATTACTTATCAGCAAAAATATTTTCTAGCAGAACTAAAACGTATTCGTGGCATGCAGTGTTCTCACTGATAGAAGCGAATTTTCAAAAACTAACAACATTGAATAGCATCACGCAAAAGAATATTTTTATATGTGTTGGTCAAACTAGGCAAAACCATTGATTTTAATATTACGAATAGCTCGGAAAAGTTCATTATTCAGCATAATTCGCTCATATGTTTAGTATTGGAGTTTTTCAAATTTTTAAAATCATTATAACTCTTTATCTTACATATTTTTGAAAATATCAAGAAAAACATAATAACAAATTTAGTCAGCGTTAAAATCTGCACAAACTGTTATTTAATTTTTTTTTAATTATGGAAAATACAAAAATGAACGCTGTGTTCGCATAGTTAGTCAGTAAAAAGAACATGTTTAATGACGTCAATGCAAAATACTGTTGGTTAGACGTCGGCACTTAAACTTCACGTTAGTACTAAGGGACTGGAATGGCAGATTTGATCATGAGATTTTGATAGACATTGCCAATTCGATTTCAGTTCCGTTGAGTCTAAAAAAAGTGTCAGACGCGTGTCTTTGTGTTAGTTGCCTGAGACTAAACGAATCAACCGATTTTTACGAAATTTGGCATGTATATCAGTTTGCTCAGAATCATTTTTCTAATTTAGAACATCATTTTTAGGTAAAAAGTATTATAAAACATCGACCGTTTTTTCCTTCGAATTATTCTTGACCCATAAAATTGAAATGAGCTTGTCAATCATTTTGGGTAAATGGCTGTGATTAATAAATGTCTCAAGGTATTAATAGTTAGTAAATTTTAATGGTCCCAGTGTCGACAGGCCTTTGAAAAATAACGATTTCTCCGGCCGTGTTTAGAGAAATACAAAAGGCGATTTTCAAAAATTTGCCATTTGATATCTTAAAAAAATTAATTAAACCGTTTTTATTTTCCTTCAAAATTTTATTGAAAACACGAAAATATACTCTGATCAAACAAAAGATTCGATGAAATCGCCACAATACGAGAACGAATTTTTGTATATATGAGTTAATAGAAGTATATATGATTTATTTATTGCCGCCTCGTTGGCCTAGTGGATAGCGTACTAGGCTTTCACCCCGAGGAACCCGGGTTCGCCGGCGAGGGCTTGGCATTTTCATACGCTATAAATCATCCCATCGTCTGCATTAGCCCAAATGTTCACAATAGTCGGACGTTAAATAAAAAAAATAAAAATATTTATTAAGTTACTCAGTTTGGTTTGCCGCTTCTGTTCGTATCAATCTGATACTTTTTTACGTAATATAAACATGACTAAAAAAATACTTTTATACATGGCTGCAGAAACAAAATATTGAGAAATTCATTGTGTAATCTGGAAACGTCCGCGTATATTTGACCGATATAAGAACACTGTTTGAAGTTTTGATTCACAGTGATAATGACCTTACACGTTTTCGCCTTACACAAAAAAAAAAAATTGAGTAATAAGTTATATTTTGGGCAAGAAAATATTTTAGTTGTTTTTTAAAAATTAATTGAATAACTTCTACGAGTATTCTAATAATATTGCATAAATATTCTAAAATTAGAACAATCTTTGAATATTCTGAACACGTTTGTGTAGAATATTCTAGTGCAATATTCGCAGAACTATCACAGAATATTCTGGTATTTTAGAAAGATTAATGTTAAGATTATAAATCGTTATTTGTTTATTATGTTTAAAGGTATAAACTAATAAATATATAGATTAAGATAATAACTCATTTTTTTAAAAAAGGGCTTAAAGTTTTTTAAATGCGAAGTGATAGTAAAGACAAAATTGTAAAAGCCTAATTTAGTTCGGCTAGCTTAAAATTATGACGATAACAGCTGACTATCGAAATGCATTGTCTATTTACTACACGTGTACTTAACCCGTGCACGGCCATAGATAAACTACTAAAATTGAGATTTATAAAAGAAAAAGAAGTAAATATTAGTTAAAATAATAATAGAATTGAAAGTTTAAAGTGGTAAAATTAACCCGATAAATTAAAAAGTATTTATAAATTGTGTTATTAATTATAATTTCAACACTAAAGAAAGTAAAGAATAAGCAAAATCGATGACGATATAATAAAAAATAGGCCAAGTATTGTTTTAATAATTTAGTTGAGTTTGAAATGGTGTATCGATTGTGTACGAGAAAATAATAAAGTCAAAAAGTATTTATTGTTGCATTAAAATATATATATATATATATATATATATATATATATATATATATATATATATATATATATATATATATATATATATATATATATATATATAATGGGAAATGAGAGTTGAAACCGATATTTAAAAAAAAATTAAGAAAACAAGCAGAATCCAGTTAGCAATTAGTGTTCAAAGGAAATGCATTTTATAATAGGAAGTTAGGAATGTATAGGGTCGAAAATCTAGCCCCAACTTCCAGACTGACAAAATTTGCAGGCCGTTAACAGTTAATTTACAAAGAAAAGGCATTAAAAAATAAAAGCCAAAATAAGGTGTTGGTCATGAACTTAAATTAAAGAACCTTGTTGAAAGATCTGTCTACAAGAAAACAAAATGAAATGAACTATCATTAATGGAAAAAGGTTTAAAACTGGTAAATGGAAAAGAAGCGTCTAATGAAATTTGAGTGGAAAGCAAGTTCAAAAACGTAATAAATAGAGGAGCAAAGGAAAGTTCGGAGCTCTTAACCATATGAGTCATGAGAGACGGACCGCAAAGCTGTTGTGCGGAGGCGGTAGGAATCAGTAATTATTAAGTTAAAATATTACCGTTTGTGAGTGAGCCGCGCAAGATTAATAAGTGCATAATTGAATTATTGAAGTTGAGATTGATTTTTGTTTTAAATACCGAACTGAGCAAAGATTTGTGCGCGTCGAGTGAAAGTAATAAAGGAATTCAGTAAGGGAATAGTGAATTCCAATCGCTGTCGTTGAGGAGTACTCAGCGAGTGTATCTGATAATTGAAATTATTGAGCTATGGACCGTCACAGCAACGTGCAGTAGACAAAATGATCCGAGGGCTGGCTGAAGATCATCAGTGTCGGAGAGAGATTGTTCGTTGATAAGCACAACAAAATTAACCAATTAGAACTTTCAAGCCACCAAATAACCACCAGTTTAATCGCTGATGTTCCTGTAATTTAAATTATGGTTTTTTATTTATTATTCTTTTTTATTAATTAGGGTGTAATCAAGAAGCATTGTGTAAATTTCTATACGTGTATTCTCTTACAGCTTAGATACATGAATTATTCTATAACATTTATGATGTTTTACGTAAGAATTCTATTATTTAAATATATATTATTAAATCACTTTATTTATATAATATTAAAAAAATTAAAACCAGCAGCCGGTTTTGACTATGTTCCTTAATTTCGTATGCAGAAATCTTAGCCAAAAATGTACTTAAAAAACAACTTTTTAAATGTTAATCGTGTTTTTTTTATACAAAAGTGCTTGACCCGCCTAAGGATGTTTTACTTAGAAAAGGTCTAGTAAGGACGTATATAATTTCCTTCTTTATTAATGCACCTCATTGGTCACATTTTCTCAGCTGATAAATTCTGTCAGCTTATTCTGTCAGCCGGATTTTTTATTACAGATCCCTGATTTCCCCTGATTTCCCTGATTTTGATTAGTTTACAAGCAAACCAACAACAATGTAATAAGTGCAACGGTGTTAAATTACACGGTTACCTTAATTGGTTTGTCCTGAATAATTACAAATTTACAATTTTTTTAAGTGATATGTTAAAGAAACATTTTTTATTAGTATTTTTGCTGCTGTTGATTTTAAGATTTTACCAGATCAAGAGTTTTCGGGATAAGAAATGTCCTTAGCAGCCACTAAAAGCAGTACTGTTGTGAAGAGTATACTACAAATTTGGATCTTTATGTGTACTACTTAAGTTTTTCAGAATGTTTAACGTCATAGTTACTGACTTGAAACGTTTTTAACGAAAATAGTCATTGTAATTTCGTTAGTCTGTACGTGCTAGTGATAAGTTATTTCAAAAAGTGGTATTTTGAAAACTGAATTATTAATAAAAATAAGTTCGAAACCTACAACTCTGAGTCGTTTTCAGTGATTTTTCTCTGACTACTTCTACTGATTTTTCCACAACTTTTTTAAAAATTCCTTAAAACTTGTTGTTTTCTAATTTTTGGCGCCCTACTTTCTTGTCTACATGAGCTAATGGGAAATACGGCCCTAATAAGAGAATGTTTTCATCCCCAAAACTCTTCACGTAGTAAAATCATAAAGTTCAACAACAAAAATACCACGAAAAACTGTTTTTTAAACATATTACTCTCAACACAAACTGTCATAATTCTTTTCAAAAACAGGATTCTGATATACCATTAAATATTAGACAAGTGTTTGCCTTAAAATCTGTAGTGTATCAATATAGTGACTTAATACGCTATAAATCATCCCATCGTCTGTATTAGCCCAAGTGTGCACAATAGTCGGACGTTAAACACAAAAAAATAATTAAAAAAAAAAAATAAAAGAAGAATTTATGCAGAATCTCGCAATACTAGCTACAAAAGTGTCAGATTACCGAAACAATCACTAACAGTTGGTCAAAGATGTTATTTTTCTCTTTATTTGTTTCACCAACTTTGGGGTACACTAAATCAATCACTTTTTAATGTTCTGTGCCTTCCTCGTAGCCCAGTATTGCTTCATTTGTTGTGATCTTGCTTTTCTTTCTTCATCAGAGATTTGGATCGTTCGCTTGGATTTTACTACCTTGGAACCGTTGTTTCTTGTCCTTGGTTATTGTTTTGTCTATGAGCATAGTATCAGTGATTTGTAGTTCTGTTATGTCTTTCTCCGTTTCTCTAAACCAAAGTGGTCTGGCTCTTTTATTGCGAAAGTAGTCAAATATTTTTTTGGTTAGTCTATTTTTGTCCATTCGGAGGATGTGCCCATAAAAATCAATTCTCCTTTTTCTTATTGTGTCTGATAGTATTTCAGTTTTTTGGTAAAGAGTTTCATTCCTGATGTGGAGTAATTGATTGTTACGGAATTTGGGGCCTAAGATTTTTCGTAATATCTTTCATTCTTTCATCTCCAGCCTTTCAAGTGGGCCCTGGGTTGTGAGAGATAATGTTTCAGCTGCATATAAGGCTTCTGGTTTAATTACCGTCTGATAATACCTTATCTTTGTATTCCAGGAGAGGGACTTCTTGTTGTATGTGTCTTCGGATGTTATTCTTATTATACCAAGAAATATAATATTTTTCCATGCTTTAAAACTTTAGAATGTGGATCTAAAACTCTAAACAAAAAGTTTAAAGAAGAATTTTAAAAAATAATGTGATCTAAGTAAAAATCTTTTATAAGTGATTTTTTTTTGTTAATTAATTTCATAATATAATTGTGTTAAATATCCGTTAAATTTAAATTGTATAATAAAAGTATTGAGAGATACAATTTGTAAAAGTACTTACATATAGCTAAGGAATTAATTTTAAGGATCTATATAATGCATTTATGCCTCCTGTAGGTCCTTCATATTTTGTAATGTATATAATTTGTGAAGGAATTTTGGAAATAAATAATTTTTTCTAATTGTTTAGGACACACTAATTAAAGGTACCGTATAACTACATTTATTACATTGTTGTTCGTTTATTTGTAACGTATCCATGTATATAATACAAAAATCCGAAAGTAGATATAGTCCCGAAGTTTACCTAAACTAAACTTAAAATCTGTTCCACTGTTATTGAGCAACAAACATTGTTGCGAGGCACGCAACACCTATTGTTTCTCTACCAAGCTTATATTATTGCGGAAATGGCCTACTAACGACAATGGGCTCATCACCTATCTATACTATGGCGTTGAAATCTCCGCCTTTCTGTCGTCCATCTAGCTGCTAACCATATCCTGTGCTTACGTAACACTAGGCATAGTTAGATGTGCAAAAATGATTTGTAATTGAGTACATTGCGCAAATGTAGACCTATAAGTTTGATTTTCTGTTTACCTGAAAACTGTAATAATTCAAAATGATTTAGTACGAGGATATTTAGTCCACATGATTTTTTTGTATACCATTTACCATTTACCATACTAATTTTTTTGTATACCATACTAACTCTTTTACATCAAGCAAGTAAATGCATCCCTCCCTCCATTTTTTTGCCTATATTTTTTTTAACATATAGCATTACTGCACAAGAGTCGGACACATATATACACACATATACACACACACACACACACACATATATATATATATATATATATATATATATATATATATATATATATATATTTAATGCGTTCCTGTCTTCCGACTATTGTGCACTCTTGGGCTAATGCAGACGATGGGATGATTTATAGCGTATGAAAATGCCAAGCCCTGGCCGGAAATCGAACTCGTGGTCCTCGGATGAAAGCCCAGTACGCTATCAACTAGACCACTTTTGTGTGGAGAGGCATGTAATAGCATATATATATATATCCAGCTATATATGCAGACAATATATATATATATATATATATATATATATATATATATATATATATATATATATATATATATATATATATATATATATATATATATATATATATATATATATATATATATATATATATATGAATATTATATATAATTTTAAAATTCGTTGAAATTGAGGAATTTAATTTAACATCAGTTATGGATAATGATTGTATTTTCAATGCAATTTGAACGTATAAAGTGTTAATATCTGCAGATTTTAATGTCGTGTTATGATGGTGAAATATTAGTTTCAAAAAGAAGGTAAGATAAACAAAATATTTTTGGAAATTTGTTTCCATCACGTCAGCAAGACAGCTGCGTGCTGCGGTTTTTACAATTACAAAAAAGGCACATTTATGAAAAGCTTTCTTCGAGTACGGAATCGGCATGTTGTCAGCAAAGCCGAAAATGTTTGCATAAGTGTATTAATTTTGCTGACTACAAAGCCATTGAACTGCGAAATTAAAAACTGAATCGATAAGTCAGCAGTTTTAGTCAGGATACAAAACACTTCACTGTGTTAGTCTGGTCATTAGTGAAACGCGTGTTTAAAAGTGAAGTAGTTTAGAAGAAAATGTACTTGGTTACGTAGAAAGTAAGTGTTTAAATTATATCATACACAGTTTGGTGGTGCAGGAGGAAATAATGGATTTAAAGTTATGTTATGCAGCTTCCAAAGTTCCAGAGAACATATATCTTGTTCAAAAATGCTTCGTTTGGTCTGTCTGTGTACGTTTTTTCACATTTCATTTTAGTGTTCACTGAAGTCTACGAAGTATACAAAAAATGAACGGCGTATTACTACCCCGTAATAAAAATTTGGCAAATCTTTAATCGTTTGCTAGCTACAGAGGAGAAGGGGTGTGGGCCATAACTAATTTTGTATCTCATTTCATTGAACCATTTGTTGAGCGCCACGTTGTCTTTAACTGTAATATAATTTATAATCAATTGTTTAGACCAAGACAACGAGAATGCATGTGCGAGGTTATGATACTCAGAGTGACCAAAGAAATAAAAGGTGTTGCTTTTCAAAAATTTATAATTGTTTTTTTTTTAATATGCCACATTAAAAGTTAAAAAAACAAGACAAGAAAAAAATATTTAAATTAATTACTCCTGTTTTTATCCAAATTGAAAGGGAAAAATAATAATTAAATGAAAGAACACTTATAATGATAAATTAGTTCAATTTTCAGCAAGGCAAACAACAATAAAAATTAAAACTAAAATTAAACTAAACTTGAAACTTTACCAACCTTTTGGAATATAACTATATCTTACGGATGTCATGTATCCACCAAAACAAACTGAACAAAACAAAACTAACTCTTGAACTAAAATATATTCTTCTAGAGAATAATAGGTTTTCTAAAAGTAAAAAAATTATATTAGTGACGTCACTATAGCTAACTAAAAATAATACGCTAAGGCCCTTTACAAAAATATATTAGTGAAAATAAAGTGAATTACAGATAGAGACTTTAATGTTCGATTGATGTATTAAACAAATTGATTGTTTTTTTCCAGCTAATCATAGTTTAGTGGTTTTCCCCCTAGGTTAACCGATATTTCTTTTCTTAAAAACGGAGCTACAAAACACCCAAGTTCGCACTGTCAAAAATTTTTTAATAAAATTCTCTCCTTACTTGCCTTACAAAAAAAAAAACAAAAAAAATAGCCCTTTCGCATGAAATTTATGACGGTTCGCGTGTTCACGAGAATGTTCTATATCCAAAAATTACGATGCACAATTTCACTTATCTGAGCGCACTAGACTTAGCCTCACTCCAGAACAGACTGGTCGGTCGTCTCAATCGTTCCTTCCGAACAGCTGTTTATTTAGCGTATCATACTTATTATATTACACAATTCAACTTATATTTACATTAGATATCTATTTGAGGATCTGAGAGTCTCAGGCGGTGATCATTTGCTTTTCGACAAAAGCCTTAATTAAAAAAGAAGATGAATCGTGGTAAAAACGGTTTTAAAGTGTTGTTTGATTATATCCGTTTACAGGTCATCTGAGTTTCAAAACTTTGTGATTATAATGATCAACAAAAAACTTAGGCACTGCGGGACTGCCCGACAGAAGCGCCTTTTGACATGCCTGACTGTATACTTTTTTCACTATTATGATTTAATTATTTTTATACAAATTTAGATGCATGCAGGAAACGGCAACTCTTGAAAATTATTTTCGTATTAAATGTCGCGTGTGTGTAGGTACACAACTTAAAAATTAACTGAAACTGTCACAGACTGTGGAATTTGAGTACCTTAGACTATATAAGGGACTTTAATAATTAATCAGTTTATAACCATAATTTTGACAGTTATACTAAGTATAATAAAAAATATAATATTTGTGACTATGGCATTCGAAAATTGGTATAGGTTATTTACATTAAATAATTTATCTACACAAATTTAGAAAATACACACTATTAAAATTAACAAGAAAAATAAATATAACCTTAGTTGAAATGATATTGTGCGAAATAATCTGTTTAGAAGCAATCACTTTCAGTCTAGATATATACAAGAACGATATACGCGTATGCTGTGTGGTATGCATTACGGATTCAAGCGTGAAGTGAAAGCAAATGTTTATACCTTTGTTTTGTCATCCGTGACCATACAAGTTTTCATTTAAAAAATATATTTTATTAATCACTAAAAAACCGCGTTACTAGAATGCGCGTATGGATGTGTTAGAGCGTTCCGTAACGGCTAACTGAATTTTTCCCCGAGCAAAACATACATCTAAACCCCGCAATAAGAAGTAACCGCTTTAAGCATTCCGTGACGGTAAAGCGTTCCGTGATGGTAGAGCGTTCCGTGACGGTAAACTGAATTTTTCCCTGAGCAAAACACACATCTATACCCCATTATAAGAAGTAGCCACTTCAAGCGTTCCGTGACGGTAAAGCGTTCCGTGACGGTAAAGCGTTCCGTAATGGTAGAGCGTTCCGTGACGGCCAACTGATTTTTCCCCGTGCAAAACATACACCCATATCCCGCGATAGAAGTAGTCACTTCGAGCGTTCCGTGACGGCAAACTGAATTTTTCCCCGAGAAAAACACACATCTATACCATGCGATAAGAAGTAGCCACTTTAATCATTCCGTGACGGCCAACTGAATTTTCCCCGTGCAAAACATACACCCATACCCCGCAATAAGAAGTAGCTACTTCAAAAACGTTTGAATTGAAATCAGACAGCTCGTTCGTTGAGCTCTCTTCGTATTTATTATATTTTCCGGCAGTTTATATAATACACACATGTCAATGCCGTAACAGCTGTACCATGAGAACAATCAAAATGTTCCGCTCAACTAGTCAAGGTCACACTACTGTGCCCAGCAATGGCCTACTTTGCTTTCAGGACACGTGCTCACAAAACTAATACGTAAAAACACCTTCAGCCAATGCCAGGATTGCGTGAAGTGTCAAACAAACCGACCGATTCGGCATACTCAAATCTCGTGTCACTTTTTTAATTTTTCCTCTCTCCAAAATCATTTTTGGTCAGAAAATTATTCATCTCAATCGTAACAATTTCTCAAATGAAGTCCACAAGTACTTAAAACGTATAGATTTCTATACTAAAAAGTGATCAAATATTTTCTGCTCCAAAACTTTAAATAATTTTTTGTTGCGAGGTTGACAAATGGCGAAATAAATAATTCCACCAAATATAAAAGAAATTAAAACCGAAATTATACGAAGGCGTAATCCTAAGAACGAAAACAATCCCTTTATGTGCGCATCTACCTAGAACTGCTTCGGGCACATGACCTATTCAGGGTCAGGACCCTCTGGTTCCAACAGCGTGCGCAAGCACCACGAACCATCCTTGTGCGTGAAGAACACGTAATCTCTTAAACAACCGCCTTATTTAGTATCACAAAACGACCTAAGTACAAATAAATGGATATAAAAAACAACGTAGTACCGACACAATTCTATTTACTACTATATTTATACGGCTATTGCATAATAGCAATGCACAGAACTTGTAACTCATGTACGTTACAAAGATCAAGGCACGCCTACTCAGCTACAGAATAAACGACGAGCAAAAGACGAAAATTTACAAAATGTAGAAATTCGATATGTTCTCAGCCACGAACCTTCCGTTCAACCAATCAACATTGCATCATTACAATTCAATGCAAAAAGCGGTCACGTACTGGTTTTTTACAATTATGCGTGACCTTTGATCTGTCCTCTTAATGAGGACGACCTCTCCCTAATGAGTGGTCAAATGACTCATAAAGTGCTCAATAATTAATATTCCTGAACAAGTTAATTGATTACGTGAAATTGTCACATGGTAATTTTGAAATGACAGAACATAGACTTTTCATTTTTTTGACAAGAAAACTTTTACCCCAGAGAAGACGATTTTGGTCCAGGCATCCGAATATAGTTCGGAAAGAATTATTTGTCTTCGTTTAACAGAATTTCAGTCATTTAATAGATTTGGATCCATCTCGAATATCTACTGTAATTTTTGTAATTTAGGCAAAGAAAATTTGCAATGAAGACGCTGGATGTTAATGAAAGTTGAGTTCGTAAAAGTGGCTTTTGATTTTGTATGTTATTTCATTCACAGACCAAACAAGTTGGATCTATTTCGGCCGCTTGTAACCTGATTTAGCTCGCAGCAGTTTTACTGAATAATAAAAGTGAAATTAAAAAAAAAAAACAAATTACAAAAAAAAATCACGAAAGTGAACATTTACGTATGTAACAATTAAAATACGATGGTAAACCCTTATTGCCGTCAAAATCGCTGAATTTTTAATTTACATATTTTTTTAATATCTTATTAATATCTAATATCACCATCGTAATAAAAAGTACTTCAAAATCTTCATAAGTATGTTAACGTTTTAACGTTTTCACAGCGGCCAGTGTGAGGGGAAGAGGCGTCTGTGTCTTTATATGATGGCCGCTATAATACCTCATTTACCAATGGAAACTCACTAATTAATTACAAGAATTAGTCTAGTAGGTTAACAGCATTAAAAACTCGCTATAACAGTACTACATATCAGCCCGTAAACATATCATAATAGTATAGATTAATTTGAAAGTCACTGTTAAAAAATTGCACTTGTAAAACTCGAGAAGTTACCGACAGCTTTTGTTAATGACATCTTTGCTGAATATATAATTAGTTTGAAAATATGTTTACAACTATCTTGTTTTGTTTAAATAAATAAATACGTGAACCTAGCTTAAATATTATTTATTCTAGTCATAGTAAGAGATCAGTTGTTTTATATTAATTCGTAACGATCAGCTGATTTCATTGAACAGCTGATAGGCTATAATAACTTACAGGTTATGTTGTTAAAAATTAGCAATATTAACAACAATTATTATAAACGTTAATATTAATTATGCGTGTATTATAAAAGTTTTCAACTAAGGAAAAATACTGAAACGAGAGCAACACAACGTTTTCATATAATACGCGTGTATTGTTATCGAAAAGGAGGAAGAAAAAGAAAGAGGCAGAAATAGAGAAAAGATTAATTTGCACGTTTGTTCCATATTTCTGTTACATTCTTCCGTTCGGCAGACATTTTTCTATTCACTCCCCCCATGAAAGCTATTCATTAAAAAAAAGTATGGCTAAATAAAGAACATGTGTGCCATAAATTGCATTTAAACCCATTTAGTCCTACTAAGAAGGACGTATTTAACAAATCACGTGTATTTTAAAGCCATTTTCAAAAACTTTTACGAAAAATATAATAGTATATGTAAACATTTTCTTGTTACGGGCAAACAAATTAGAATATTTGTGCCTTTTATTGGATAAATGTATTTGTTTTGAAGTCTCATGAATCCATAAAAGTAGTGTAAGATATTTTTTGCCTAAAATTTTTGTTATTTTGTATTATTTATCATTCAAAATGACATAATGGATGTTCACGCCTATACTGTATAGGCTTACACCAAATGACTCGAAAAAAACATCTTCGAATAATTTAGGTCAATAAAATTCCTAGCCGCCCAGTGAAATCAGACTTGAAGCGGAGTGAATTGAAAATGTCTTAATCAGGCACCTCCGTAACTAAACTCAAAACGTGAGAACTTGAGGTTATAAATGAATAAATGCGCATTAAACAGAGAACATTTAGTTTCTTTTTGGTGAAAGGGTAAAATGTAAATGACATGCCCTGAAAATATAACCTTAAAAATAATGTTGTAAATACAGATGTCCTTTAAACGAACAATTGTTGTTTTTAAATAATTATAATTGTAATGGTTTTGGCGATTTTAGAAATTTATTATGTTATCTAAAGTACGCAATAGCTTACACATAAGCTTATTTTTATTTGAAATAAATTAAATTAAAATTTTAAAAAATAGGCCTATAAACATATTTATTTTCTCGAGAAATCCTATCAATGTTAACTTTTTTACTCATATATACACGTAAATATCGAATGTGTCGTTATCTTGAACTACCCAAAACCACATTTTTTTTATGAAATGAAGTAATCTAACGAATTAAACAGCATAATTACTTTTGGCCTACTTTAAAACATAATTTGTGTGTAGAAAACCAGCATAATTACCAAAAAATAAAATAATAGATTTACATAATAATATTATTTGTTAAAAAAATTATAGTAATATACAGAAATTTACCTGAAAATAAAATAAAAGTTACTTGTGAACTCGCTGAAAGTACAAATCCAATATGAATACAGGATACAACGGTTAAAATACTTTAGTTAACATAACCTCAACACGGTTCAGTTTACTTCATTCATAAATGTGTTACTGTATTTAAACACATCCAAAACAATAACACAAACATTACTACTTAAGTAACAAACTCGTTTACAATCTTACTTTTATATAGCAAAACAATAAACTTTACACAGAACTTAAGAAATGGCTAAATAAATATAATATTTGTAGACTATGCCTGTACATTATAATTATTCCCTGCTAGGCCTACTTGATCACAATAAAGTAGTAGTAAACAGTTCTGGCAACTTATGAATATTTATATATTAGCTATACATTCATTAAAGTACAGAAATTCAATTATTTGCGTGTGTAATAACAATGATTCTATTTTTTAATCTTAATATATAAAAGAAGAAGTCCTGACTGACTGAATCATAATCAACGCAGAGCCAGAACTATTTTAGCTAGCGACTTGAAATTTTTAGGGTACATTTATGTAATTATATAGGCGTGCATTAAGAAAAGATTTTGCAAAAATTTGATTTTAACCCATTAAACTACTTACCCAGTCCAAATTTAATAAACAACTTACAGCCAATACTATTATAGACGAAATTTTCAAGGTACCTTCTTACAAAAATATAGCGGTGCCCTTAGAAACGATTTTGCAAAAAAATGATTTTTACCATTAAACTACTTACCCAGTCCAAATTTAATAAACAACGTACAGCCGAGACTATTATAGCTAGAGACTTGAAATTTTTAGGGTACCTTCTTACAACAATGTCAAGGTGCACTAAGAAAGGATTTTGCAAAAATTTGATTTTAACACCATTAAACTACTTACCCAGTCTACATTTAATAATCAATGTACAGCCGAGACTATTATAGCTAGAGACTTGAAATGTTCACGGTACCTTCTTACAACAATGTCGAGATACTCTGAGAAAGGATTTTTCATAAAATTGATTTCAAAACCATTAAACTACTTACCCAGTCCAAATTTAGTAATCAACTTACAGCCAATAATATTACAGCTAGAGGCTTGACATTTTTAGGGTACCTTCTTACAACCATCTTGAGATGCAATAAAAAATTATGTTGCAAAAATTAGATTTTAACGCCATTAAACTATTTACCCAGTCCAATTTTATTAATCAACGTAAAGCCGAGACTATTATAGCTAGAGACTTGAAATTTTCAGGGTACCTTTTTACAACAATGTCAATGTCAAAGTACACTAAGAAAAGATTTTGCAAAAATTTGATTTTAACGCCATTAAACTACTTACCCAGTCCAAATTTAATAATCAGCGTACAGCCAAGAATATTATAGCTAGAGACTTGACATTTTCAGGGTTACCACCACGTGTAGGGGTGCACTGAAAAATGATTTTCCAGCATTCAACCCCTAAAGAGGTAAAAATGAGGTACAACAATTTTTATTGGAAAAAATATGTTTTTCGTCTGACGTTTTTAAAACATAAGATAGTCACTCTTAAATATAAGTAATGAATTATATTTTTCACCATTTCCCAAAACTCATCCCCTAAAGAAATTGAAAGGGGGTAAAAAATGTAAAAAAGGGGTTTTATGTATTGAATTTTGCATTGAAAACATATTTGTTTTTGATCGTATATTCTAGAAATATGCTATGAAACACATATTTCAACATTTTTCCGAATCCGTTCCATAAAAGAATAAAAATGTAAAAAAGAGGTATAATTGGAGGAAAAAGAGTGTTCATTGGAGAAAAATATTTTATCGGCTTTCTTAAAAGTAAACAAAATATTCTAAAACAAAAATTATGATACACGTAATTCAGCATTCCTCCCCCCGAATTCTTCGCATAAAAGGACAAAAATATAAAAGGTATAAATGTTTGTATTGGAGAAAAATATTTTTTTTATCAGATTTTCTTAAATTCGAATGGAACACGTTTGAAGACAATAAAACAACATATTCAAGTTATAATATTTTTTCATATTCACTGTAAAATAATCATGAGTTTAGATGATCACGCTTTTATTAATATATTTTTTTATGTTTCTAAATTACTGCATTACCGAAACAGTTTAAGTTTCGTAGGCGAAGCCGCGACGTGTAATGCTAGTCAGTTATATATTAATATGAATAACACTATGATTAAAATGTTATTAAATTTAACACTATAAATTAATCATTGTATATTTATAAATGATTATTAAAAATAAATCATTATTTATTATTGATTATTATTATTTGTTAGCAGATTATTTGTAAATAAGAGATTTGATTTTGATAAATACGAATTATTTTCTTCAATTAAAAATTATGTCGTACACAGACTTACCAAAGAAGATTGTACATCTTACATTTTCATTAAATTTGTAGATGTTTAAAATCATTGTTTAAAGACAAACATTTTATGAGAGAACTTTTTCAAAAATTGTTTTTTTATATTTTAGCTTCTTTATTTTTAAACTAAAACAAATAGTTTAAAAAAGCACTCAAACAAACAGTATGATTTTTTTTGTTTGTTTTTGTTATTTTAAAGCGAAAAGTACATTGAGGCTATTATCGCCTCCCTAAATGTAAGTGTGAGTGTAAAGTGTTAAAGCCATAAGTGTAGTGTTGTAAGTGTGTGTTAGACTCGGGTACCGCGAGGGACGTCTAAATCCTCTCAATAGGCTGCATCCTCCTGCGGAGCAAAACGTATGGAGTCGCTGTCGCTCTAAATATTTGGTTCCTGCAGCTATCGAGAAAAATATAAGAGCCCTATTTTCTTAAAATCGTCTCAATTTTTTTAAATTCCTAATTCATGCCAGACTACCGTAACTCGAAATTATATAAATTTGCGGACTGTAACATAACCGAAGGAAGTAAATATTTTATTTTGTTTCTTTGTATTTATTTTCGAACCGCATAAATTCTAGCAGACCACAAAATTATCCATTTAAAACCTGAAAATTATTTTTTCAAATAGACTACTTACAGTAATAGTACATTTTACTGTAAATAGTCAGTCAGTACAATCACATTGTATTGTACACACTACACCCTTTATCAGTTTAGGCCTACGTTTCAATCGTAGACTATTTTCAAAACCTAAAAACCTCAGTAACAGTTTACCATTATCAGATAAGTTAATGGTGACAATTACAGTTCACCATTAATTTGTAGTTAGTGTGGTGAGTAATGATATTGCTCTATCTAAATGTAACTTGTGACGAGTTGGGCGTGACCGGTCAACAATCAAACTACCGGAAAATTGATCTATAAATTAGCTATTTCTAAGCAGTCGTGACAGTTTAGATGCGTTATTTATTGAGCAGTTTTATAAATTTAAAGACTTAATGTTTAGTGCTCAGTTCTCGGTTTGATAAAATCACAAACACGTTAAGTAAAGGAAAGATGCCAACCATAACCATAATAAAAGACATTTGATTCACTGCTGGTTTCACATGACTAGTAGCTAGTCTACTAAACTTACTTGCAATGAAAGTAGTTTTCTTAATTATACAAGAACTTAATTTCGGTCTATTTACGAAAATGACATAATGTAATACATAGGTTAGAGACTGATTTTGTGAAATTAGTCTTCTTGTAGGCTATTTTCCATATTGTCGATTTTTCTGTTGTCAGTACAGAATTTTTTAATTAATCATAGCCTATTGTTTGGATGCTCTAGATTACATCTAAGTGAATTTAATCAAAAGTCATAACGAACTTCCTACATGATAATCATTATTGACAAATATACAATTTTAATTTTCTGACTGTAAAGAAGAGTATGGTATGTCTGCACAATTATCGTTAGGCCTACACATCGGCGAAAGTAGGGTTATAATTAATGTAGTAGTTTTATAAAAGTACCACTGTACTAGTTTTTAAATTCGTACTTTCGTTTTAAAATGGACAACACTAATCACAATGTTGTCTTCAGTAAAGATGACGCATACTGGACACGGTTTCCCACTTATTCTTCGCTTGTAGCCTAAGAAGTAGAACATACACAGCCATAACTAATGGTGTTCTTAAGCAACAATAGCCCAAGGTCAATATGGAACTTCTCGTTCTATCATAATGAGTCAATATGTGACTATATTGTAGTTATTATAATCAAACGCCTACATGGAAGTGTTTAAACCTAGTAACAAACGTATGCAGCCATTTGTTTTAGATTGCTGCATTGATTTAGATGTGCATTTATTTAATACAACTAATAGCGGTTATAAAGAAAATCGATTTCACTATGTCGTATAATGTTAAATGTTTTGTTCAAAACAGAATTTTAACATATTGTAGCCTACTCACAAAAATTTTTTAATTTGATTCTCCGTAGGCCTAAGTTACTTTTCGGTGGTCCGTAGCCTATTCATTTTTTATGATTATTTAAAAATAAATCTGATTTTAAAAACTAATTCAACTTAGAAAAGGAAGGCTATACGTATAATTTTCCGAGGCTTTCTTCCCGCCATGTTCAGTTTTCTTTAATGAAAACTCACAATGACATAAAACTTGCAGTATTTTGTTAACTCAAGTCTAATAATAACTTTTTAGAAGACACTAACATTTAAGTAACACATAAATATTTAAAACAAACCTTAAAATAGCAATAATATTTTTACACTGCGTAAGTGCTACGCTTGTTAATGTAATCCTTGAGTCTATAATACATAGAGCTCCCACCTATTGTTAAAATCTGGATACCAGAATGAAAGGTAAATGCACATATTACCAAAACCAGTCAACAGAGCGCTCTGAACTCGTTTTTCTACTACCTGATCATCCTTAAGTCTATAAATTGCTGCAGTGATGTGATTTATCTTACACTTGATTAAGATGCTAATTAATATCAGTAGCGATTTATATGTTAACAAAAAACCTAATTGTAGTCTCAAAACCTAACCTAAAAGTACATGATTCATTTTCTTTCTGACAGATAGCGTTTTCCATTTTTGGCCACACAATTTCCTCTATAGTGAGATCTTTATGTATTATAGATTTAATGTTATAACTAACCAAACAGCTGATTTCGGACATCAGCTGTTCTCAGACGATACTGTAGACTGCTATGTAAAGTGAAGTTATGTTTACCATCGTTGTTTCATAGTTTTGTTTGTACTAAATGTCAGTGTGAGCATAATACTTCTACTTAAGAATTTGACTACATAATTTATTACTCAATCCTTAGTATTTAGTCAAAATAAAGAATAAAGTGGCTGTAAATTGTTAATTTAGAGAACAGGACCTGGATCTAACTTCTAAACAGACAGTGCTAGGTAATGAAAATATTTCTAATGTGACACTGTGTTTACAGGAGAAAGTATCCAATGCTGGGAATGTTCTTCGGACTTAGATTCTCGCTGTGGCGACCCATTCAACATGACTCACTTTGCCCTCACCGACTGCGAGAGAGATAGGATACAGTCATCATATGGCTGGTCTGTATCGGTCTGCAAGAAGGCAAAACAAAGAAGTAAGTTCTATTCTTACTTTAATCAAATTAATGGGCAGTAGTTATAGGTTACACTAAAATATTCCTGAATTGAACAATCCAGATTTGTTCACTGATACAATATATAGAGCCTTTAATTTCTTTTTGGGGGGGGGAGAACAGAGGCTCTATGACCCTCGACACGTCAGGTTAAGAGCTTTTTGTGTACCCTTTCACTTCCCCCTAAACCAACTCCAGTGCCCTTTATGAGCTCCAGAATCTTGTGTAAGGTGTCCTGGTTGAACTCCTGATCTGGTTGATGAGGTCCAAAGAGTCTCCTTTTTTTTGCCTCTAAGACCTCGCACTCAAGGAGTTTATGTGCTGCAGTTTCAACAACCTGCCCGAACAAACAACACTCAGACGAAATTTGTAACAATCCCACCTTACGTAGATGGTTCCAGTTGTGGCCATGTCAGGTGATCATGGCGACAACCTGCCTCAGTGACCTCCTGTTAAACAGAACAAGTGCCCTTGTCAGTACAGGGTCTGGTCTCAAGAATAGATATTTCCCCAATCTTTGGCCAGGGAATTGTATGTATCGTTTGATGTGCTCTTCCCTAGCCCATTTCCTTATTGCTCCTCTTGCAGTTGTGCGACTGATTACTTGTAAGATCCTTTAAAAAAACTGTAACTGTATATAGGACTATTTTCTTTTAGGGGATTAGTCAGGATGTAAGAAGTCCATTTCAGCTTCTAGGAATCAATTTAACCAACAGTTAGTATTAAGAAACACTTTCACAACAATTCCAAAGAATCATAACTCTAAATTATTTCGGATAGAACAGATCAAAGGAATATTTCTGATCAAGAGTAGCTTTTATATAATATTAAAAGAGTAACTGTTATATAGCAATTAAGTCTTGTTAAACCTGCTGCTTCTGGACATTTTCATAATGTTGGAAGCGAGACAGACCATCTGTAGGCTTTGTAACCTTTGTGAATGGAATGGGAGCATCCTTGAGGAGGAGTACTTTGAGATCATCAAAAATGTCATCAGCAGCTCCTCTCTTGGCCATCATGTCTACTCTCTCATTTCCCTCAATCCTGCAATGCCCAAGTCCCCATCTCAGTTGCACTATATTAGCACTTGACAGGACACAGAGGGAGTGGAAAAAATCCCATACCAACTAAGATGTGATTTGTTGGTAGAGCCTGTAATGTCAAATTTTATCTGTATCTGTAAGTATTAGATTGTCCTTACTTGTAAGTCCTTCCTCAAATACTCGATGAACATGCTGAGATTGCACAGATGTATACCATGCATCTGTGTATACCATACGTATCTAGGCTAGCATTGCTACCCCAGGGGTTTTGCAGTATTCTCCATTTCCAGACTGTTGATCATGGAATGGCCCGTCTATATACTAGACAAGATGACCTGGATGTACTGGTTGCATGTCACTTTCTCATCGTCTTGTGAATATAGAAGAACTGTGAAAGGTCGAGTAAAGACATACTGAGAGTGCATGCTATCAGATAGCATGTCCAACACCAAGTCTTTTAGAACATTTTTGATGATCTCAAAGTATTCCTCCTCAAGGATGCTCCCATTCCATTCATAAAGGTTACAAAGCCTACAGATGGTCTGTCTCGCTTCCAACATTATGAAAATGTCCAGAGGCAGCAGGTTTAACAAGACTTAATTGCTATTTAACAGTTACTCTTTTAATATTATATAAAAGCTACTCTTGATCAGAAATATTCCTTTGATCTGTTCTATCCGAAATAATTTAGAGTTATGATTCTTTGGCATTGTTGTGAAAGTGTTTTTTAATACTAACTGTTGGTTAAAATGATTCCTAGAAGCTGAAATGGACTTCTTACATCCTGACTAATCCCCTAAAAGAAAATAGTTCTATATACAGTTACAGTTTTTTTAAAGGATCTTACAAGTAATTTCTGAGTAAATAATATTTATTCTCGTTTAGGATACAATTGGAATAATCAACCAGAACTGTGAATTAGTATAAAAGTAACAGTATAAATAAATTGATAAAGTAACACATATATTGTTTCATTTAAAGACCAACTAGAATTATTCATGAATTTTTAAATTACTTTTAACTTTTGAGTAAAACTTGAGTTTAGAAGGTAAGTTCCATTTGGTTCTCTGGTTCAATCAAAGAATTTAAATTTCAGTTCTAATAAAAGGATCATAAAATTAACCTATTAATGATCTATGAATAGAAAGCCATAGATCTTTTAAGACCTGCAAATGCAACCAGATTGCAAGCCAGTTTTAAATTTTATAACTTTCAGAACCAACTTACTTTTAACTGTTCTCTCATCTTTGGATCAGTTCCTTTTGATTGAATTTCTTCAAACCAATCCTTTCCATCTATGCAATTTTTTTTAATTCAATTCCCTTTTATTTCTTATCTACATAAAATTCATTATTTACAATGCTTATAATTGAATTGCATTTTTCAGCTCACAATGGCCTAGTGACAATACGATCATGTTACTTGATGCATGATAAAGAGAGGCCCAGAGATGGATCATGCTATGATCCTTCATTCAACTACGACAACAAGTATGAATACTGCAGCATATGTTCACACAATGAGTGCAATGCTGCGTCTGGGCTTAGTATTACAGCGGCTACATTGTTACCATTGGGGGCTATACTGGTGCGTTATGTTGGCAAATACATGTAATTGTTAATAGAGTGTGGTGAAAATCCAGGCAAAATTAGAAAAAAATTACTACCAAAGACACAATACATTTTTTTTGTAGGATAATCTCCACTTCCCCTCTTACCATATCATGTTTGCATCTGTTCTAAGTTAGGCTGCAAACTATTCCCCTTTTCTTATCTAATCTTCAGTCTCAGTTTATAATTCAGAATATTGTTTTCAAATCTTTCCTCTGGTATTATGAATTTTACTAGCTCTGAGATACAATGAATATCGAATTTTGTTTGGTTTCTTCAGTTAAGTAATTAAGTTTATTATTGTACAAGTTTTACACATATGTGCCCTATATTCTAGCTACCAGTTTATAAAATTTAATCTATGTTTGTTCTTCATTCATTCATTCTGCAAACAAAATCTCTTCTTTTTATTATTGCTTTACAGCATCTCATATTTAATGAGTAAATTTTATACATGATGTCCTGCAACTGATCTTCTCTTTTAGTAAACATCAAAAAATTGATTGCTGAAAACAAATTAAATTTTGAAGTGGAGACTGTTTCAAGTTATTTTCAAAATGTTTAAAAGCTTATAATGTATAAATGTACATAGTTCATTATTTACTATACCAACAAATTCTGCAATGACGTGTAAAAGTTAGCAGTCTTAATAGTTGTTCTTTTTTTATCAAACTTCAACAATTTTAAAAGTTACAATTAAATAACTACAATAATTTTTTGCCACACAATTTAAGTTTAGCTTATTCTTATAACATTGTTCAAATAAAAATTACATGTTTTTATGTTAAGATCATTTGAATAACTTTCAAGTTTATTTTATTCAAACTATTTTTCAAATTGTTTTTAACGTTACTTGTTAAAACTGAGATAAAGTAAGTAATTATTTTAACAATCTTCAATTTACTGAAAGCATTAAGTAAAAATCTGTTAAAAAAAAAACTGATTCATAATGAGACAATAAAATTAGAGTAAACTAAAAAATTATATTATACCACATAAGTTATTATTATTTTTAGATTTAATTAGTATTTTATGACAATAATATTGCATTGTTAATTTCAGTTTTTATTTATGTATTATAGGTTAATGTCTAATAATTTTATTTCTTTAGGTTTATATACGTTGTAAAGTTTCACTTGTGTTTGCAAGCTTATCAGAATCCCGTCCAAAATGTATATAAATGTGTACAAATTTAGAAAAATATATGCAATAAGTATGTAATGTAATCATATATCATATATGATAATAAATTTTTACCAATTTTACTGTTAATTAATTTCTTTATGTCCTTTTATAATTGTGAAAAGATGCTCTGTGTATATTGTATGTATGTAGGACTCCGACTGTACCAAAATTCAGCTTTCTAAAGCTAAAAATTGCAAAAATGGTATTTTAACCATTATTAGCTAATTTCAATTGGAAATTAAAATGTGACAATTTTTGTTTTTTTTTTTATTTATTTCAAGGTGAAAAGCACATTGAGGCTATTATCGCCTCCCTAAATGTAAGTGTGAGTGTAAAGTGTTGAAGTCATAATAGTGTTACAAGTATAAGTGTGTATTAGACTCGGGTACCATCTAAATCCTCTCAATAGGTGCAGCTAGTCTGCACCTTCCTGCGGAGATGTGGCAATTGAAACAGCCATCACAGTAAAACCTAGACCCAGAACTTGAAATAACCACAACACCCTAGATTACTTTTTAGTGTTGTTACATTTATTATGTTACTAAGTAGGGAACTCTGAGGACTATTTCCTTGGTTGTAGTCGAAGTCCATTTTTTAAAAATGAAAGTCTGACTTATATTAAATACTGAACTCCAGCAACAAGTACATATGTGCACTATGCCAAGCCTGAGTGGTTCTTTTCAGTGAGACTTCCACTTTCAAAATGACTCTGAATATAAACCAAGGAAACAGTCACCAGAGTTCCTACTTAAGTGAAAAGTGTGTGTGTGTGTGTGTGTGTGTGTGTGTGTGTGTATATATATATATATATATATATATATATATATATATATATATATATATGCACACACACTTGGCATGTCAATTTTGGTAATAGCTTCAACAAGTTCTTTACCTAGCAAAATCTGTTCAACATTCTGAAAATTCCAGCCATTTCAAATCTTAAAAAGACATAAATTTTTATCAAATCTATTTGCACCATCATAATCAAATTTTTTTTTTTTTTTTTTTTTTTTGTATAACGTCCGACTATTGTGCACACTTGGGCTAATGCAGATGATGGGATGATTTATAGCGAATGAAAATGCCAAGCCCTCGCCGAGAATTGAACCCGGGTCCTCGGGGTGAAAGCCTAGTACGCTATCCACTAGGCCACCAAGGATTTTCCCATCTTCCTGCCAATTGCTCCCTAGTTCCTCCAAGTCCTGTTCCACCTCCTTCAACCAGTTGTTCTTAAGTTTACACTTCAGTTGGTAGTCCAATAATCTCTTCGTAAGTCTACTCTCTGGTAATCGAGTTAGGTGTCCAAAGAAGGCCAATCTTCTTTTTCTAAAAATGTTGGAAACATTGTATAAACAAATATTTAAAATTTTTAAATCCATAAATATTACAAAAATGACTTTAATGGCAGTTAGGTTTCCTTTTGGTATTTTCAATGTAATTTTAAAGTTTAATATGCTCGTTAATTTCGATTTGTTGCTAGACAAAATAATTATTAGCATATCTCTGCACTTTAGAATTACTTATTATATTATTCAACTAAGCAATATTTACCTGCAGAAGATTAAATTTAACGGAATTATATTATGAGATTCAAATATAGTACACAAATAATTGTGGTAATAGCTTATACAATTTTGTCGCCCATCAACATCTATCTAGCATTTTCAAAATGGCAGCTGAAAATCTGACTTTACCATTGTATTCAACATTCAAATCTGCATAATTTACTTATTTAGAGTTTTCAAAATACATTGGCATTAAGAAAATGTATCTTACTGCAATCAGAGTTCATTTCCAATGTGTTTTTAAAAGTTTAGAATGCCAATTTATAGTCATTTTAAAACTATTTCAATGAAAAAAATCATATTTTCAAATGATTTTAAAAAAAACCAAAAAATTTAATCCATTTTCATGATTTCAGCGAGACAGCTGTGTTCCAGATTTACTTTAACCTTCTTACTGTTTGAAATTGTTTTAAATCACTTTTAAAGCTATTAAACAAAAAAGTTGTAACAGAACTGTTTCTTTAGAACATATTAGCAATCATGATCTTCAAAAAATGGGTAGGATAAGACAAATCCATAGAGGCAGTCGAAAGTTTTTGGAGATCAAATAAAGGATATTTACATAAATTTTCAAGAAAAATTGACTGTAGTAATTAGAAGTTTGCAAAGGTAAACCAACTTGAAAGTGGTTCTTGAGAAACAATGGTTCATTCATAAACACAGAGTAAACAAAAATCGAGAATATAGTTTTTTTGTTATTTTAAGGTGAAAAGCACATTGAGGCTATTATCGCCTCCCTAAATGTAAGTGTGAGTATAGTGTTAAAGTCATAAGTGTAAGTGTGTTACATTCCGCTAGGGATGTCTAAATCCTCTCAATATGTGCAGCTAGTCTGCACCCCCTGCGGGGATTAAGAATATAGTTTCAACTCATAAATAGATCATGGGTAAATGTATAAATCCTTAAAATATAACCAAGAGCAGTGTTATTTTTCCAATTTACTTAAGTTATGTGACCAAGATTATGCAGGCAGCTTATATATATAACAGGTTAAACTGAAAGCTATTTTACGGATATACGTCACAATCTTCCATAAAATTTTCATATATTTGAAAATCAAATTATGTTGATCACATAATTTAAATAAATTGAGAAAATAACCCTACTGCTGTTGGTTATGTTTTAAGGATTTATACATTTACCCACTTTTTAATTTTATATACTTATTAGGCCTAACCTTTATACTAAATGAAAATATTTTTTTATGTCTGATAAATTAGATATTTTTTAAAAAGCAAGATAAAAACATTACCAAGATACTCACTGTTTAAATGATATTAGTTATCTCACTAATAAATGAGTTATATTAGATATCTCACTGTTAAATGAGATACTCGCTGATTTATTAGGACTCTTGGTAATTGTTCACTATTGGGGGTTACAATAAAATATAGTATATATTTTAAATTAAATTGTAATGTAATTTAATGTATTACTATTAATACAATTTTATAAGTACGTAAAATTTAAGTATTTAAAAATAAATCTTATAAGTACTTAATTGTTTTCTTCTCATTTAAAAATTTAATCACTGTATTTGCCATGTTAATTTCAAATGTCAGTCTGCTTCTTAACAATTAAAATACTGCTTAAAATAACACGAAAAAATAGCAAATTTGAGCAATGGATTTTCAGAAATTGTTTTCCATGTTGTTGATTGGTACATAACTCATGATCGGTTTGGTGGTTTTCATGTGACCGCACAGCACTGGGTATACTGTGAAAAGTGGCACAGTCTCATTTTTCATGTGTAGAACACATCAGATTCTTCTCACATGTGGAAAGCTATTACTTAAGATATGTACCAAATTTTAAACAAAGCAAGTTCGGTAATAAAGTGGAAATAACCTCTGATAGTTAACGAGAGTTATTTTCGTTTTTCCAATTTACTCCTGAATAGTAAATTTCTTTTAAGTCAAATTTGATATCACTGACAAAGTAATAAATCTTCATACATGTGGTGAATCATTAGCAAGAATATAAGCAATATTTTGGTTTTTTTGTAAAAATCTGCTTACGAGAATGTTTGTGATAAGTGAGTCACCACTATTTCTCCTGTTGACACCTAAAGACTTTGGAAATTTCGTTCTTTGTAAATAGCTCAATAGCTTAATGTTCATTTTGGCGGGAAATAGCAACACTTGAGAACATTTGTGCGTAATTTTTTTATCTCAAAACTAAAAAATTGTTTAGGAGCTCAGAAAAATCATATTCCTTTATAGTGAAATGTTAAAACTTCTACCATTACTTTAATAAACACACATTATCGTCTGGCAGAGTTGAAAGCTTACTGACTGCAGACTGCAAGTTTAGTAATTGTATTCTTCAATGAATGCTAGGGAAGTGGGTGTGCTCTGAGCTAACAGACTCCTTCCATTTCTTAACAAACCATTGTCAATCTAATAAGCCAGACAAAGGGTGGAACAAATTAATTCATATTTAGTTATTGCAATTAGTCCATCCTTATTTAAAGGATATCCTTAAGAGATGGCCAACAAAGCATTGTATATTGTGTCTTATACAGGCTGTGAAGTCCTGAACTACCTCATCTCATTATTGACTCTCTCCCAATTCTTTATAGCAAGAAAGTACTGTATAGTATTCACGATAAAAATTCAATACCTAAATTAAATCAAGATACATTATTATGATCCCCCAAAGTACACCAATTTTTGTTCTACTAGAATGACACAATGCAGACGAGAGAACTTGTACACTTCCTGTTGACTTTACCTTTTGGAAATTATGTCATGAAGCAAATTTCTAAAAACTCTATCATAAAAAACATTTGGATATGCAAACATATTCATATTTTACTACAAAAGCTTGAAAATAAACCCTTATAGTCGTGAAATACATAATTTTTATATAGTATTACACTGATTTCACAGTTGTAATCAGTAAATAAAAATTTAATTGAAAATGGACCTTCACTGCTGTTGGGGCCATTATTGTATTTTGAATTAAAAATTTGGGAGTATGCATACATAAACGTTGAATACAATAGAATCAAAATAAGATAAAAACAGTACTTTAAAAGATTTTGAACATCTTCATAGGAATGATCGAACAGATTTTGCTAAGTACCAAGCTACCACCAAATTAATTTGTATGCCGTTTCCATCATGCAAGACCTAAACTGGAAATGAATCAGAAAAATGAATGTATTCATTGTGCTCTGTTAGCATGCTAACACACACATTTACACAAATATCAACCTAAACCATAGCCTAATTTATTTTATTTGAAATTGAACTTTTTAAACATGATGCAAATCATTAACTTGCTGATTTTTAATCAACTGAACCAGATTTTTAGAAAGATACATTTTATTTATTATTTTTACAAGGATTAGGATTCTGTGGTATTCCTAGTTTTGAAACTCAGCTAGAAAAAGCTATACCATTGTTCACAGATTCATCCTTTTCAATCCAACCACAGATCAGATTTTGCTTATATGTTTTGTGTTGGTACTAATTTTTAAAAGGCATTAAGGGAAAGTGAGTATTATTTCCTCTATGTTAAAAATTGTGAATTATAAAGCATGTATTTATTAACAATATCTTTATTTGATACAAAATTGTACACTTAGACTTAAATAATTAAACTATGTACGACAAACATTTGGTAAAAAAAACTTAAGTATGACACACAACAGTTTAAAAATAAAATATAAAAATATACAAAAATACGACACACAAAGAGATGCATTCTCGGACGGACTTGCAGTATTGGATGGAATGTTACTTTAAAATCACATTATTATTTAGATATTTTTTTGTAAATCTTATCAACATAACAGCCAAACTGAGTACATATCTATTTGAAACATTAATTGACAATTATTTATACAAGAATCAGTTCTACTTTATATTTAGAGGCACAATTTCATGAGTAAAAAGTGAATGGATACAATTAAAGGCCAATGGATATATTTACAATATAGCCTAGATGAGTGATTTTTAACATAACTTGAAGGCAAAATATTAAACATACAGCAAAATATTATTCTGTGTGAAATTATTGCCCAAATAATGAGTATTACGTTATTTTTATGTTTATACAAGTGTATTACATAATGGTTTACCACATAGAAAGTTATATGTACTGTAATAACGTTTCATGTTCAAAGAAAATAGTTTGAAATAAAAAAATTAAAATTCAATCGATTATCTAAACTTTCTAAAAGAAAAATTATCACATGATTGTAAAATGTTTTTCTTTGACTACTTTTGTAGTTAATTTTTTATTAAAATTTAACTTTTACCAAAATTTAGATTTTTTTGGGGTAAGTATAGGTAATATGCCAATCATCTCATGAATATCTTGAATTTCCTTGTTCAAATTACACTGGCCAAGCATTATAATGCTAGTACATAATGCAGGCCTTTGTAAACATTCAGTACCATTATTTTTAACTTTACTAGTTCTTAAAAGTCTGCAGACAAAATGAAACATAAAATTCAATATCCGGCCACAAGTTAAAATCATTGATCTAATAATTTTGAGAGTTGCATAAATTTCAGCACAATTTTTGTTTTAAGCGAACATTGAATAAAATAGATAAGAGATGTGTGTAATATAGACACCTTAGCACTAAGATTTCACACCGTCAGAATTTATTCAAATATGTAAGGTTTATTATCTCATCCACTAAGGCCTCATAATATCACATCATTTGTATTTCGATGATATCACATCACATATTGTTTCTATTAAATGGTCAGCAAACAATCACATAATGTCCTTTCAATAACAATAAGTTAACCAATTTTAGAATTTGTTTGTTCTAACATTTAAAAATACCTTTCTCAATCATTTCATTGTTGTTAGTAACAGTGTTCAAAAATAATTTTGAAAATTTCTTTAAAATTTCAATAATTCTAAAACATCTATTTTCAACTGAACACAGTTTTGTTACATGCCAAAACGTCAAATAATATTATTCAAGAGTAGTTTTTCTTTAAAAAATTAAGAAAATCATAAATTAAAAAAAACAATTTTGAAAAATAATGAATTTTATTACAATAATGCCAATACAATTTAAGATAAGAAATCTGTATGTTTCCATTGAAATCATGTGTAATTGTACACATTTTAACACACCCTGTTTTTAATTGTTTTATATAGTTTAACTTTATTCACAAAATTACTGAGAATGCACTAGTACTTAAAATGCATTCTGAAGCATTTTAAAAATATTTTATGTGTGTCAATAATAAACCTCACATTTACTGTAAGTTTATTTCAAGGAAAATTATAATTATATATAGCTGAAGCCACATGAATTTATTACTCGTAGCTGCTTTTTTTTTTATTTAAAGACAAAAAGCACATTGAGGTTATTATCGCCTATACTGGGCTATTATCGTAGCTGCTGAACTTATATTTACAATATAACATGGTGAAGTTTTAAACGAAATGGAATACAATGTCTTCTAAAACAATTTATCATAAAGTCAACTTTTTTATAAAAAAAAGCAATTTGAAACCAGCTCACTTAACCATTTTCTAAAATTTTTTTTCTCTTATCTGGCTGGTATTTTATTATTTTTTTTATAGCAAGGTTGCAGTCTGAAAAGTGTTTAACAAACTGGTTTTCCAATTAAATCAATTATTTTGAAACCACCTCATTATTTTTTTGGTTTTATGTTATACATATATTGTACAAAATATCTTAACATTATTACGCAAGTACACTGCAACATGAGTGTCATGTTTATCAAAATATCACATATTTTATAAAAATACTTGACAGTTCATACCACTGAATTCAATAGCTGCATACAATATATAATTTTGTACCAGTAAGCCTAAATTTGTTAATATTGTCTGAAAAAATATAAATAAATGAATAAATCAAATACATGTAAATTACTAAAAGCAGAAAATTATAAGTTTTGAAGAAATAAACATTATACAATTATAACATACAATTTCAAAAATTCTTATTTAAAAACTCCAACTCTTATATCATTAAAATTTATAAACAGAACAGATGATTTTTTTCCAGTGACTATACTTTGTATAGCTTTAAGTTAATATGGTATTTATTTTTTTTCCTAATCTGTGACCATATTAGATCACACGGGTCCGTTTGATTGAAACAACTGCTTTCATAGCTCATGCCACTAAATTAATTTTTAAGTATATCCATAACTCTTTCAATATTGTTTTGTACACTAATATTCATTCAATGTAAATAAAACACTTAAAAAAATAAATAATAACACAAACATCCATTTCACTATGGACATTTGTGAATATTAATTAACTACTGAAGGTAAGGGACATTGTAAAATTTTTACCCAGATTTTACTGCATAAAATATTGAGGGCATAACACAAATGTATAAGTTTATTTCAACATACACTTTTACAGTATGTTGAAATACAATAAACATACAGTTTATTAAATGTAATCAAGTAATCAAGTTTTGTACTACTTTCTGGCTGAAAGTAATTTTGCTTTCTTCAGTATTTACCCACTTCCAAGTAATATCTTCAATTACACTGTACAGGTATCAGCTCATATCTATATAAAATTTCTTTTTTAATTAAACTTAGTATGCCAGTATTTTAAAACTTTCGTTTCATTCAAAATCTATTAATTAATAATATGTTTTTCTGTTTCTTTTCATGCTAATCTTCATAACTATGCACTTTTATTAAAATTAATCTACACACTTGATCTTTTCAACTCTTTCTTTCATTCAATCAATTCTATCTTTACCTTTAGAAAAAAAATTGCTATCTTTGACCTAATTATTACCACTGGTTTACCTATTTAATTACAGATTGGTAGAACTAACCAGGCTTTAAAATAACAATACTTTCAAATTGAAAATACAAAATATAAAACATTACAAAATTTCTTAAAACTTTGACTTAATAATATTAAATACTATTAATATAAATAATTAAAATAAATAATAAATATTAAAATATTGACAAACATACAAAAACCACCAAAAAAGCTTCAAGTGAGAGAACAATACATTGAGATAGTCAAAGAATTCAAATATCTTGGGGAATGGATCAGCTGGAATGCCCTAGAGAAAAAAGCTATGGAATCTAGGAGAAATAAAGTTGAATTAGCCTTCCAACTTACCAAAGACACATACAACAAGAAGTCCTTCTCCTGGAATACAAAGATAAGGTATTATCATTTGGTAATTAAACCAGAAGCCTTACATGCAGCTGAAACATTATCTCTCACAACCCAGGGCCCACTTGAAAGGCTGGAGATCAAAGAAAGAAAGATATTACGAAAAATCTTAGGCCCCAATTCCGTAACAACCAATTACTCCACATCAGTAATGAAACTCTTTACCAAAAAACTGAAACACTTTCAGACACAATAAGATAAAGGAGAATTGATTTTTATGGGCACATCCTCCGAATGGACAAAAATAGACTAACCAAAAAAATATTTGACTACTTTCGCAGTAGAAGAGCCAAACCACTTTGGTTTAGAGAAACGGAGAAAAACATAACAGAACTGCAGATCACTGACACTATGCTCATGGACAGAACAGCCAAAAAAATAACCAAGGACAAGAAGCAACGGTTCCAAGGCAAAGTCAAATCCAAGCGAACGAGCCATATCTCTGATCAAGAAAGAAAAGCAAGATCACAACGAATGAAGCAATACTGGACTACGAGGAAGGCACAGAACATTAAAAAGTGATTGATTTAGTGTACCCCAAAGTTGGGTGAAACAAATAAAGAGAATATTAAATATATAAAAATTCTAACAAATTAAACTATCTTATAATTTTAAAAAAATTAATTAAACTGTTGGGATGCTCAAATAACAAATAATTTAAAGAAAACACTGGTTATTCAAAGTGAGCTGATTTTAAGTTGCTATACTAAGTATAATTTACCGAGAAACATTGTTTTATCTAATAAAACATATAAACAGAAATTGGCATGTATAAAATTACCAAAAAAAAAAAAATTAAAAATAAAACGATGGATTACAGAAATAGTTGTGTGATCATAACATTAATATTTACAAACTATATATCTTAACTATATACGTAAAAACATCCTAAAATTTATTTGAACATTAATGTTTACACAGGAATGAACAAAGAAGCACTTTTGCAGCAACAAGAAATTCTGTGCAGTTATTAAATACATTTAAATTAACAATAAATTACTAAATACGCTAGAAGCGATTATCCAGGTCTCGTTTATCCAAAGTTCCAACTTATCCAAAACAATTTTAAAAAAGAAAAGAAAGGATTTCTTTGACATTTCCATATTGACAAAAGTTGGCTTACTGTACAGAATTGTTTGTTTTTATAATTTTAAAGTATTTCAAAATAGTAAATGAATTATTTTTAACAGGATAACTAACTGATATCACTACATTACATTACTGATGTTCCTGCTTATTCAAATTTTGATTATCTGAAAGAGACTAGAAAACCGGTCCTGTCATCTTTGGATAAATGAGTCCCTAGTATAGATTTAAACTTGTCTTACAAAGCTATAATACAACAAACTGTATTCCTGAATAAGAATCAACAAGCGCTAGTTATTATTTAAACAAGTATAGCATATATTATTCTTCTGAATATTATATGTCAATGTTCACTACATTACATACTCACTTAAGCAAGTTAAAATATAGGAAAAAGCCTATATTTCTAACCATAGGCTATTTCTAATCGGTATGAGGTTGTCATTTCTTTCTCCTTTTTTATTTTGTGATAGTTATGCTACTGTTAGATGGACAGAAATCCAAAAGCAACCATACATTAACCTTCAAGTTTTACTGATGAGGTACGTGAGATCATACAAAGAAAATAATTTAACGTAAAAGTCAAGCATTTTAGAACTCAAATAACTTACAGTATGCATGCTATTCTCAAACATAAATTGTTTCAACAGATCATAAATCTTTCTAAAGATCCTAATATATTGTACTATCAATTGGAATGTAAAAATCTACAAAATACAATCAAAATTAGACAAAAATTAAATTAAAAATGGTTACGACTGACGGTGAATCAATGATAAATAGGCCTATAGAAGTAACTTCTAACTTAAAATTTCTGGCAAAGACAAAATTTGATAGTTTTAAATTTATGTAAACATTAACTTAATTTTGTACTATTTTAAAATCAAATTTTTTCAAATGTTTTTTGTTGGTTTTTCAAAAAAGCCAGTAAAGCAAAGCAAGTCTAATATATATTTACTGGGGCTTTGAACTACAGAAAACTTACAATCATAACAGTTTATCTGTGTTGTAAATTATCTATGGGATAGAAAAAAATTATTATTTTTCAACATTTTTTGTTTGTGAAAATCATGTTTAGAACTCAGTGTATTTAAATTACATGTATCACAGTAAATTTATCTTTATTTTATGTACTATGTATAGTGGAAGCCCTCTTAACCATTTCCTCACAGAACTGAACCCCTAGTGGGATAATGAAAAATTCAGATAAATCAAACAAGTTTTCCTTCAAGTCCACTTCTTCCAATGCATTGTTGACTAGTAGTAGGTATCTTTACTATATAATGAAGTAAGATTTTTCTGAATCAATTTGTGTGCAATTTTTTTTTAAATATGTTCACATAATATATCTTTTGTATAGATACTAAACGACTTATAATGAAGATTTTTAGATGTCTGATATTAAGATAACGTTTTTCACCTTTGTAATCCAAAAGCAGTCAAACTGTCAAAAAATAGTAATGTAGCTATGTTTGTTGTAGTTTTTCCCCATACCTCTCATAAAACATCAATGCTGACTTGACTTTGATAAGAAAACAACATCCTCTTTCAATTAGAAAACGGCCGCCTCGGTGGCCTAGTGGATAGCGTGCTGGGCTTTCACCCCGAGGACCTGGGTTTGATTCCCGGCGGGGGCTTGGCATTTTCATGCGCTATAAATCATACCATCATCTGCATTAGCCCAAGTGTGCACAATAGGCGGACGTTAAAAAAAAAAAAAAAAATCAATAAGAAAACATTCACATTTTCCAAAGAAAACAAAAACAATCAAAACAGCGAAGTATTTTTTTTTTTTTTTTATGTTTTAATAGCATTGATGTTTTTCTATTGTCTTGTCCCTGCGACTGATCCTAAATGTCAACAGAAGTGACACTGTTATCGCACTTTTTGCTAACAAGCTAAAACACATATGGAAACTAATACAGTAAGCTAGATATTAATCATATTTTGTTTCTTTCTTAGCGCAGTAAGAAACAATGATGAATAGACATACTGTAGGTCATTTCCAAGAACGTGTGGCAGTTAACCTGACTGACAGTTAAAGCATGGGCAGTTAAGAGGCCGTCCACTGTGCTTTACAATACAGTACAGTAGATATGAAATGTACATATGTTCCTCTTCAAGGAAAATAAGGATATAGCACAGTGGACAGAGGAGATCTATCCATTTTTAACTCTCAAAACACTTGCAACTTAGTAGTTGCATGATAAATATATAATGCAGCTATGTTTCCATATTATAAACACTGATTGACGTGTACTGCTTATCACATCACCAGACCAAAGTTTTTGTGCTGGCTATTTCAATGGCAGCCGGAGAAAGGTTACATGCTCAGCTAAGTATACCTTTTTTTACCATATATTAAAAAAACAGAAGTGACTACTTATTTTTAAAAAAAGTTTAACTATTATTTAAAAAGTCTGAAAACATTTTTTTGAATAATATTGTACGTTTGATTTCTTCCTGCTTTGTTTTCCAAATTTTATATAACTAAAAACTGATGTAGTTTTCTTCCTATTGTTAATATTGCTATTTATTCTGAATATAAAATAAAGTTTGCATATTTATACAATTAGAGGAATTTTTATCCTATTTGTGGATTATTTGCAAATTATATTACCTGGGTTACCGCTACTGCCTGATCTCATGAATAATTATAGTCTGCTGCATGCAGAAATCAAACATAATGACGATTATGAAATAAAAATAGTTTTAATCTACTTCAGAGTTTTATTACTTTGTACCAATTTTGGCATTTACAGGCGGAGTATATCACCTATTTCATGAACTGTGAGGGTCAAAACAAGAACTCCGTAATAAAGCTCCAAAATGAGAAAAACGTATTTCTTTTTCATAAGCCTCACATTTAATAAGCCGAGATTTCCTTCATTCTGTCCCTTACATCAAATAACATTTTCTTAAAACTATTCAGTCATAAAAGAATGATATAAAAATATAATTTGAAAAACTGTGCAACATGGTAATTGTTACTGAATTAAACGTTTAGTGATCAGCTGCTCTAAACTGTTTTGATTAATTAAATGTAATAAAATTACATGCCTACATTTTATTCAGTGATAAATTTTTAATTTTTGAAATATTCATATTTGTTCTAATTCATGTTAATGTAAAAAAATTACCTAAAAAAATTGTGTCAAATTAACACTTAAACTTAATTTAAAACCTATATGATACAAATGTTCTCAGCAAACTAAGAAATTACCATATTTTTTAATTAGCTTATAAAATGCTAGTGCATAGCCTACAAAGTGCTAACTAGCTCGGAATGAAGCTCATTGGTGAGCATCACTAAATGGCAAATCACTTCACCTAATATAAGGCACCGCTATTACGATTATTGTCACCAATAAAAATGAGAACCCAGCTATAGAAGCACTATTACATCCATCCTTACTGTTACAAGTACAGTATTCCATCCATATGTTGTATGTCCCCGTACGCATCAGACAGAACCGTTCATCGCCTTCAATACCAGGTTCGCCCAAATACGCACAGCTACGAAAATACCTCCATTCACCATTCACTGTAAAAATAAATGATAATGTTTCAAAGTTCAGTTAATATTATTAATTTTTTTGCTAATAATGTAGTAAAACTACAAACTAGGATTGAAATTACAATTGAGACTTTAGGAAGAACCACATGTATGAAGTAAAGAGGACATAATTAATACAAGATTCCTTCAAGAATTGTATTTTTTTTTTTGTGTTTAATGTCTGACTATTATGCACACTTGGGCTAATGCAGATGATGGGATGATTCATAGCGTATAAAAATACCAAGCCCTGGCCAGGAATCGAACCCGGGACCTCGGAGTTTATAGGCTATAAATATGAAAAATAGAAAAATTCCAATTCAACACATCTATCTAGGCTATTGAAAAACTATATTATTTAATTTTTTTTTTTTTTTAATTTTAAGGCGAAAAGCACATTGAGGTTGCTTTTTATTAACTTCACAGTTAATAAAATATATAATCACAATATAATAAATAAATAAATATAATCCACAATATAATAAATCACAACTCATTGCAGCCCTAAATGTAGGTGTGAGTGTAAAGTGTTACAGTTGTAAGTGTAGTGTTGTAGTGTAAGTGTGTGTTTGACTCGGGTACCGCAAGGAATGTCTAAATCTTCTTAATAAGTGCAGTTAGTCTGCACCCCCTTCGGAGATTAAAAAAAAAAGTAATGTATATGTAACTAACTATACCTTTTTGGCGAATTTTCCTGCACATGGTTGGTCTTACATTTGGAATGTGTGGTAAGTTTGGCTCCTGTTTGCAATCAGTAATAGGAACTGTAGTATTGTCAAAAGGGTCACCACATTTTGGATCAGAATCTGACCTACAAACCCAACATTTAATGCTGAAGCCTGAAAAAAAGATGTAAAGCTTAATTGGTTATATTAATTGCATCTGCATAAATTACTGTATATAATTAACAGTAATGTTTTAATGATTCACTGTTCACTAGATAAAGACAGGTCATTCCATTTCGTCATACTGATTAAAATTGAAATAGAACTTACTGTCTCAAATTTATTATTTTTTTTTATTTGTTCCTTTTACTGTCTCAAATAAAGGAACAAATAAATTTTTTTTTTTATTTGTTCCTTTTACTGTTCTTATTAACCATGTAAAATTTGATTTTGTTATCACGATGTAAGAATTCATAATTTTCAAAAGAAACAACCAAATTCTATTTCTCTAAAATTATCAAAACACAATACAAAATACATGTAAACAAACAGCTTACAAAATTAGACACAGTGTTATAGCCCTACACTGATCAAAACACACTTGGCGTTATTTTAACCCGTTGAAATACGAGGAACCATATGCTCATGCGTTTTAACAAATAACTACACTACAATTTTTACACCTAAGTTTTCTGTAAAGATCCTAGAAATTTAAATAATTTTTGATAAACTGGCACTTTTATAACAATTTTGGGCACTCAACCAAATGTGGAAATTCCTTGTACACTTAGTTTACAATATACTTACATACACTTAAGTATTAATTAAAGAAGTTATTCTATAATTTTCTAAATTATAAAAAATATCTAGAAAATAATTTTCTTTATAACTATTTTAAAATCCAAATGACTAAATTAAAATGATCAAAAACAGTGTGTAATAATAGTGGAGGGATACATTTTTGAAGGGACGCTTCTAGAACAAGCATACACTAGCAGTTCAAGTTGGACCATCACCATCACATTAAAGAGACACTTGTCTAGTGCTCCACTATGTTAGCAGAGCAACATATTACCACTACAAGAACTGTCAAGATAAATGATTTATTATATTGTGCTATCCCACATGAGCAGTACCTCGCTGGGCGATTAAGCATAATAATATTGCATATGAAATGTAGCATACTCCATGCCAATGTAAATAGCACTGACGTCACAATATGGTTCCTTTAAAAAGGGCTTTAAATCATAAGTTATAATAAATTGAATGAATAAGGAGTTAATATGGGTTACTGTAATAAAATTCATAACAAAATAAAAATAATTTTGGTATCACTATTTTATAGTCCAGCCACTTAGTGAATGGCCTGCTTGAAAATTTTTCACTCATTTAGGGTAATTTCCCTTCAGCTCCCTGCAACAGTCCAGTGATGCAGAATCTACCAATCTGAGTCTACAAGATGTTACTACTCATCAATAGTGAAGGAAAAAGGGGAGCTATAGTGAGACAGTGGGAACTCAACTTCTCTATCACACATTTTTCTCTATGTCCCACTGGTGTTTTTAATAGGTCGTTTTCTAAGTGAATGACCTATAGGAACGTATGAGGCCTGAAAGTGCAGACATACCAAATTTGCATTTGACAAACTTTCAAATATTGTTATATAATAGAGAGTAATAGATTATGGTAGTACAGAAAGATATTAAATATGTTGTTTGAGACCAGAGAAGTGAAAGTATAGTATGATAAGCAAACTACATTTGACCTTCGATAGCCTAGTGCTTGTAAATCTATGGACAAGTGTTTAAATCTTAACTGAAATGTTTATGCAGACTGTTTAGATTCCGATTTAAATTACTAAGCTTTTTCATTTGATTGATAATTTTTTTTTATGATTACAGTATAATACCTAAAAATAAGAAAAGTCTGTCATACAGTAGTAATATGTAGCTAGATGAACGTAACAACTTGTTTCGTTATCAAAAACAGGTAATAATTGATGTATTATAACAGTGGCATAAGTTAATTTGATTCCATTCTGAATTAATTTATTAAAATGTTAGTTTTTTGCTTAAATATAACTTATCTTAATAAGAAACTCTTTTAAGACAATTGTAACATTACACCTGAATTAAGTTACAAAAAAGGTTTAGTCAAATTCGAGGCATACAATTAAGCAGAAATCCAGATTTTGTAAGCCAAAAAGTTTACCATGAAATTATTACATGTTGTCTATAATGACATGTATCTAATGAATAACGTCTATATATTGTATAAATTAAATAAATTAATAATAACTTATTACCTTCTTGAACAAGTGTTGCTAATATAGCGAAAGGAACAACAATTTTCAAAAATAAGTACATGGTTTTAAAGAAATGAAAAATCTAAATCATGCACAATAACCCAGACTTCTTGAAACGATTTTCTATCGTTCGTGAAACAATAAAATTAAAGTACACAGAAACTAAATTAATTTTAATTCAACAAGTTTCTTTCAAGAATGCAACGACGCCACGCCTATTTTTCTTGTATTCTAGCTAAACGCCAAACAAACAAATCAATCACAGTACGACAATACTTAGTAATTGAATTCACATGAGCGGTTGGAAAATCTACAGTCACAGATTCCAGTGACTAAGTTTTATATTGTATGCACTTTAAACCTACCTTCAAATTAATACTATATGTCCTAAAATATTTTTCTCTTGTAAGTTTTCATAAAATCATTTAGAATTTAAAAAAAAATAATATGTTGAAAGTTAGTTTTAATGATAAGATCAAAATGCTTATGAAAGTATTTTGTAGAATATTTAATAATAATAATAATTAATGATATTTAATAATAATAATAATAATAATGATACTTAATACTAAATAATAAAAATAATGGTTAAACTTAATTATTTATACGATATACAGTATAATGTTAACCGCACGCATACATTTTTTAAGTTTAATCTGTGATACCAAGATGATCGAAAATCACAAAACTCAAATGCAACAAAATTACAATTGACGAAAGAGTACGGCACAAAATGGCTGTATTATTTAAAGTGATTCAACGCCAGCAGTTTTACTTGTTATTTGTTTAGTTGTAAGCAACGTTAGTTAGTTTAAATTATCAATGATTTCTGTTTGATTATGTATAGAATTTATGTGAACGTGTTTAAAAAAGCTTTACTTTTCCTGTCTAATCAAAATAATCTTTTAAACTGTTGATTTCTTAACAAGTTTACAAATAAACAACAAAAATGGCTTGCAGGGTCATTTGTTTACTAATTTTATTTTTATCTAGTATCGTTTTGGAAGGTGAGTAAGTTAAATAAATATAATTTATTATATTATAGCAAGTCCTTAAACAGTATGAATGTGCCGTTTTTTAATAGGCAAACTTACTTAGACTTACCAATAAACAAGAATTATTTTAATTTACAAAACAGGGCGTGGCGGGCTAACCTAAAATTTATGTACCTAACCTAAATTACATCGAACGAACATCGTGTTTATCACAAGTAGAAACACACATCTGCATTTTTGTATATTAGGTGTTGGTGGTACTTCTCAATATTTCTGTTTCAAACCAATCCACAGACACTTGATCAAGAATAGGTATAATAACAACATTTAGCCTACTAAGTTACAATTTTAGTCAGTTGTTAATTGAACAGTTTGGTGATGTCATTACTGTTTATATTGCATGAAACCTGTAAACCTTACCAGACTATAATTCACAAAAAATTTCACAACTAACTAGGTAATATAAATTCACTTACACTTATTTTACAGTAATTGCCCCAAATTGTTAATTATTGTTGTTTGGTTTCTTACTTACAATCTTAAATGTAGCATTTTGGACCAAAGATTGGTTGACACATATTAATTAGGCTACACATTTACTATGTCTCATTTCAGTTATTATAAATTAGAGGTAAAACTGTGAATACTTTCACTCCTACTGAGAACACTGTTCTTAGTAGTGAGCAGTTGTGATTGATCTTCAACTATCTCAGTTCTCTGCTTGCTCACTACACTCTGCTATTTTCTGCTCACTGCTCAGAGGTGCTCTTCTATTATATGAAATTTATATATGCAAAGCAATAATAAAAGAATACTGAAAATTATGTGAACTAAAAGTTAACTTATTGCTGTATTGATGTCTACTAATTAATAATATATTGTGTATTTTACTACAACTAATAATTAAGGTTTAGTTGTTTTATTAATATTATTATTTTTTAATTAACCTGTTAGTGGGGGAATTATGACAAAAGTAAACTTGCATTTAATGCGTAGTTATATTTGTGTGAAAACATAATATTCCGTCCCTCCTGTAGTACTTTCAGTGTTACTTGTCTATCCCACCCGTAGTTCAGAGTTGTTTGTATGCACATTGCAGTGCTGCTACAGACGAAATTTTCCGTAACACCCAACTAAAAAAGTGCTTTAACTCAAAGGATGAAAGAATGCACCACTTATAAATAATGGTAATCCAATATATTCTTTAATTTTATTAAATTTACTTTTTATTATGTACTTTTGTTTTAAATATTTCTTTTGAATCATATAAAATATAACTAAAATTAAGACGCTACCAAAACAATATTTTATTTAAGTGAAAAATAAAACTTATGACTTACTAAACTTATTACTAACTTATTAAATTATAATTTGCTTTATATAGTAATGAAAAATAATTATAAAATATATAACTTTCAATAAAAATAAGACACTAGCAAAACAATATTTTATTTCAGTGAAAAATAAAGCATATGACTTACATAAATATTAAATTGTAATTTGCTTTATATAGTAATGAAAAATAATTAACATCTATAACTTTCAATTATTTATTCATGAATGTGAAATGTAGACAAAATAAAAATGAAAAGTTATAGACTTAAAAACAAAAATAAAATTGAAATAATAAAAGTACATTATATGACAACATTTTTAATTTGAAATTACATGACAGTTGCATTTTAAGATTACTTAGTATGATATATTTTGAAACATGGTGCAACACAAAGACCTACTCTGCAGTCTGGACACCAGTACCTGCTCTCCTTTCTGGACTGAAACGTGTTTCGATTATCGAAGGTAGAGGAGTATCACGATTGGTGCTGCATTCTGTTGTGGAAGTTTCTAAACTGTATACAGTATCTACCATTCAATAGCAGACATTAAATTCTGTCCCTCTTAATACAAACAAGTTTTTAAAACATCGACGAAATATTTCGTCAAAACTAATTAAAATTATTTCTTTGGTGACGGCATATTACGTCACGCTCGCTTAAGAGGTGAAACAGATGAAAAGCATATTTCTACTTTTATTAATTGATCATAGTTTCTGGTGCTTAATTAATGATTTAAAAAAATCATACAAATTATTGTTTATATTCCCTATTTTATGGATTTGAAGGTTTATATGTGTTAAAGTTTTGTATTTATTTGTGCTTCACATAAACTACTGTGAAAATATCTAAAAGAATGTTCATAGTATTGTCATTATGATATTACTTTGTATGATACTTTTTATGATATAACTTTTTTAATTATAATGTACTTATTTTGAACAAAATTATTTGTAATTAATTTATTTTATTTTATTTTTTTTACCAGTATGTAATTTTTATGTTAGTACCTTACATACTTTACATAAGTATATATATATATATATATATATATGGACAATAATAAATTGCACTTATATTACAATTTGATAATACAATTTTAAAATAATAAATATTTTTTATCTGAAAATTACTAGTGTAATAAACAGCTGAGCAGTGAGCAGTTAGCGCACAGCAGTTTGTTGTCTTAGTAGTAAACAGTTCTCTAATTGTATTAAATCACTGCTAATGTTTACTGCTCATTTACTTAACTACTCAGAGCAGGAAAAAACACTTCTGACAGGAAAAAACTAATCAAAATCAAAAAAGCCCATCACTAATTAACACATATAATTATTACAATTCTAGCTACACAAAATACTGATTATGTATACCGATTCCAAGTACTCATGATTATTTGGTTTTTGTCTGTCTAATACAGTATATTAGTACAGTACTATATTTAATTCAACTTTATACTATTAATAATAATTATGGTATTATAGGTTTTTTTGTGTTTAAAAGTTTGACTATTGTGCACACTTGGACTAATGCAGACGATGGGATGATTTATAGCATATAAAAATTACATTATTATTTGTAATTTCATATGCTAATTACTAATTATTATTTGTAATTCATATTTGTAATTTCATTTTCGATCACCCTGGCCGGGAATCGAACCCGGATCCTCGGGGTGAAAGCCCAGTAAGCTATCAACTAGGCCACCGAGGCGGCTTTATATTTATAGGAAAACATCAATTATAATTAAATTTTAACAAATATTTATTAGATATAAATATATTATTTTGTGCATTCATAGTTGTATTTATATCCTTTTATTCAGTGACATTAGTTTCAACTGTTTTTTTTATGCATTGTCAAACCAATGAAATTGTTTTTGCATTCTTTTTAATGCTCATCATAGTTTAAATACAACAATACACACAATACATTGACACAAAATCATAACTGTCAATTCTTTGTATATGCTGTTTTTCAAATTAGAAGCAGAACCCTTTGTAAAAAGTTTTGATTTACATATATTATAATTTGCTATCTCATTAGTAATAAGTTAAATGAATCACCATAATTCAGTTGTTGTTCTCTTTATGAAATCCATTTTTGAAGTGAAAATATTTTTAATGTTTGACGTGAACTAGGTTTTAAAATATTTGTATTAATAAGCGCATAAAATAATAGTATTAAATAATGTTAATTATTCTAAAAAATTAATAAGTTTTAAAAAACCATTATTGTTAATTACTAGATTGTAAACACATTATGAATTTTGATACCTAGAATAAAAGAATCACTAGATAATAAATATACAAGCACACGAAATAAATACTACTACTAAATTAATATGCTACATTATATGTTAGATGATTAACAAAGCAAGAGATAGAATATCAAACTGATACTTTAATAAAACATACTGTAATTTGTAAATCTGTAGCTGAAGTAATGTTAAGAGTTGAATATTGCTGCAGCTTCAGTATTATTAATGATGTATCAATAATTGCTTAACATTCCAAACTTAAAGACAAATACAGTGGAACCAGTAAATGTGACCATCTTGGTAAAGTGATCACCTGACTAAAGTGACTATTTTCCAAAATTTTTATTTTTATGTATGAAAAGTACATCTCATAGTGACCACCTGCTTAATGTATAAAATGACCAGTTGGAGAAATGTGTAATTTTGTGTAATAATATTTGCACCTGTCCAAAGTAACCTTTGCACTACCACCTTATGCCTTCACTTCCCGTCTGTTGTCTTGAAAGGAAACTGGTGTTCCAAAGACGTGAGTGTGAAATGAGGATGTTTACCCCTCCCCATAGAAAGGGTTCTGCTATCATATTTTCTCAGAAATTCTAGAAATAAACCAGTGCATTCATTGTAGTGTTCTCATTGCTTTGTAGTGTTCTCAAATTTTTACTTTTAATATACAGTTAGTTATCCTTCTTCTTAAAGTATGTAAATAATAAATCTAAACAGTATAAAGAGTTAGTTTCAAAGATAAAATTGAAGTTATTAATTTTCTAAAAAATAATAGTCAAGAGCAACAGCTGAAAACAGTAAAATGTGTGTCAGCAATGTTTGTAAAAGAAAATTGGAATATCTACAAAGATTTGAAAAAAATGAAAATGAGTATTATAATTTTATAATAGTGAATTATTTTAAAGGTTTTAAAAAGTCTTTGTTTTTAAAGGTGAAGCAATTCAATGTTATCAGTGCTCTTCCCACCAGTCTGCTAAAGGAGAGGATACCTGTGGTGCTTATAAGAAGTTCGACAAGGAAAGGATGGTCGCTGTTGAATGTAATAGTGATGAATCTGTTGCTCCTGGCTCTTTTTGTATGAAAATTACTCAACAGGGTCCTCGAGGTTTCATTTGTAAGTATTGTGCTTTATGCTGGTAGGCCTATTATTATAAATAGCAGCAACCACTAACATTAATTTGTTTCCTTAATTCTTTAATTGGAGATATTGTTTTGTTATTAATATAATTTACTGTTCATATCTTTATTTGGAGGGGGACTAGTCTTCATAACAGCATGATCCAAAGTTAGGCAACATGCGCAAGTTGTTATACAAGAAGCCAATTAAGTTAAGTTAGGTTTGGTTGGTAGTGCAATGATTCCCAGTTGTAATGCACATTTCAAAGAAAATACAGGTCAGCTTATAGAACAAACCATAGTACATAGGCATGTTTTCCTGAAGGGTGTTGATATAATTGGATCAGCACAATTATATAGGCTACTGGGTTCTGCAAGTGTTTAAATTAAAAAGGGAATAAAGGTATGATATGTAATAATCATTATTAAAAAAATGTTCTTGATTTGCCCACAAAGAATATTATACTGGACAGACATACTAAAATTAGGGGCGTTTATATTTTTTCAAATACAAATGAAAAGTAAATACAATTATAAAATGCTTATATCTTTGGCTATGTATAGCTTCATATATGCACTGTTCTGTTTTTTAAAAAATGTGCAGAGGTAGCAAATATTTTTAGTCATTTTGTAGTTTCTTTCAGCCATCATTGCGTTCGCATCTCTCTGCATACAGCAAATTTAGCTGATACTGTTTTAGGGTTTATGGCATCATGATTATGATTGTTTTGCAGTCATTCCATATGCTGGCCAGTGTAGCTCTATGGCCTGATCATTGTTTTGATTTTTCCACTTGGGAAGCATTCTTAGCTAAGTCGTTAAGATAATGGCTCTTTATTGGACTTCCGTTCCATACTTTGAATCTGATTACTGTTGTTGACATTTTTTTTCTGTTATGCCAAGAACAGAAAGTAGAATAGAAACTAACATCTATCTTCATTAGTTTAACTCTAGAAGCTAAAAACATTAAAGCAAAAACAAAAAATAAGTAAATATTGACAAGAGCACTTTTTATGATTAAAAAACTGACTTAAGGGTTGTGAAATTGAAAATTGTAAGCACTAAAATAAAATATATCTCAGAGTAATGATATAGTTAGCAATAATTTGCACAATCTAAATAAAATAGAGACTTATTGTCAGGAAAATTTTACATTATTTTTCAGATTTTATTCTTAATTTCACATTAAAGGCTATTCATTTTATTAAATTATTTTGTAACAGGGGATGGAAGATGGAGACAAGTAATCAGACGGTGTGCGTCAGTTGCAGACACTGGTGTTACAGGTGTTTGTAACTGGGGCGTCTATGAGAATGGAATTTACTGGGAAGAATGTTACTGTTCCGAAGATGGTTGTAATTCTTCATTTGTTATATCCTCTTCTTGGCGTATTATTGGATTAACTTTATGTGTCCTCTTCGCCATCAGTCAACTGTTTAAATCTTAACATCAGTGTGACGTTATTAAAAGCGAATAGAGCTGATATATTAAGTGATTTTAATGGTAGAATCTCGGAAGAAAAAGATAGGCTGTATATAAAGTACAAACTATATAGTGATTGTTTTTAAATTCACGTAATATATCATGCATACACGAGAGTTGTGTAATAGCTAGTGCTTCAGTAATTTTGATTGATGCAGTTAATGCAATTATTCCATGTTTTATATTATGTGAATATATATGGCAATTCAGATTTAATTCTACTAGAAATGGCAAAGAAGCAGCATCACTATTTCAAATGATAACCAAAAAAGTAATACAAATGAATGTTAATTTTTTTGCAGAATAAAATAAGTACATTAGTGTAAATCATAAGTATGTGTCATTTTTTAAAAAATTATAAATGTTATAAAGTGAATAATCGTTTGACCAAAAAAGGAAAAAAAAGGCACAATTATTCAGGGAGATAATACACTAAACCTCCCACTTAATATCTCCGTAAAGATTGGCTGATTTATTTTCAGACCAACAGTAAAAATTGTATTTCTTCTCAGAGCCACTGAGATTAAAGATTGCTTTGTCGCTCGCCCATAAATTATAATCCTATCTTCATTACAAAAAGATTCAACATTTCTTCATAAACACTGCAGTGTGGTAATACAATCTTGTGGGTTAAGGGTTTCCACTAGAATTTTGTACAGATAGTGGTGGAAACCATTCAGTCAAACTAAATAACTTATTATGCTGACCGGCCAATTTTCCTGACAGTGGCTTGAAATTGCTTGTCCAGATATGATAATATTTTATTATAAGACGTGTGTACAAAGCTAAACCAAGCTTTTGGAAAGCATAATGTGCACAAGCAAAAATATTGACACTTTATAAAATGACATCATGACAAGCACAGTCTATTCACTCATCTATGAATTTCTGGATGTGTTTGAGACCGCCAGTGATATTGACTATGATTATTAGAAGTAGTTTTTTTGTTTCTTTGCTATCTCTAGTATATCAGTCACTTAGGAGTATAACTTGTCTACAATTTCGAAACCCCCCTGTCAACAATTTGAAATCTATTTTCTATAACACTAATGTTTACGATACTGCTTACTCCTTTATTTGTTACGATAAAATTATTTGCTGTCTCCTTCTAAAAGTATATGGAAAAGTTGTGTGCCTAGTATATTTTGTATATATTTTTGGCTTTTAAAAATATTTCTTTATCTTTAAAAGTAAAAATATTTATACATAAAAAGCAGTCCATATTCCAACATATAAAGACCTTAAAAATTAGAATTCAAACATAATTTTATCTTAACAATAATGGAGGAATAACATTTGTCCAATATCGTTAATTAACAATAGTCTTATTGGAAAATAGAGACAATATGGCTGACAGGGTTCACAGATTTTTAACTAATTTAGATCTATCTATGATTATGTACTTAGTTTTTTTAATGCTTTTATAGTTGATATTTCAAAGTCGGTATAAAGTAGACATAAAAATATATTTTCATATTTTAGATTCTATAGAACATTTTATGATATACATAATCAGTAGTTTTAAAAAAATAATATTTCTTATATATTAAAAGGTTATGTGCCTTTGTCGTATTTAAATATTTTGAGAATTTTTTCATTAAAGTTCTAACTTTATATATTGTAATCTAAAATAAATTGTACGTTAAACATTCCGTCCATAATAATTATGCCGTCCAGATTACTGTGAGTAGGTCTATTACAAATAATTTTAAGTTTTTAACTGACATTTTTGTTTGGTTCATTTAATGAAACAAATGTGTCACTGCACAAAATATGCCATGATATGTATATATTGTATAGAGCATGATATTTTAAATAAAGCACCTAAGTAGATAGTATTTATATATTAAATTTATTTAGTACATTTTCGTATGTTCTATACAAATGTTTATATTATATAAGCCTAAATCAATAGAATATTGAGAATTTTATAAAGTGTTTGGACAAATACATAGGTTTCAGTCTAATTACTAACGTTGAATTTTTCTTTGTTAGGACTATACTTTTGTACATCATTTTTATTATGAATAGTGTACATTTTACTCTTATTTTATCAGGCTTATACATTCTTTTTTAACATAAGGCTTTTATCTTATGTTTATATAATTATTGTGTTATAAAACGTTAGATATAAATCTATTAAATGTATCATAGTGCTAACTATAATCTAGATTTTTAATAAACATTTTGTCTGGCAAACTGATCATTTGTATTTTATACATTTTATATTAAAAAAGATTAAAATTTATATTTTTAAAGAATCTCATTTGTTTAATTTCTTGCTAAGTAAACTAAGTGAAAAGTTGGAAGGTGATACTGATTTATTTTTTCGTTTACTTATGAATATTTATCTTTTTAAATTAATTAATAGAAAATAATTTTATTCTTGAAAATTACTTTCTGTTACTTTAATTGATTTTTAATATAAATTCTGTATATCAGGAAAAAATCTGTAAAGTTGATTTTGATAAATTAGGAGCCCTAGATTTAACATTGGAAGAAAGTAGGTAAAACATTTAATGTGATATACAGACAAGGAGATTTGGCAGACTTCTGATTTGAGATATTCAATGAAATTTTATTTTAATGTATGTTCTTTTTGTAGCAGCAATTATCAAGCCAAAAGCTAAAGATTGTGTGTGTGTGTGTGTGTGTGTGCGTGCGTGTGTAAACAAAAAGAAATAAATACTAAAAATATGAACAGTTATAGCTTATTCACTTAAATCAAAATGTACGAAAAATGAGATGATGAAAAATTCTTGCTGACAATTATCAATGAAAATTGCATCTTTTTTGGGGTTGTAAAGTATTAAAATAAAGCTTGAAGCATGAACTTTCTAAATATATATTTATTTTCTGGAGACTAACCAAGTTTTAAAAGGTTAAATAAAAAATTCGCCCGTCTGCGAAACACGAATTTGAATTATATGTAGTGTGCATCGTCCACTGTAGTTCGTCATACTAGCCACAGTGGCACTGTCGCGCCACATGATTTACAACAGTGTATATTTTCCTCTGAAAATTCCCATTATTTTAAAAACAATATTTTAAACTCACTATTTTTGTGTAATTTTGTGACAGTATTTAATTTTTGGTTATGAAAATCACAGTCATTGGTTTTTCTGTAACAAAGATTTTCAGCATATTTCTAAACATTTTTTAATATTTGACATTGTTTTTAGTTTTTTCTGAATATATGTTCAGTTAAGGATTGTTCACAAATTTAAAATTATTAAATGTTTTTTTAACTGAATTCAGTATAGAACATATTTTAAAACGTATCAAAAGAAAGTTGAGTAAATTACAGCTTTATGCTTACTTTTGAATTCAGTAATCACTAAAGATTTCAAAAATTAAGGGACTTAAAACCCAGTTATTCTTCTCTAACAAATAAGAGACAATATTGCTTGCACAGTCGTTTTCCTACATTATAGTCCAGCTACTTAGCAAATGGCCTGCACGAGAAATTCTCACGCATGTAGGAGAATTCCTGTCCAGCTCCCTCCAACAGTTCAGTGACACAGAGTCTGCCAATATGAACCTATAAACTGTTACTACTCAAAAAAAGTAAAGGAAAAGAAAGGAGCTATGCTGAGAGAGTGTAAACTCAACCTCTTACTTGCACATTTTTTCTTTGTCCCACTGATGTTCTTAGCAGACTGTTTTCTAAGCGGCTGACCTATAAACATACAGCTCAATCTTAAGAACAACTATTGATTTTAGCAGAATGAAAAATTAATGATGGCAGCTAAGTTTTATCTTTATCAGCAATAATAATTCTGATGACCCTTATCTGTCTAGCAGCTACTTCCATTCTTTTCCAATGGAAAAGTTCTCCAATGCAAAAAAATACATAAGACATTGTTGACACTATAACCATGTAGTAAAATATTTAGTGTCACTAAAACAGTGTTTTATATTAAAGATAAGCGTTTGGCTGGACTTTTGAAAAAATTAGTGTAACATCTGACAACATTATATTTTACATAAAATGTTTGTCCTATATCATACTCCAAACTCGACTATATTTTTTCCAATGTTAATATTATACTTGCTTTTTTTTATACAAACTTACATTTTCAAAATGTGTACTATTTCAAATTTTCCATTTAGATTATTTTTAATATAATAGTCTAAATTACTTAACACTTCACCATTCATCATTTGGTTTGTTTGTTAAGCAGTTTTGGCCGTTGTTGACCCATTGACCAATTTTTTTGAAATTTGGTAGGTATCTTATATAAAGCGCGAACAAGGTATGTGTAAGATTTTTCCCATTTGCTTATATTTCAAAATGGCGGCCTCTGATTTAACAATAACAAGTGTATGCATTTTTGGTAAACTCATTGACCAGTTGTTTTGGAATTTTGTATGAAGAGACTTTGTATAAAGCTTGAACAATGTTCCCATTCACTTCCATTTCAAGATGGCAGCCTCTGATTTAATGATCACAAGTGTACACAGTTTTGCTGAAAGTATTGACCGATTGTTTAGAAATTTGATATGTTATATAAAGCCCAAACAACGTGTATGATTTTTTCATTCATTTTGAGATGGCAGCCTCTAACTTAACATGATGAATGTATGCAATTTTGGACAAACACATTGACCAATTGCTTTGAAATTTGGTATGAAGGAACCTTGTGTAAGGGTTGTTTGATGTATGTATAAGACTTTTTCTCATTCACCTCTGTTTCAAGATGGCGGCCTCTAATTTAACGATGACTAGTTTAGTTGCTGGCTGTTTCCTGTAGTACTGGCTAAACAGCAAACTTATGATTAATTTTAACCATTTCATGAAAAAAGTTATGAAATTTCCAATAAAGTTGGTCCAGCAACTTTTTAAATATTACAGTTACCAGTTAAATTAGCAAAAAAGGTCAGATCCCTGCCTTAGAGCAGTGGCCCAACAATTAAGAATTTGTTGAGGTCTACTGTTCTTTGAACTACTATTATAAAGTTCAGATGTATTCAGTTCTGTTGTTCAACGAGAGTCTAGAGTCAAATGTGGCTTCCTACTGCAGTTATGACCTCATCAGGTTGTTTCGCAATTGAGGGTTGATTGGCAAAGAAGAAGTAGGTTTACTAAGAACAACTATGAATCATCCCTAGTCACTCACTATAAATATAAACTGCTCTTTTCCTCATTGGCCCTAACCCTTTATGTAGGCCATTGTCAGGCAGTGCTGCATGAGTCTCGCTAAACAAACTATAAAAATCGTTAGACTGAATCAACAGATTAGTTTTACAGTCTTTTCAGTTTGTACCTGTGAATTTTTTCTGTGATTTTACCATATTGATTTATTCATTATTTATCGGTGATGATAACCTTAAAGGTTTTTCGCCAGAAAAAAAATATTCTTTATTTGAGCAAGTGACCAACATTAATATTTATGGATGTTTATTTACTTGAATCGAACATGTCGTCATCTACCTACCTTTACTTACTTAATGAAGGACACAAAGAATACAACGAAAATGGAGTCTTCTATTTTACTCTTGACATTCTAAATCCCAGTCACTTGGAATTAAAGGTTCTGTCAGCTTGATGAACTGATCAAGGGGGCAGCCTGTTGTACATCCTGGTATCGTGAGAAGATAAGGATCATACTCTGTTGTATTCCTGTAAAGTATCTGGAAATGAAAAACACTAGTTAGGAAATTCTAATGGCAACCTACAGTATAGGCTTTTGAGTGTTGTGGGTCATTTTTGTTTTAACAATAGAAACAAAATTAGACAGTATTGTATTTAAAAAAAACAAATTAAAGTTTTATTTTCAGCACTAATCAGTATTGTGCTATGTGCTACATTTATTCTAGCTCCAGCTTAAATTATGCTAATTGTACAACATTTAAGGCAGGGGTTCCCAACCTTTTTGCACCTACGTACCACTTGACTTTTTGAGAAATTTTGGCGTACCACCAGACCTAAATATTTTAATAAACGTATAACATTTACTATTCTAAAAGTGTTCAAAGGCTTTTTGAATTAAATTCCTGAGAAAACTTCATATTTAATAGTTAGATATTTGTTTATTTATAACATGCTTATAATAAAGGAGAAATAAAAAGATGAAAATGGTATTAATTTACAGTTTTATTTATTATACCCATAGGTCTAAAAACATACAAATGAAAAATTAGTAAAACTCAGCAAAAATTAATCATCATACAAAATATACTTTTATAGTCTTTAGTGCGAAATTTGTTGTTGTTTGCCTGTGATTAAAATATCAATATTAGGAGTAATGGAACTTATCTTCACTCTTAAGTCCTCCAACACTTATTCTGCTTCTATGTTTATTTTTTATGCACAAGAGTTCAGAAAATCCACTCTCACACAAGTAACTCGTAACAAATGGCATCAAAAATAGCAGAGCTTGCCGAAAGATCAAAGGGTACTCGGTTTTACATCCAATCCAGAAGTCAATTAAAGATTTCTCTTTAAAATAATCTTTCATGGAGCTATCTTCTGTAAGATCGATAAAACTTTCTTTTAGTTCCAATTCATTTGGTGAGGTTCCCAAAAAAGGATTTCTGATCCAGTCCACTTTTGAATAATCTTCAGAGAAATATTTCTTAAAGCTCAGAGAAATGAAAAGAAGCGAGCGGTTTCCCCATTGGACAGTCCTCGCTTTACATATACCGCTTTGACTCACGCATACCACCTGAAACGTTCCGCGTACCACCGGTTGGGAACCCTTGATTTAAGGTGTTATCTTTTAATAAATAAGATATTATTTAGAACAAAGAAATGCGAATAGATTCCATGACTGCACTCTTCACACCTTTCCTTTTTTAATTTTCTGCTATTACATTAGTAATGGGCCAAAAAATCCTATATCAAGCTTTTAATAAATAGCTTATATCTGTAAAAGCAGGCCTAGAGGATGCTAGTCCATAAAGTCACAAAGTGCCTATGAATGAATTGCTATTTTCTAGAAATTTTAGCTGTCACTAAAATATCAGTAGTTGGAAAAATGTAAGAGATGATTTCTCAAAATCTATTCTACATTAAATTTTACCAAATCTAAATTTGGAAAAAAGTTAATGGTAACTTGTAAAATACAATATAAATGTTATACACCATCGAGTTTCTGACATATAACCTACCCTTGAATTACTAGGAAATTTCAATTTTGATGGCTTGAAAATTTTCTGTGAAGAGTCACAACATCTTATAAAGAACCACAACAGATGTTCATGTCTAAATAATCACAAGACTATAGGAATGTGATTGGTTGCTAATAAGGCATTTTATACAGTCAGTTGAACTGTCATTAAACTTATGTGTCAATTAGTAGAAACAGGTCTTGGTAAAAACACCTTTCTAAAATCCCAACACTTTTAAAAAAATATCGATGTTTAGGTAGAACTGTAAATTTATATCTTGAAATATGATTCCAACAGTAGGCCTAAGTAAATAAAATGCAAAAATGGGGTTTGGGCTGTGTAGTAGCCAAGGTCACCTCTAGTTAAGTATTGTGTAAAATTTTTCAATCAAAATAAACATTAATTTTTCGAAAATTGTTATTATATCATATTTATAAAATAATAGAACTACTTTTAAAATGTTTCATGTAATTGTACAATTATTGAATTGACTTGAAATTTTATTTAATGAAAGAATTACCTATTTTATTCACAGTTATTCAACAAATTATTTATAACAACAAAATGTAGGTTAATCTCTGAATTTGCATACAATGAAATTGATATTATAACTGTATTTTAAAATTCAAAGGAAGTGTCTCAATACTTAAGGTTATATTCTTAAGATTGTGCAATCAAAAAAAAACAATTATGGATATTTTGGCTTAAAATAACTCACACACGTTTGGAGACATGTTATTTTCACATATAAATTTTAAAACAATTTTTTTAGCATTTTGGAGGTATTAAATGGCCTTTTTTGTGTTTTAGTCAATCCACACCCATGTGTAAACTGAAGAAGCAATTTAAACCAAATTTTGGGGTTATATGCTACTAAACGTGCCCAACACCTCAATAACCCTCATTTTTTTGAAAAAACTTTTTTTGAAAAAAATATAAAAAATATTTTTTATTGAATCAAAATTTAAACTTCATAGCCAGGTGCAGATAGGTTTGAAGGTTATTTTCCAAAAAAAAATATCTGTTCTAGACGGCGTTTCATTTTTGTATTTTTATTGTAGAACAAAAATTTAATACATTTAAAATGTTTGTATTTTAAACAAAAACAGCATATTTAGGAAATTTTCTTCCATCACGTCAGCGAGTAGCGTGCTATAATTACAAATACAAGTTGGAATAGGCAAACTACAATATAAGTCAAAAAGAGACATTCTGTAAAAACAGAAAAATATAATGCATGAATGTGAAGTTCTGTTTCGTAAATCGCATAGAAAGATGTCAGCATATATCCAGCTTTGAAATAAAAATGCTCAAGTAAGCATAAGGGCTGGTAAAGCCCACAGTTACCGAAGGAACCAAGAAAAGTGTGGAGCGTGGATGGGGAACCACGAAACACAAAGCGGCTGGAGGGGAAATGTTCGTCTAGAAAAAACAGCCCCTAGAGCGAGTGGCCTGCGATTTAGCGGAAAAAGTTTGACAGCTGACGTGATCTTGATCTGTTGACTAATATTCTAGTCTTCTGTTGACTAGTATTTACTTCACTTTTAAAATAAAAATAATATTACAAAGAACCAAACACTACTACACGTCTTTGAACTGCATGATCGAATTGAGCAATCTAGCAAGTGATTATTTAGTAACTAAATGTAAAGCCATACTGATTTCTTCTTCATTTAAAAATTGTAATAAATAATAATTAATGAATTCAATGATTAATTAGAAAAAAAGATACTGTGTCCTAGATATGAATCATGTATACAAGATGCAGCAAAACTATCAAGAGGACATGCCGCAAACATTGATTTTAAAGTTGACTAAAACATAGCCTTAGGCCCTACGTTATGAGTGAAGAAAAGCGTAGGTAAAAAAGTAGCTTAAGTGAATAAGTAAATCAGCAAAGTTCGATGGAAATTTCATTAGCCGTCAGTTTCTCAGCTAGTTTCAATGCCAAATGTCGTCTCTTGCAATGTCACAACAATCACAATTGTATTACAAATTTTAAAATATGTTTTAGGGCTGGTTGTGATGTTGGAATTTGCGGAACGCCTGTTACGAGAATCATGTATATTGGTATTTAACAGTATATTTTGTGCGTTGCAAGTCTCATATTAAATTAATTATAATTAAAAATTACTGTGTTTTCGCCCAGGATCAACCTGGGGACCTTGAGCCATGTACGGCGGACGCAATAACCACTACACTAAGGAAACTACGAAAAAGTTTTGATCGTTTTAAGTATATGAAATGAATCGTTAATTTAATTTTGGTAGTAGTATTAAAAGATTAGTTGTTTTATATTAATTCGTAAAAATCAGCTGATTTCGTTGAACAGCTGATAGCCTATAATAATTTCTAGGTTATGTTGTTAAAAACTAGCTATGTTAATTTGTCGTTTATATTAATTCGTAACGATTAGGAGATTTGTTATGCTGTTAAAAAACTAACTATGTTATTGTCGTGTTTTCGAACAAATTATCGTAATTAAAATAAAAAAGGAAGAGAAAACATGATACATGATTTTTATTTTTGGTTCAATAACAGAATTTTAGACTACAGAAGCAAAGTTTTTTTAATGAAAAGCTTACACGAACCTAGCTAAACTGTCGTTAAACTTGTGTGTCAGTTAATAGAAACAAGTCTTGATAAAAACATGTACCTCAACACTTCTATTATCTTTGTAACTCTTTGTAGTTACTTATAGGCATATCAAAATATCAAAAAGAAAACAAAATGATATTCCTTCCTAATTTAGACCTACAATTAATGATCGTTTTTTTTCTATCAGTCATTTTCCAACATTTTCAATATTTCTTTTCCATAAGACACTAGTAATAAAGCCATAAGCCATTTCCATAAGCCAATTTCATAACAAAGGTAAAACTAACATAATAAGGGATATTAAATGATTACGTTTTACGTCAACTATTAAAATTTAACTAACGTCTGTAATTTTTCATTTTTTTTTTTTTAACTGTCTGTGTAAAACTACCTCGGTGTTAGGCCAGTTTTATTTTTGTTTTCACAAAGAATCGAATAACCTTGTCACCATTATAAAAAGCGTGCTCAATATTAGCGGCTAAAATCCAAGTAATTGGACTATCTGCCTCTACGAACGCTGCAAGCAGCAAGGGCAAGACGTGGAGACCTTTGAAAAAACAGACAGTACTGTTATATATTTAATTATAGTTGAACACTGTCGCAAAATGCCACCAGCAGCGAGTGCTCACATCTCATAAGGGTTATCATTCTGGTACGTTTACATTCAAACACAGTTTACCCAGTTCAGCTACTTACAGTAACAAGGTGTTCATCATCTCGCTGCCTGAGCTCTACGAGGATAGTGGCAGCATAAGGAGGAAAATGGTGGTCAAACACGTGCAGGGTGTTAAGGATGTTGGCGATTGTGGTATCATGTGCCGAGTACATCCACATGGTACGGTTAGGCTCCAGCTTGCCAGCCTGCTTCTCCTGGAAGTGTTGCACAATCTCTCCAAGGATCGGTCCTGCCAACAAGACAGAGTGTTTAATTTGAAAGGATAATGTTTGAATTGTAGCCAGTTGAATAGTTTTTCTTTCAAAATAAATTTAATTTTGAATTATCTAAACACCGTATAAAATTACCAAAAATGTAATTTCTCAGAACCTACTATTTTGATCACTTTCCTCTAAATTAGTCCTTCTGTACCCCGAGAAACGTTTAAGTCACTCTCTCAAAAAATATAGTTCAGCTATGAATAACAATCGGAAAATTAACCTCGTTTTTAATTTATTCATCAGAATTCACTAAAATTTCGGCAAAGTCTATGTAAAGATAGATTAAAGGAGAGGGCCTCCCCTTTATTTGGTCCCTCCCGAGACAAAATAAAAAAGTAGAAGATCCAGTTTGACTTCCTTAAAGTGGAAGTATCGCAGTTTCGAGGAAAAGAGTCAAGAGACATCTGAGGGTTCCGAAACCCGTCACATTATCCCAATTTCAACTTTGTATGTACACGAAGATTTGTCCGTATGTACACATGTACGTGTGTGCACTTTGAAATGCTTATACTGAGGGTGAGAACGGGGCTAATAAATTAGACACTTTATGTTGGTTCTCTTCTCTTCCTGTGTTAGCTGTAACAGAAAGATCTTCCTTGACTATAAAATTTTGATAAATTTGGTTGAGAAACTGTTATGGCGTTTAACTGGACTTGTTTGGCTAATAAGAACGAGGGAACAGCGTTAACGGTAAGGGTAACTGGAGTAACTGCAGCTATATATAGCCTAAAACATGATAGATACCATGTTGTGTATGTTTTTGTAAAATTTATTTTATGTTAAAATTATTATTTCTATGTTTGCACACTCGTACCTACATACATACGAAAAATAAAGTTTCGTTATTTTCATATTCCCTATTGGTAAAAGATTGCATATGCATCAGGCAAGCCTACTTAATAACCACTAGCCTATTGTGTAAGGCTCTTTTGTTTAAAATAAATCAATAAATTCTAACAAAAAAGTTGTCAACAAGCTCTTCATGCTCCAGAAACACGAGTGTTTGTGTAACAAATTAATTTACCTTACTGTTGATATAACGCTTTCACTAAAATTGTCAAAACATTAAAAAAAATTAACTAACCTCAAACCTGTAAGCAGTAATTATTGCTTGACAACAAATAAACTGAACCCTTGGGTCCGTTTTAATTGACGTTTCTCTTCACGTCAAAACAAAATTTTGAAATTAATTATTTTCGAGTGTTTGAAGAAGTATTAACCGCAGACAGTAAGTGCTATTTACGTGCAAAATTAATTAATTGTTATCGACATGTTTTTACGCTTATAAGGTTTTTTATTGCGGTTACATTAATTTTACTTTCTCGTTACAAAAAGTATAAAGAAAGTTGAATTCATTTTGAGATATTTGATGAGCCTCTGCGTTTTCAAGTCCTTTGATTTCAAAAAATTGTTTATTACTTAATGCCTATTTGTCTATGTATTTGTACACATAGCTGGAAACTAAACTAGTAATCGATTTTCATGAAATTTTACACAGTTTATCCGTATCTCGAAACTATTTTCTAATTTACAAAAAAGTTTATTTTGGAGCCCTAATTTGATCAAAACATTTCTGCTCAAATGTAGTTCCTAACTATTCAAAGAAAATGTATATGTATAGCTAAAACCCTACCAATTGTACAACTAATACTAAACCCTAATTGTACAAATACAATTAAAAAACTTTCTCACATTCAATTATTTACCTAGAAAATATACCGAAAACCTGGAAACTTTCTCAGCGTAATTTCTCAGAATTGTTTAATCAGGTTTTGCTCAAAATGTAGTCTTATATGTAGAAAAGTAACTCAAGTTACTGTGTCAAATTAGAAATTTTAAAAAAATACGTTTCAGAATTAAACCGAAAGAAACTCAAAATGAACGATGCCCGCAATACGTCTTCCATCGACTTATTCTCCAACCTTCTCTACCATTTATTTAATTTCGAACGTAAGCCTGTGCAGTGACTTGAGTTACGTTATTCTTAGGCGATAAATGCACGTATCCGTTATAATTCTTTCATATATAAAATATCCGCGTTTTTGTAGTTCCTTTAAGTTTGAAAAGTTGAATATCTGTATGCCATCTTGTCACATTTTAAGTCCTAAGTACGTATAATTTTGAGAATGCTGTATCCTCCGTACGTCGTGTGTGTGTGCACAACTTTGGAGATTAAATGAATTAATTAGGTCTACACACTTTGGCATATAGGTATAATTTGCCAATATCTCGAATGTTGAATAACTAAAATATTTTTTTCGACATTTTTTAGAAAAAAAGTCATTAAGACTAATAAAAATATAACGATTTTCATTAAAAGATCTCAAATGTAAAAAACCTAAAAACATGGTGGAAGAGTCCTTTCTTGCTGACTACTTACTGACGTTATGGAAGCTAATTTTTTAACAATCGTTTTATTTTATTTAAATTCCTAACAATATTTATCATAATTGTTAGGAATTTATTTATCTACAGGGATTTATCTACCACTGTGCACAATTGTTTGTTGATAGTAGATGGTTTGTTGATTCCTGGACTATAAATTTCTTTAATTTCATATTTGCAATATGCAAATTTGCATCTTCGAATCAATGATGCATCGATTTTGAGAAATTAGGCCGATTTCCTGTTTTCTTCGATAGCTTCGCAAGGGATTTTTTGTGTAAATAATTTAATGTGAAGAAGTTTTTTATACCTTTAATTACTTTTTGGAAGCTTCAGAACTAAATTTTCGGGAACATATTCACTCATTTTTTTCTTTGGGTACATTTGAGAAAAATTAGATCGAAATTGTTAGAGCCAATTTTGACGAAATCAGACTTTAAGTTTATTAAAAAATAGAGGTTAAAAACGTTTTGAAAATTTCTTAAAAATATTCGAAATATGGTCAAACTAAATATTTAGCCTACATACCAAATTTCATCAAAACGGTTAATTAGCATAATCAGTACATTCAAATAAAAACAGATTTTTCTATTTCATAGGGTCTGAAAAAATTAATATATAGATAAAAATGGATAAATCTATAAAAATATCAAGATTGCTCATTCACAATCACCATACTAGGTCTAAATAATTTTCAATAGTAAATGAGAAAATAAAAACCTAAAAATAACAAGTAACAAATGAATCAGAGATTATTACAGACAGACACAGATCAATTAACGATAACCCGTATTTGAATCTATGACGTTCGTCTATGAACTTGGCCTTTTTATTATTGTCACTTATTTGCTTTTTTGTAATTAATAGGCCTATTATTACGTAAATAAGACCACTGGACATTTAATAGAACCAGCGGATTTGCAGTTTAGTATTTTTTAATAAACAACATATTTTGATGTGATAACTTCTCACAATTATTCGATCTAAATATTAACTGCAAATTGTAGCACTTCGACACGACATTATGAGATTTTAAATCTTTCATAACTTGTAATAAAATATGGTATTACACAGAAAATGCCACTCGTGATCACTGTGATGCAGGATAATAGGCGGATGTAAATTTACAAGCAAAACAGTTTGTCGGTGATTGCTCCCATAATGGATACAAAAGCGTTGCTGAATTTGACGTTACCACGCTTAAAATATGCGAACGCCTTTATGAACACAGCCTATACAGTATAACCCATTTACACATGTATAGCCTGTATGCTTTTTACCTAAACCACATGCAGTATAATCTTTTAACTGCCACACCTGGTAGTGTTTCAAAAATGTTAACCTATTTTACTTTTTTCCCCGCAGGGAAGTGCAGACTACCTTCACCTATTGAGAGGGTTTAGACGTCACTCGCGGTACCCGAGTCTAACACACACTTACACTTACAACACTAAACTTACGACTTTAACACTTCGCCTTAAAATTAAAAAAAAAACTTTCTTACCATGCAAAATATAAAAAAACTGTGATGCCTAATGAAAAAATATTTTGAGATTTTTAAAAATGAAAATATCCATTATGATGAAATATAATAATTATAAAAATGAGATTACTAGTAATTCAAAGAATCACATACCGCCATTTTGAAACGGAAGTGAATGGGGAAAAAATCTATACATACGTAGTTGGATAAAAGTAGCCCTATCTTTGTACCGAATTTCAAAACAATTAGTAAATGTGTTTTGCTAAAGCTGCATACACTCTTCATCGTTAAATCAGAGACCGCCGTCTTTAAACGGAAGTGAATGGGAAAACATGTTGCACATACGACGTTTGGGCTTTATACAAGTTACTTTCGTACCAAATTTCAAAACAATCTGTCAATGCGTTTTGCCAAAACTGCCTACACATAAGTCGTTCGAGCTTCACACAGAGTACCCACTTACCAAATTTCAAAAACATCGATCAATGGGTTTTGCTAAAACTACGTATAATCTTCATTATAAATCAGATGCTGCCATCTTGAAAATGAAGTGAATGGGGAAAAGTCTGACACATAGTCGTTCGAGCTTTATACAAGGTACCTTCGCACCAAATTTCAAAACAATCGGTCATTGCATTTGTCTAAAACTGCGTAACAAACACACAAACCAAATACAGAACGGTCGAGTTAAAACAGTGATGAAATATTGCTCAAATATATATAGGCCTAGTCTAAATGTACCGGAATAAAATATATGGGTCACTGTGTCCCCTAAAATGTTCTCACATTTAAGTCAAACATGCTTTTTATGACTGCTATACTACTTGACGTCCATACTACATAGTCGCCTCGGTGGCCTAGTTGATAGCGTACTGGGCTTTCACCCCGAGGACCCGGGTTCGATTCCCGGCCAGGGCTTGGCATTTTCATACGCTATAAATCATCCCATCGTCTGCATTAGCCCAAGTGTGCACAATAGTCGGACGTTAAACACAAAAAAAAAAAACTTATGCCAATTAGACTGGGGTCAGCGTTACGGTAAGGGAAAAGCAACGGGAGTAACTGCGGCTAACCTTAAAGTGCGTAGTTCAGAGACGCAGCAGACTGACCGATGCTTTAGCCACATCAACCACAAGTCTCCCCTCGTCAGTAGCTTCCGAAACCAGATTTTTGTGGAATTAAATTGAATGTGTAATGTTTGTAACGTTTTGTAATATTTATTATATTTCTAAATTAACCTTTTCTGTCGGAAGCAGTAATTTTCAAATAGGTTATTACGAATTTGACTATGACGAACAGCGACCTAAATCTTTTGTCTGGATGTTTGACTGTAAACAGCTTTACAAACTGAATGGTAGGCCTTCGTTAAATTACCTGCTCTTAAGCGCTGTAAAGGTTGGTTGGAAGTGGGCAGCACGAAATGCTGCATTGCAGCTTGACCCATTGGCTCCGGAAATACAGCTTGTGCCCATTCGGGCAATGTTAAGTTGTACAGGTACTGAAAAAACATAAAATTGACTATATATCTAAAAAATTTAACAATTAGAAATACAAACCAATTCTATCAATAAAAAGGTTTTTCCAATTTTAAATAAATACATAGTGTTGTAAGCCTTTTAGGCCAAAATCTGCTAAAAGACGGTTTGAGGGGATACGAGGTCAGTGCAATGTGATTCTTCAGTTTTAATTTTAATCTTCTGACTGACCAAATACAATAGCTATCTTTCTATTGTCGCTCCTCAATTTTGTCACACAATGTTGACTTAACACCGAACTACGCCTTGAGATTTAACACGAAACATTTGTTTATGAAAAGTCAACGCAAGCCCCTGGACTACTGAAACTTTCATCTTTCAATTAACTACTGATTAAAGTAATTACAGCTCGTGAGTATCTTACTGATATAATAAAAGCGAATTTCTAAAACTTAAAAACACAAAGAGGGAACTTAAAGTAATAATAATACTGTCCAAAGCTGGTCTTTTTGAAGTGAAAACTTCTATGGTCGCGGTTGACAAAACATGGGTATAAACATTTGCTTTCGCTGTACGTTTGATTCCGTAACGTATACCTCACAGCATATATAACTATTCTTGTATAGCCTATATGTAGATTGAAGTGACTACTTCTAAACAGCTGATTTCGCACAACAGCTGTTGCTTTCAATATCATTTCAATTGAGGTTATGTTTATTGTTCTTGTTAATTTGAAGAATGTATATTTTCTAAATTTGTGTAATTAAATTATTTAATGAATATAACCTATACTAATTTTTGTAATCCAAGAATCACAAATATTATATTTATTATTATACTTAGACTATTCAATCCTTCCTGCATGCATTTAAATTGTTATAAGAAATAATTAAATCATAATAGTGAGAAAGTACACAAACAGGCATGCCAAAAGAAGTTTAGTAGTCCCTTCTGTCGGCCAGTCCCGCGACTGCGTACTTTTTTAAATTTATTAATAAGTAAAATCAGATATTAAATAAAAATATTAAATTTTACTTGAATTGTGTAATTTGTAAAAACATCAACGTAATTTTTTAAATGTTGTTTAATCTTTGAAGTTATGTTTTTACAACTTTCTCTAGTAATATTTGTTCTTTTGTAGTGAAATAGCGTATACAGAACTTGGTTCTCAAATTTTATGTAGGTTAATAAAATGTTTCAAATTTTGATGGAAAATACGGTATTATGCTTATAAACTGATGAAAGTAGGCCTATAGTGAACTACCTCCAGGTTGAAGTCTGAAGTTGAAACCGAATTTGTAGTTGCGAGCGTATCGAGTAGGCTTAAACCTCAGTCCAAAAGTTAGTGCAGCGGGCAAGGGTGTTTCTTATTTTGACAAAAATATATGAAACTTGGCAGAAACTATAATAATACATTATTGACCTCACCTGCACAGATAATATATCATAGATCCTGAATAAATCCATGAAACATGTTATGGGCTCGCCAGTGTTAAAGGAGACGTAATCAAATAAGTCTCTGTACTTGTACATGAGTCCCTTCACATAAGGAGAATTCCTCAGCAGTTCTATTTCCGCCATATACTTGGGACAGTCCGCAGTGACACCGACTACCTAGATATTAAATTGTTGTGTAAATAGTAAAGAATAAATTCAGTTTGAGATTTGGAAAATATAACCATTATTTGGAAACGATTTTTAACATTTATTTTTTGCAGATTTATATTTCATTTTTCAGACAGCATACCTCAACGTGAATGATACTAATAACACTTGTATAGGCTAGGTATTTTAAAATAAACTTATTAAACGTTATACCGTATACCTTAAACAAAACATAAAGTACACGTGTGGAATTCGGTGAGTTACCGATAGAAGCGAAGCTTTTTTAATGATATCTTTGATGAATATATAATTAGTTTGAAGATATTTTTACAAATATCTTGTTTTCTTTAAATAAATAAATAAATACGTAAACCTAGCTTAAATATTATTTACTGTAGTTATTGTAAATGATCAGTTATTTTACATTAATTCATAACGATCAGCTGATTTCATTGAACAGCTGATTAGATTATAATACGTTTTAGGTTATGTTGTTAAAAACTAGCAATATTAGCAACAATTATTATAAACGTTTACATAATTTCACATGTATTATAAACGGTTACAACGTGCACGTGTTCTTTAACTTAGGAAACATACCGAAAACAAAACAACAAAACGTTTTCATATAATAAGCGTGTACTGTTATCGAAAAGGAAGAAAAAGAAAGAGATGTACATTTGTTTGCTCGTTCGTTCCATATTTCTCTTACATCCTTCAGATGGGCAGACTTTTTCTGTATGCACTCCTCTCGCCAAAGCTAACATTAAAAGCTTCACTTCAGAAACACAAATGTCCACAGTTTAACGAAAAACCCGTCATCCTTAGTAGTTGAACAAAACTACTGGAAAGAAAGAATTTTACAATGAATGGTGATTAAGTAAGCTAATGGAATTCACTATCACAAGACATTTTCAAGTGGTGCAATTCACTATCTAGGTTAAAATCAATTTACCAAAAAAATTTAATTTTAAAATTTGGAAACAATATTCAAAAATGTCTACTTATTTTTCTTTGTAAGTGCAAGTATGTTGATTACTGTAGAGATTCAGCGACATTCCACTGACAACTTCCACTGACTAACGTCTACTTACATTATCCGAGTACATCGGCACCCCGTGAATTGGGATCGGATCCCAGTTGACTTCTGAGTTCCACTTCATGTCTTCGTAAATAACAGGATACAGTCCTGCTAGGTTAGCTGCGGCGCTCATAAGAGTTCTGTCGACATCGGTGCTGGCGACGTAGATCTGCTTCCGGCAGTAGTTCTTGTACAGCAGGTGGTCGTACCTCTTCCTTAGCCACTTGCCCAGCTCGTATTGCTGGTTTTTGCCTAACTGCCACACAAGTCATTGCAATTAATAGTCTGCAAGATTTAAATGATATTTTTAGCTTATATTGGTGAAGAATGTTAAACATAAAGATTGTGTTTCTAATTTTGATACCATTGACCCATACAGTACACACCGATTCCATTAACGTCGATCTCTAGTCCTCATTAGTCTAACTGGGGAAATTTTAAAGTCTTTCCTCTACAGCTATTTTTCTTCATTGTCAATAAAGGATAAAAGAATTAGCTCATTGTGTTTAAAGATTATTTTTATTAAAACTCGTTGTATTTCTATTGTAGAATTTATTTTATTTTTGTTCTATAAAAAATCCGTTTACAGTACCTCTTGCTCTAAACAAAGAACCAAATGTAACCAAAGCTTTCTTTATCTAACTCTGCTTAGTCTGTCGACTAACCAAACTCTATTTAGTGTCAAACTATGATTTACAGTCATAGACTATATCAAACGAATATGTACCAGGAAACACTCATTACACGTTAGGCCTACCTTTGTCAACTGTCCAATTCCAGAAGGCCATACGAGATCTTTGTAAGGGTCGTTGGGGTAGGACTCCACTGGGCTACGATCACCGTGTCTGAATATCTGAAACAAACATTTTGTTAAATTGGGTATTGTCATACCTGAAAATAAGTGATCGATAAAATGCACTAAATTGCTAGTAAATCTAACCTTTGTTTTACTTACTAGCTATATAATTAACGACATTAATTTCCGGCCTAAAAGTTGACAACAATAAACCACACAAAGAGACTTGATACCTAAAAGTTATCTTGCTAGATTTTATTAAAAAGTTTAATCTTATATGTAGAGTTTATTTTTAACTTGAAATGAAAGTAAACCACGGTATTAAAAACAATCGAAAACAGAAAATAAACTTGGCCCATTTGACGTCGTTATGTCTTAAGCCTGTACTGTTTAGGTTTAGACTAATAAACACAAGGTTCAAAATAGGATATAGGAATAACTAACTGCAGAAACAGAAACCTGATTCGACCTCATACAAGTGAGAATTTGGCCATTTCTGTTCCACTAATTTTATTTCACAATAAACAGACGTAACTCACCACATTTGTGAAGATCACAGTTCCCAAAGTATCATCGTATTTGTCGTAACAGTGCGAGAAGGACAGAAAACAAATGAGAAGGTAACCACGAAGTGAGCACATAACCACGGCTGTACTGTGCCAGCATTGGAGCTAAACGTAGGAATGTAGATGCTCGCTAAGTTATATCTGATCGATCTGCAGATTAAATTAACAATGGACTACGTAAAACTGGAGCTGAGATGGTCAGCAGCCTAACTAGTGGCAACAATGATACAGAAATAGTATTTCAAACACCTACAGGCCACGATTACGTGGCTTAACCGAATGTATTATTTAAAAAATATCATCAACATCGTTTTAGCCTTAGTTTCTATAAGCTATTGGCAAAACGTTTTAAAAGAGAATTACAAAAAATTCTCGTATACAATTTACATATTTTTGGAAAGGGATAAAATTAATGTGTAAATAAACATTTCTGTAATACCATTCCAAAACAAAGTAGGCTATTTTGAGCCGATTTTGATAAATTATGTCTTTTATATCCCATTTTTATCATTAAAAATGTTTTTGTTAGGCATGGTTGAATATGTCGGTCATTTGATTAACGTCAGGTAATTATTGTAATATTAAACACAAACAAATTTTCTTGACCAATATCGTGACATTTATAGTTGACAATTTATTTTAAGCTGTGACTCCAGATATCATGCGTTTCCTTCTATCCCTAAAGCATTTTAAAAACAAAATTTATTAGGCTTAAGTTTTTCCTTTTTTTTAAGGCAAAAGCACATTGAGGCTGTTATTGTCTCCTTAAATGTAAGTGTGAGTGTAACGTGTTAATGTCGTAAGTGTAGTATTTAAGTGAGTATTAGACTCGGGTACCGCGAGGGGGTAACAAGACAGGCTACAGTCTCAAGGGCTAAATTTGGAAACTTTTTAAAATATAACGAATATGAAGGTGTTTTAAAATGTTTTCCTCCATGCTTCGTTTTATTTTATTTTTATTTGTTTTTTTGCAATCTGCATTATTAGACCTAAGGCTAAATTAATTTTCCATGTAGGCCTAGTGCCTATGATAAAATTTTGAGCCTAATCTATCAAGCCGACTTCGAAAAATTAGATTTTTTAGACTGCCACTATTACTGATAGAATCCAAACGGTAATTTTTGTAAGGGTAATAATCGATTTTATTTGAGTTCTTCTTCTTCTTATTCTTAGCAAACATTAATCAAAATTGTTTAAGCATAAGCCACTTCTAAAAAAAGTTACCTATTTTTTTGTTTATTCTGACAGAAGCTAACCTTAATTTTGAGGCTACAAAGTTGAATTCAAAACGTTTGGGGGGAAAATGGGAAAAAATAGAGTTCCCATTTACTGATACTGAAACGAAATCAAAAGTAGTAGGCCTAGTAGTTTTTGCTTTATCATGTAGGCCTAGGCTACGACTGTAGGGCATATAGACATACTGTAATATATCTAGGCTACATTTAAAGGCTACAGATATGAAACATGAATATTTGTTATAATTAATGGACGTAGAACTATCAAATTTTTAAGATAATTGCCAATACTTTCTGTATAATATTCAAAAGCTAAAATTATTTTGTTTACGAAAATTTATGTTTGTTAAGGTAGAAAAAAAGGTAGACCTATAAGTTAACAAAAAAGTTTATCCAAAGTAGTCTATGCTGATTAATTAAAATGTATTAATTTGCAGTTTATTACTACAATTTAAAATTATTGCATTATTTTCCATTAAAACAATTTAAAGTTCATAAAAAGCTTCAAGAGAGCAGCACTGTATGGTTTTTCATTTACCCTTGCAGATAGTTCTGATAATATAGTTCCCGAAAATAACATTAGCAGCACTATACAGTTCTGTATATTAAACAAGACAACAATACGGTAATATGAACTTATCAGTATTCAACTTTACATTAAAATGTAATTAATTAGAAAATTAAAATCTACTTTAAATTTTATCGACATTTTAGCGAGATCAAATAATAATTTTAAAAGGCTGTGCCTGATTCACTGGAGAATTTGCTTACATGAATAAATTATTGCTTATTCAATTCCTACTATTACACACTCTCCTATATATTACATATCTTGTTCAAATTTTCAGTTGTTAATAAAATACTTTCTATTCATCCACTCAAATTAAAATACATTTTTTTAAACTTGTAGTGAATGACACTTGATGTTAACACAGTTTTTTCAAATATTAATTAATTAATTAAATTTAATTAATTAATTTTAGTTTTATATGGGAGAAACAATTTTCTCTTATATAAGATATTTAGCAGGATATAAATTTAGGAATTGACCGAAGTAGGATTTTACTTAATTTATATATATATATATATATATATATATATATATTAATAGGATACAGTAGTTTTTTCTCAGGTAATATAAACATACTACATATATTTAGTAAAACCAAATACAAATTAGTCAGCTAATACAGATACAATTTCTTCTCATAAATTTAAAGAAGTGTGTTTAAGGAGAATAGGCCTTAACATTGTTTAAACAGGTTGTTAAAATATTTTCTGATTTGCGCCATAATAGTGCGCAATACCTTTAATAATATCTAGTATATGATATTATTACTAGATATTACTCATTGTTGTTAATATTATCTAAAATATTTTGTCAAAATACAGTATGTAAAAAGTAAACTAAAACTAGATTATTATTAGGTAGTACTTTTATAGGTTGTACTTCCGTGAAATAAACAAAAAAATATTTTTTGACTCGTTCTATTAAACAACCTACTGCAGACATACAACACCAGTGAAGTATAGAATGTGTTAAAATAAATGTTATTACACTTTGGTTATATTATAAAGAGACACATTTTAACAAATTAGACTGTTACAAAGGTGTTTCAATAAGATTGGTTTGGTAAATATGGGGTGTAGATTATTTTTAATTTTTCGGTAATTGTTTCACTAAAACATTTCATTACATGACCAAAAGCATAATCCAAAATATAAAAATGGGAAGTACGATAAAAATCGAAAATTAAAGCAACCCATATAATCTCAAAATTGTTATCGTGCAAAAGTAAGTAACATATTTTTGATTGTTAAAAATCTTTTACTTTTTTAAAACAATAAAAAACGTTTTTTTTTAAATACCGAAAAACTAACCGAAAACAGTTGTTGACCCAACTGACACTGCAAAAATACCAATGGTTTTTAAAAAAATGCAAGCTATTGTTGTTACATGGCAATATTTTATTTATATTTTTGTTAATCAATATTTTTGAGGTTATTTATCATGGAAAGCTTTAGAATTGAACAAGTATTAATTGTGAAAACACATTACAAATATGGTGTGTGTTATACAGAAGCTGTGCCAAAATCATTATATAATGTACTACATTTTTTAAAATTTTATTTTAAGGCGTAAAACACATTAAGGCTATTATTGCCTCCTAAATGTAAGTGTGAGTGTAAAGTGTTAAAGTCATAAGTGTAGTGTTGTAAGTGTAAGTGTGTGTTAGACTTGGGTAGCATCAAGGACTTCTAAATCCTCTCAATAGGTGCAGCTAGTCTGCACCCCCTGTGGGGTAAATGTACTAGAATGATAATTTTTATGAGATATGTGATTGCTTGCTGCTGTATCTTGTGGCAGAGTATTCAATTACAGTTCAATAGATAATAGTACTGTCTATTTTCTCTAATGATTTCCCCTCTGTTCTTGTAGCTTGCAGTGTTTTTAGTGGCAGGTAGTCCAATTACTTGGTGTATAGCCTCTGATAACAAGCATGCTTTTTATAATGGTGGCTGTACTTCTCCATTTATATGCAATGGTGGAAGCTTCATATGGCTCTAGGTCATCACAATGCAGCTAATGAGTCAACAGTTCTTAGCCTAATGATAAAGTTAGAGACAATGGGTTCGACTCCAGACATCAAAACCCCAGTGTGCACTTGTTCTAGCAGGTTTAATAAGAATATTGAAACTGTGCCAGACAGTGTTACCATGAGTCCATAAAAGCCAATTTGCCATCAATCACACAACAGTGGGCATCTAGAAAAGCTCATCTCAGTAAATTCTTACAAAGGATCTCCAATTGTAGGCCTGCAAAATTCAGTCAACAACTGAAACCAACAGACCATTTGCAATGGAGACAGTTTGTTGAGTCAACATGCAGACAACAATTTGTAAAGAAAATAACTTTCTCTGATGAGGCTGTGTTAATAAACAGAACTGTTGCATTTGAGGGGAAAGCAGAAAATCTTTGTGTAATCCATCCCAATGGAAATTTATCATGGAGAGAGTGTTGTGTAGATTTTGGGATTGTGTGGTATTGGTGGTTACTTTTTGAAGATGAGAATGGAAATGCCATGACAGTGAATGGACAACATTACAGGAATATGGTTAAAATACTTTTATGGTCTTACCTTAATAATGTAAATATTGAGCAATTATGATTCTAACCTGCTGGACCTCACATGATACGATAGCCTTGTTGAGGAATAAATTTCTGACCCGAGTCCTTTCACACAACGGCGATCAGAACTAGCCAGCAAGGTCATGTGACCTAACACCCTGTGACTTCTTCCTTCGGGGATATTTAAAATTACAAATTTATCAACATAATCCCTGAAAAATACCATAACTAAAGGAATAAATGTTCAATGTAATCACCCGAATCAAGAACACTTGGCTGAAGGTTAAAACAAATTTCATTGACTGAAATAAAAAATGCAGAGCAAGTCATGAAGAACATATGTAAGATGTAATTTTTTATGTATCCTTTGTATTCACATTGAAATATGTTACATTTCATAAATATATAGTGTATTTTATTGACTTAAAAACCAGTGTTTTTATAGAATCATATTTTACTATCAGGTGTCAACTACTACTTCACTCCAGCAACAATAGAACAGAATTCGACTATAAACAACTGGCAAGATGAGCTACTCTAAAAAAGGCCAAGTCACCTAAGTGGCAAAAAAGTCTGTTGGCTTTTACTCACTATTGCAAAAGGTCCACCTTTCTGTAAATCAAATTATACACACCTTCTTGAACTTCCCAATATGAATATTTAATTTACATATTCTTTACCAAAACGGTCACAGTCCATTTATTTAAAAGATATTGACAAGAAAAACCAATACATACTGTTGTGTTTGGCCAAAACTGTGTACATTCATCTTTGTTAAATCAGAGGCCACCATTTTGAAATGGAAACGAATGGGAAAGCATCTTAAGCGTATGTAGTTTGGGCTTTACACAAGGTACCTTTGTAACAAATTTCAAAACCATCAGTCAATGGGGTCAATCAGTTAATACTATGTAACAAACACACAAACCAAATGCCCAAGGGTAGAGTTGAAACAAGGTCAGAATTACCTGAACTGTCTCAGCTTTAACAGGTCAAATATTTAGGAGAATTGTGGAAATTCAGCCAACCAAATGAAGTGGCTAAGTATGATAGCAAATCTCAGAGATATCTAGGTGAGCATGTTCATTGGTCACCCACCATTTGTAAGGCTTCATTAAATAACACGTATTAAGTCCCTAACATACCCACAAACAGAGAAATCAATTAGAGTTATGTCAGGCGATAGAGGAGGCAGTAGACTTTCTTTTCCTCACAATCCAACTGTCAAAGGAAGTTGTATCAAGGTACCTAGTTATTCATATTAATATCGAATGTGGGCGTACTTAATCCTGCTGGAAGATTGTATGAGGCTTTTCTACCTGTGGTAATGTTTTAGTTAGTATTCTTGATATTGGCCTTTCAAGAAAAAACAGATAGCGTACTAGGCTTTCACTCCGAGGACCCAGGTTCGATTCCCGGCCAGGGCTTGGCATTTTCATAAGCTATAAATCATCCCATCATCTGCATTAGCCCAAGTGTGCACAACAGTCAAACGTTAAAAAAAAAATTCAAAAAAAACATGCCAATAATTATTTGATCACGTATTACTGAATGACTCTTCACTTAAACTCTCTCTATTTGTAAGATTCTCTGATCCATAAATAAAAGTGTTGTTAATATAGACTAATATTTTGTTTTTTTAAAAGTCCTACTTTTTTTTACTTCTTACTTCTTCCTACGGGCTTCTGGCTTCAGGTATAGCCAATGGTCCGGTGTCCATGGTAGGTAAGGAAAGCAAGAGTCTAGAACTTCGTCTCCTTTAAAATCTCCTCCACTCCTGTCACCTTCATTCTAAGAATGTCTCTGTGCAGGACTGGATACCGGCTATTGAATAGTCCTAAACTATTGAATATAAAATATAAACATTCAGCTACTGTTATAAAAAATGTGCTTTATATAAACAGCTAAGGTTCCAAGTAATTGGACTATCTGCCACTATGAACGCTGGAAACTGCAAGGACAGGGAGTGGAGACATTGGCAAAGTACATAGTACTATTAGCTAACTGTAGTTAAGGGTATGTAAGTATAGTTGTACTGCCACAAGACACCACCAGCAGCGAGCGTTCACATATCTCTCATCAAGGTAATGTAATGTTTACAAAATACTGAGTTTGATTCATCCAGTAAACCATAAAATTCTTGTTTCAGTTTGTTTTCAAACACAAGATCAGCTTTTTCTGTATCAATAAAAGCCAATAGAATTTCACTGCTGTAAATAGATTATCAATAATTAACCAACACTTAAATAATTAATACCTAATTTCTAATTTTAAAATGTTCTAATTTAATAATCCAAAAACATTTTTGATCAAAAGTACTATCTTACATTTATGTTTCAAAATCTGATTTTGCCACCGTAATCAGCATTAAAATTTGCTAAACCTGTGATTGTGAGGCTTTTGCCAGCATGAGGCAAAGTATGCTTGGTTTCCAGGTCTTCAAGGACCTCCTTTTGAGTGACCTAGTCAGTGGACTGCTCAGACTGATTGAGGGAACCCGTCTATTGAACTAGTACCTAAAGTTTATTTTACAATAGATTAGTTGATCACATAGCCAGAAGCCACCAAACCCTATAATCTCTAACAATCAGTTAAACTCTAATGGAAAAACTAGTAAGCTTATTTCATGAAACATGTTTTTAAGTAACAGCTGTTATAAATTTATTGCCATTATATGCTATGCTATGGAAGCAAATGACACTAGTGTAGCATGTTTTTACATAAAATCACCAGCTTGCAACAATATTTTAACCTTACTTGCATTAGTTGCTGTGGATAGACTGGCTTAAATAAGTGCTTTAGTAAAGAATCCAATGAGTTGTGATCAGTAATTCATTAACTATTTTCAAAAAACAGATCTAATGGTGTTATTGTCTATGTTTACAGTCCCAGTGTTACATATGAAGGTAAAATATGCACAAGGATTGTTTGTTATTCGAAGGAAGAACAATTTTTTTCAAGAAAGTAAGAAAGACTATCACCACAGATGAAATGACTTAAAAAATTGACATGAAAACAGAAGGTTTACAATTTTTCAATTATCAACTGAATTTCTTTTTGTTTTGCAAATGTTGCAACAAATCAGCAATCAATACAATTACATAATTCATCATTCTTAAAGCACAAAATGTTTAAGCGAGATTGTTCAATCACAAAGCTTATGGCTATGGTTTATTACTGATTAAATATCTTAAGGAAGTATTGTAAATGCTGACATGCACAGTGAAATGCTTAAAAAAATGTAGACACTCAATTTAAAACAAAAAGTATGGGAAGCTAACCAATAGGATCTTGTTTCTACATAATAACACACAACCTGACATGGCAAACAAAATGATTAAAAAATTAAAACAATTTCCACAAGAAATCTTCAAAAATTGACCCTACGGCTCAGATTTTGTATTGAATGATTATTATTCTCTTTCTTCATTTATAACAATCGTAGAAGTTTAAAGGAAAACATAATAATTAATTGGTTTAAATTATAGGCAGGAAACTTCTTCAGTAACAGAATAATGAAGCCAGTAAACTGTTATCAATAAGTGTAGTGCAGTGAATGGCAAATATATATAGTAATAAAGTTTATTTATTCCATTTACTTCAACTCTTACATAAAAATGATCCTTATAAGGACATGCCCCCCCAAGTGTTTTTGATGGAAATTGTTCAGAGACTTAATAAAGTGTACAGTGAAATAAATTATTAACAGGTTCTTTTACTTTTTTGCTTTTCCTAATGCCACATTTAAAAGTAAACAGGAGTACAAATAAAGAAAAATAATTACACATTTTAGAAAAAAATCATATATTATATAAAATAGTTATTTATTTCAAGTACAATAAAAATTATTTTAAAAATTACTACATAATAAACTTAACTTACTTCCAAACAAATTTCAATCAAACCCTGTATATCAAATTACAAAAATCAATTCGTTACGATCTCAATATAAAATTAATGAAGTATACGAGGACACTTTTTTGTGAAAAATTATTCATAGTGATGAAGTATGAAAATAATTATTCAGTAAATGATTTCAACTGAAAATGAATTATAACTATAAAACAAAGAACGAATGATTTATAAATATTTAAACAGACATATCCTGACCTAATATTATAGAAGGAAATTACACATAAAATGAAAAATGCACATATATAACAGAAATTTTCCAAAATAAACTACTTCGACAATGTTCAGCCATTTGTTATCCTCAGTTGTGTTATTTAGACAATCGTAGACTGTAGTTTAAGTATGGAAATTTTTTGTTTTAAAACATATTAGATTCACTATGAAGAGAAAATTATGTCTTTAGATTTTGCAGTTGGTATCCCTGGTGGCCTAATCTTGTTCAGCCAACTCGTAGGTTGCTTCCTCATCCAGTATGTTGTCAGTGCCACAACCAAAATAATTATTGATGACAAAGATATCGCCACTGAAAATAATATTAAATTGAATTGAAATTTATTCACTATTTAAAGTTAATTTATTTATTTTTAAAGAATTTTTAGATTTTTTTTTTTTTTTTAAGTTTAATTTACTATTTATTTTTAAAAGATGGGGATTTTATAGCGAATGAAAATGCCAAGCCTCGCGAATCGAAGAACCGGGTCCTCGGGTGAAAGTCCACTATCCACTAGACCACCGAGGCGGAAACCACTATGTGTAAGAAAAAACAATACACTACCCTTCCAATTATCTGTGATATTCATCACAGATAAAACAACACTGAAGTTAATCCACAGTATTGCTATTTGAAGTAATGTTATGAATTCAATTGTAAGTTAAATTAAAATTATAGTGAAATGCAATACAATAAAAAAGTTATTTATCAAATTAAAACAAAATATTAATTATTTATTTATAATTACATATGTTATGTAACAGCTCCTAATATACAAATACAGTTGAACTTTGTTAAATTGATTTTGGATGTAGCATATTTTTTTCATAAGTTTGATCAAACGCATATCTTTAACGTAAAAAACTCACAATTTTAATGACACTAAATATTATAGGCCTACTATTCAATTGCAGTGGTGAAAATTTCTTATTACATACATTTTAATCTAAATTTTACACTACACTAAGCTTGGACTTTTATGTAAAAACCCACGTTAAACCAGACCAAGGCTAATACTTTTAATTCATCTCATTGTAGTATTTTTGTTGGACATACAAAAATGCTTATCACTCCAGTTACTGCAGTTGCTTTAACAAATGCTAATCCCTTGTCCTTATTAATCTAATAGGCACAGATGTTAATAATAATAATAATAAATACTTACAGATAATGAGAGCAGTATTGGAAGGTATTCTGGACACTAATGTTGACACTGAGTTGCATTCTTGTTCCCAGTCGCTAGGCACAAGTGGTTCTGTGAGGCTTATAAACTGATCGAGTGGGCATAGAGTGTTGCAGCCTTTCATAGTGAGTGGGTGTGGTTCGTGAGTTGTACTGTTACGATAGAACATCTGTAAGAAAACAACCTCATATAAAACTTTTCAAACAAGGCTAGTAACCAGTACTTGAATAAACAGTGCATGTACTGTGAACTATCTTATCAACAGATTATATTACCGTTTTTCATTAAGGAAAAAATCCGAGAGGATCTTATGGAGTCAATCTGATCAATCTGAATGATCAAATACTGCCTCCAGTGCTCATTGAGAGAGTCTGCTGGAGGATTATTTTGTTTCATAGCCTGACATGGTACAGAGATATCTATCTGTAGATCTTTGGCAATATCTTCGGCTTTCTTAAACAGCTCTTTGGCTATTCATTCCATGTCTTCTCAGTCCTTTTGAAGAATAGTCAGGATTTGGTTATATGATTTTTCATCAAGTTCCATGCTTTTTGTTCTAAAATGGCTAAATATTTAACAATAATCACTAATCTTACAACAAATGATGTCTTTGTTATAGATGAGTGTTAAAGCAGATTTTCTTATACCATAATTATCAACTTCAGATAGCTTTTATAAAATTTTGACAATTTCTGAGAAATGTTGTGGAAACTTTCTGATACTTTTATATTTTTCATATAATCTAGTATCACAGTCTTGTTAGGTGTGGGTGTTCATCCTGAAAAACTTAGGTGTCAAGTTTATCTCAAAAATTCATTGTCTAGGGGTGCAGCTGCTCCCCCTCGCTGGATATGCCCTTGGACTGCTGTTGTGAAACAGCTATGCATTAATGCAAATGTTTTGTTACTGGCACAACAGCGGCTCAGATGAGCATATGACTCATCAATCTGAAGGCTGAACTGGAGACAATTTACTGCATGCTGACTATGAATTAGTCTATTATAGCCCTATTTGTTTAAAGTTTATTTACTTACTGTAACAAAATATTCATGGTTTCGGAGTCGTAATTCTAACAGCAGGACTGAAGCATATTCTGGTTTGTGCATTTTAAACACTCCGTAAGCATTAAGGATACACGCGATGGTCATGTCATGTGCCGAATACATCCACACTCTGCGATCAGGAGTCAGTGTTCCATCTCGTTTCTGTTGGAAATGGTTTACAATCTCTCCCAATAACACTCCTAAAAACAAAATAAATTTGATTATTGTTTAAATATATATTTCTTTTGCAGTACTTCTTGTTAGGAACTGGGAACTATTTGATTATTTACAAAAATGTTTTAAACCAAAATGAGCCGCCTCGGTGGTCTAGTGGATAGCTACTAGGCTTTCACCCCGAGGACCCAGGTTCAATTCCTGGCGAGGGTTTGGCATTTTCATACGCTATACATCATCCCATCGTCTGCATTAGCCCAAGTGTGCACAATAGTCGGACATTAAACCAAAAAAAACTCAGCCAATTTTTATGGCTCCAAATCTCTATGTAAATCAGTTAAAATTTCTACAAAAATACTTCTCTGTTACAAATTGTCTTTTTACAGTTCTAATATGGCAATTTTTATAAATCCGAATTCATTTTATGAACATGGTTGTTACTAATAAGTTATATTTTCATTTTTTTTATACAAATGTTTTGAAACTTTTTTAATACCCTTTAAAGTAAATGGGAAATTTTCTAAAGTTCAACGTCCTTATACAATCAGTTTTCATTAAACAAAAATTAACTCTGAATTTTATGATATTCTACACCGATTCAAGGCCGCCTCGGTGGTCTAGTGGATAGCGTACTAGGCTTTCACCCCGAGGATCCGGGTTCGATTCCTGGTGAGGGCTTGGCATTTTCATACGCTATACATCATCCCATCGTCTGCATTAGCCCAAGTGTGCACAATAGTCAGACGTTAAACTCAAAAAAAAAAAAAAAAAAAAAAAAATACACCGATTCAAGGCATAAATATAAAGATCAGAAATTATGAATAAAACTTCTAAGAAACCATGGTACCCTGGGCAATCACAGCAAATAAAAAAAATAGCATGTAACAGTCAACAGGTTTTTATTTTTCACAAAAAAATAGTAACAATATTAAAAGTAGAACAACAGTGAAAAAAATTTATCTTATGATTTTCATAAATACCCTGAACATCTTGGATTTTATCCATGTATATAAAAAAATGGTTTTTATTTCGAGATCTGTACATTTAAGTGTGTATGTTTGTAAAAATTGTTTGTGTCTGAAATAGTTGACAGATTTTGATGAAATTTGGTATGTAAGTAATGTTGAAATTTCTTCTTATTTCAAACCATTTTTTCAAAGTTTTTGTTTTCAAAGCTCTTTTTAGTAGAAAATCAATTTTAAGAAAATAGAGCAATTATCTGTTTTTCTACATTTCTATTCTATTTGACTGCTTCTGAACTAGTTTTTTTTGGGAAGTAATAAGTTTGAAAGTTTGTGCATTGTTTTTACACCATTTACTTCAACTAACAATGCAACAATTCAAGATATTTTTTCTCATTATTTCCGTTTAAATTTGCTGTATTTTTAATCAAGTCATTTTTCTAATCACAAAACATTAAACAAGTAAAAAAAAAAAAAATGTGTACATGTATTTTTGACATTGCCTTCCTTGGTTATTGTTTCCCTATTTTGAGAGTACAAATTTTCAGGCAACTGTTACAGTATTTTTCTTAAATCTGTGACTTGATGTTGATAAATCCATTGCATCTCAGCCTTTCTGTGTTTATAGGGAATTACTGATTAACTCTCAAATAATATTTAAGTTTTGAAAACTCACCCACTTTCAGTCGCAGTAGGAGATGCGAGCGTGTGGGAAGAAGAAAGCTGTAATCGCTGGCTTGCTTCAAGGGCTCAGGGTAGACACTTCTAGCCCATTCAGGAATACTCAAGTTGTATCGTTCCTAAAGCAAGCAGTAATGTACAAACAGTTATTATTTGGCAAGCAAACTATGTTTTTTTTAAACAATGTTTAAGTTACTCTTAGTAAAAATCTTTTGTATCAATTGACTGTTTTTTTTTAAGTGCTCCCAAATTAGATTTTTGGGAAGATTAAGACGTATATTATTTATATGGTTACCTACAATGCTTGAACACAAAAATTATTTTAAACATTAAAAAGTGTTCCTGAGACAAAAGCAAAATAAACTATGACAACATTTATTGAAACTAGTCAATTTTTTTAGTTTCCAGAAAACACACACACACACACACACACACACACACACACACACACACACACATAACACAACACACACACACACACACACACACACACACACACACACACACACACACACACACATATTCAACACACACACACACATTCAACACACACACACACACACACACACACACACACACACACACACACACACACACACACACACACACACACACACATATATATAATTATTTTTTGAAGAAAGTTCTTTTAACAACTTTATAGAAAATATTTATTTTAATACATGTTGTTGGAAAAATAAGTAACCTACAGTTACATATACATATTATACAGTTATATATATATATATATATATATATATATATATATATATATATATAACTTATATATAACTTTATATATATATATATATATATATATATATATATATATATATATATATATGTCCGTGTGACTTTTTCCTATTTCCAAAAATAAAGAGAACCTTAAAGGGCAGTCGTTTTACAGCCATAGATGACATTAAAAGCGCATCACTGAAAGAACTAAAGGCTATTTCAAAGATCGAGTTTGAGAAGTGTTTTGAGGATTGGAAGAAGCGCTGGCACAAGTGCATAATCTCCAATGGGAACTATTTTGAAGGTGACAACATCAATGTAGAAGAATAAATAAATATTTTGTTGAAAAAATTAAAATTCTCATTACTTTCTGAACACACCTCGTGTATATATATAACATTTTAAGAGTAACACCTTTTAAATCATACAATCTCCTTTAAATTAATTTAATCTCTTATCGAGAGATTTAGGTTCAAATCCATGTAATGTTATCGTGTGATTAGCCTTGATTTAGGCTTATAAACTAAAATTATTGTGAATTAATAAACTCCACACAAATCATATTTGTACTTAATGTGTGTAAAATAATTGTTATTACTTACTTCAATCTCTAAAGTATCATACAATCTCACTGCAGTCCTAATATCGTAAATGTCTTTCCCAGAATGTTTTGATACATATTCGTATACATCTTTTAGTCTGTTATTGAACTGTTTAATGTCTGGATAGTTTTCGACAGTGGACATCTCTAGGTCGTACAATGGACAAGGTACAGTCGCTGTGGCTTGTATGAGCTGCAATAATGAAAAATACGTTTAAAATAGACAATAAATAACATCTATTAGTATTACTTTATTTACATTAAACTTTACTCAATGTTTTGTCTTTTAACCTGTACACGCTCAAACTAAACTACTCACCACATCTTTATCAATAGGTACAGTATGTATAGGTATAGGCTGCCAGTGAATGTCATGGTTCCATTCCTGTGTTTCTGCTGGCCGATACAGTCCTGCAAGATTACATTGTGCACTCATCAATGTTCTGTCCATATCTGTGCTATGTACATAGATCTCTTCGTTCTTATACGTTGCACTCAGTAAATGTGAGTACCTCTGTCTCAACCAGCAACCCAGCTCATATTGTTGTTTCTTGCCAATCTGTGCACATTATAACTGTATGTTAAAATATTTTCTTTACAAGATAATGTAATGGTTCTATGTTAATATAAAGTATATCATTTTAGCAATCACTTTTTATATAAAAATCCTCAACATCCAAAAACTTTAACATTTATAAAACTATATATTGTGTAAACCAGAATTTTTGACAATTTATGTAAAACCATAAAATTTATAAAATAAGATAACATAACAATAACATCCAATTATGCAAATCAAAATGAAATTTTAAAAATAATACCATATTTTTTATAGAAAAATTAAAAAATAAAAACCTTAGTTTTGAATTTTCAACATTTTGAGCTTCCACTGTAAATAAATTTGATGACATGTATTGAAAAATCTGTATCTCAAATATTTAAGACCTTTAACTTCAAAAGAGTGAAATTTACAATATCTGTACTTGATAATTTTGCAAAAAAGACTTACATATTACTTTTCAAATTTTTATTGTTTTGGGGTAACAAATTTAAAATACTATGATCAAAGTAAGTTGAAGCGTTTGTGTCACGCTATTGCCAATAAGTTTCATTCACTTACATCTGTTAATTGAGCCAGTTCGAATGGGAAGTCTGACTCTTTGTTTGGATCTGTAGGGTACAGCTCCAAGGGCATCCTATCTCCATGGCGGTATACCTAAACATAAATTTTGAGTCTTTAACATGTATCACTTTTTAGGGCTGGTTGTGATGTTGCATTTTGCTGGACAGTAATGCTAAGAACATGTTTATATTGATATCTAAATTAATTATAATTAAAAATTACTAGTCCGGGATCGAATCAGGGACCATGCACTTGTGATAGCCACTACACTATGGAAACTAATTTTCCAGTTGGTTAAAAATTTTGACCATTTTAAGTACATGAAATGAATTTTTAATTTAATTTTGGTAGTTCTATTAAAAGATCAGTTGATTTATATTAATTCGTAAAGATCAGATGATTTCATTGAACAGCTGATAGGCTATAATAAATTTTAGATTGTGTTGTTAAAAACTAGCAATGCTAATTTGTCGTTTATATTAATTCATAACGATTAGCTGATTTCATTGAACAGCTGATAGGCTATAATAAGTTTCCAATTATTTTGTTAAAAACTAGCTAGATTAATTTGCTGTGTTTTCAAAAAATAATCACAATTAAAATAAAAAAGGAAGATAAAACAAGATAAATGATTTTTATTTTTGATTCAATAACAGAAATTACTGTAAAAAAAATAAAAATTTTTAATGTGTGTAAATTGCATAACTCTCTGTCAAACACAATGTGAGTAGAAGAACAAATGTGTAGATCCATTAATGAGAGCGACTACATAATATCTTCCAGATATGAAGTGACACTATGCTGCAAATTGATCTAGGAAAGCAAGATCACTGACAAGAGTTTAAATGTGCTGACGCCTCCAGAAACTTCTAGAAATTCAAAGTATTAGAAATTAAACAGTTCGGAATAGCTGCTTCGGTGACCTAGTTGATAATAGCGTACTGGGCTTTCACCCCGAGGACTCGGGTTCGATTCCTGGCCAAGGCTTGGCATTTTTCATAAGCTATAAATCATCCCATCGTATGCATTAGCCTGTGTGCACAATAGTCAGACGTTAAACACACACAAAAAAAAGATTCCAACGGAATCTCTGTTGGAAGATTTTTTTGTCCTGAGCCATCCAACTTCTAAACAGTTCAAGTTCTAACACCATGTTAAGCGAATTAAAGAGGGTACAGCTTTAACTGTTAAATTTTGTTTCACTTTGAAAGTGCTGTATGGGATTCAAAATACTGATAAGTGTTTTATGTTTTCATTGATGCACTGGCCAACTTATCTGAAAATTAAGATAAATTGTGCATGTGAAGAGATGGACCAATTCTAATGCTTTTTGATTTTGATATTTGAAATCTACATTCAAATATTTGCTCTTGATTTTGATTTTACTATTATAAGACAACATACTTATACTCACTTATAATCAAAATAGCATATGAATAAACTGTGAAATAATTTTATAAAATGAAACCTTTAAGTTTAATTTAAAATGAAAACACACTATTAAGTTTTTGAAATTAAGAATGAATTAACAAACATCAAGAACTGATTATCGATTTGGGAATAGATAATCAAAATCCTTTCATACAAATACAAAGTGAATCTGGCCACAAAGACTACCATTTAGAATAATGTGGTTTAATAAACATAAGTTATTAAGTATTAAGTTTGCACAAGGTTAGAATGTTTCTTGTGATTATACCATTTTTTGATTTTCCAACAAGCATAGTGATTTTTAATATCTTCTTCCAATGGCTCCTTTTGGTTTACACCATTTTGGAGTGATTTTTAATATATTTGAATGTATAATTTATATCATGTTATTCTTAGATTACTAATTTATAGAACTATCTAGTGTTTTGAATGTTATTAAATTACAAGCCAAGTATCATTTTTTTCTAGAACATGTTATGAAACAGTGAAGCTGATTACTAAAGTGAATCTTTGTTTACTACTATTATTAAACTGATGACTGACAATATTTTTCTTAAAAATAATTTTATAGTCATACTTTTTATAGTGAATTATGTAAAATTCCAAACAATAAGAAAAACAACTGACTCAAATGTATTATCTAACAGCACTGAAGTTTTAAATGACCACACATTTAATAAATACGATAACACACTTATTATGATTGTATAAAATACAATTTACTGTATTCTATGACAGGATTTAAGAACTACGACACTGTTTTATGTGTAAAAAAATGTATTGGTTCTTTATCAAAATGTATCAAATATTTCCAAAACCTCATAAATGTACAGCATCTTGCTTATCTATTAATTTATAGCAAATCAGGAGTTTTTTTCTAGAACATGCTGTGAAACAATAAATATGATTGTTTCTTTTGATTACAGTTGCAAAAAATTGTTACTTAATAGTGATATAACAATAAGTATATTTCTGTAAATTATGACAAAAAAAATTATTGATAAGGATTAATTACTAGTATAAAATTTGCAATAATTCAGAAAATAATTATTTTTAAATAAAAATCACTTGTAGCGCTAAAAACTAACAAAATGTATTGGTTGTAACAGTTGAGAAACTTTTTAAATGACTCCATTTTCACAAATCTGCTTTAATGATTTTTACTAAGAATTTTCTCGACAATGCTCTACTATAATAATTAATTTATTTAAATTTTGTGTATCTGTTAGGCATTTGTTTATATTTATTATAAAACTATTTATGTTGTGTAAAAGTACAAAGAATAACAAATATAATTTAAAACATCAAATGTTTTATAATGTAATGTTTTAGTAATTTGATAGAAACAAATTCCCAAATACTTTAAACATTCAATAACATCACATACATGAACATTTTGATAAATAAAAATAAAACGACAAACAATGATTTCGATTTTGGTAGTACTAAGTCCATTACCTAGAAAAGTCTGTCAAAATCCATTTCAAAATGACAAATATTTAAAATGCTAAAAACTCAATAGCCTTTTATTTAGCACTTTCACCACTGTAATCACATTAATAAAAGCAGCTTAAATTAGAATTTTTATATTCATTAAGAAAGTAAAAAAAAAAATAAATTGACCACCATCAGCTTAATTTTTATAATTTAAATCAAATTTCAAAATTGAAAATGTTTCTGTATAAAATTTAATGCTAAATTTGGTAGTGAAATAAGATTTTCAAAATAGTGTATACTGAACAAGTTAAGAATTTTGAAGATGTGAAATGAGTTCCACATTGAAATGTTTGAACGAATTTTGCATGTTAACAAAAGTTTTCCATGTTATCACCACTGGCAGCTCGCATGGAACACTGAAATTGAAACATCAGTTTCCACTCCATATTATCAATAATATTTAATTTAATGAGTTCTTTTTGCTTTAATTCTTTCGTTTTACTTGTACAGTATATAATCATTAAGTTTAATGTCAGTAGCCACTACTCAGTTATGAAAAAGGTACAAGACCTTTGTATGGAACTGTGCGCTTCATGGTTCCAATAGTAAGGTTGTGTACAACAATAGACTGTTGTGTACAACAGTATAAAGTGTATAATTAAATAAAGTATAGAATTAAATTATTATACTACTTCCAGCTATGCTACTTAATTTTTTTTTAATAAAAACTTTTTTAAGAACTATGAATTTAGAAATAAATGCACGTGCAGTGCTTTCAATGAAGAAAAATTTCCTCAGTTGTCATTCAGTGATCAAAGAGAAAATTACTGGTCTTTCCATGAAAATTAAAACAGGAAGGATTTTTTCATTTTTAAATGAATAGATTAAGCTTAAACTGGAACAATGTAGGTTAAAATAATTAAAAAATGTTTGACTTTGTTCTTTAAGGATTTGTCAAGTTTCTGAATAAATTTTCTTTTTATAAATGTTTCCTTTTACACAATTTTAAAACCAAGATTAAACATTTTCTGGAGCAGCGCCCCAGCTGATTTTAGCTATCATCCATCACTGGCTATACGTAAAATCAACTTTTGTGACTAGTTTGAATCAAATGCTTGAGTCCTTAGAAAGAGACACACACAAAATATCTAAATTTTAGAAACGACTGTCCCTCAAATAACATACTTTTTCAAACAGAAATTCACTAAAATATATAAAATTAAATTACTTACTATATTTGTAAAAATTACTTCTCCTAAATGGCCAGCATATGATTCTGCTGAAATCGTACTTCTTAATTTGGAAACAAAAAATAAAACAAAATAAAACTCTACCAACATTATAATTTTAAATCAAATTATTATTATTGCCTTACAGTAAAAAATATACTGCCTACTTTTCTGATTTAACAAACTGTATAAACGAATTTCACTCCTGGTGTTGCACTCTAGTGAGATAAAGACATACTAATTTAGAAACGTTTAAACTTTATATTTATATTGTGTTTAACATTGTAAAATTTTTTATTTGCAATTAGCACAGAATGATTTTAACGATAAGTGTAGTGTGACCTTCTTGACATGGCCATTAGTCATTTGGGCCAATAAATACAGGGTTAATTTAGGACATTGGTTATCAGAAAAATCAACTGATGTAATATAAACGTACATCCTCTTAGAGGATGTTTTTAATTTTTGTATAATATAACATTATTTTGTATAATATTTATTATTTTGTATAATATAACCAATAACTGAAGAAAAGCTCTCTCTCTCTCTCTATATATATATATATATATATATATATATATATATATATATATATATATATTACATATTGTTTCAAAAACCTGATATGGATTTATACACTACAGTAAAAAATGTAAAGCTTTTTTAAGATTTCCACTTAAACAATATGGCGTTATAAAAAGTAAGAACATCTTAAAAAGGTTCAGATTAATTTTGAGACATAAAGTATGCAATTTTGTAGCTTTTAACAGAAAAATGTATCTACTTATTAATATATTTTCAAATTACATGTACTGTTGATTTTGAGAATAGTAACAGATGGGGAAAAATGATAATTGAATCATTTTATACTGTATATAAAACCACTTCCAAAAGTTTGGAACATATTTTAAGAACGTCTCATATATTATAAAAAAATACTTAATTTTTTATAGTCCTTGGTACCAAAGCAACAATTCAAATTATCTTGTACCAAAACTAAACTTAAATTATTTTCAAAAAACAAGAGTAATTACTTATATGTACACAACCAACACTTTTATTTGCAAGATAACCTAATCATTATTCAAACAAACATGTGATATTTTTACATGCTTTTATTTAACTCGCTCTGTTATATTCAATTCTTACGATCTAACTTCCTGATGTTCAATCGACTATTAATAAGTCTGATAGTACAAACATATCAAAATAATTTGGTAACATAAAGGTCTTGTTCAAAATTACCTAAACTAACAAAAAAAGAAATTATAAATTTGTACCTTCTAACAGATTTTTTTTATTTTTCAATACATTTTAAAATTATATATATATATATATATATATATATATATATATATATATATGTGTGTGTGTGTGTGTGTGTGTGTGTGTAGTTTTTAAAATTCTTAGAATTATTTCACACAAGAACTTAAACGGTTTTTTGGTAAGTTGTAAAACTCTTCTTTATACCAACACACAAACTTAGGACAAACGTAATGGTTAAGAACCATATTTATTTTTTGAGAAAGGAGTAAAAACGGATTAAAAAATAAAACTGCAATAGAGAATTAATAATAAAGAAAAAACATAACTAACTTTGATTGCCACACCAAGCTAAGAAAAGTTGAAAATTATAAGAATTTCAATGTAATTTTACGTTAAATATATGTTAACGTTCACATAACTACCATACAACATTCAATAAAACAGAGTTCGCTAATCTGTGAAAGTCAGTACTCATTTTATTTTTGCCCATCAAACCAAAATGAAATCACCAATTCCTTGCCTGTATTGGTAAAGTAACCTTTCTGAAAATTGCGTCAGTTTCGCGCTACTTAGTCAAGTACTTTTGCAAACTTCAAACAAACAAATAAATATTTTATTGGGACATTACTTTTTATGAGGTCACAATTAATTGTAATGAGTTTATTTTAGAATCACCACTGATGCAATCTCTGGGTTATAGTTGTTTTGTGTTGCATCATGTGTTAATCGATCAGATAACGGCCTGTGTTTATCAGATAGGAAGGAAGATTTCTAGGTTGTTTGTCAAAAAAATTATGGAAGTAACAGTTCAAGATTAACAGCTTGAACTGCAGTAAAATTAACTACAAATGACAAGAGTTCAATAATTTTAGTGGTAATTGAGATTATTTGGCGTCGCTAACAACGGAGAATGTATCACGATAAAGAATTTAATCAGTAACTAAATCGTGTTTGTATTTAGTGTTATTAACTTTTTGTTTTTTAAACTATGTGAGTAATGTTTTAATTGTTAGTTAAAAGGGCAAACAACAATGATTTCATTTCGTAAACATTAACAAAATTATTAAATTATCTATGCTTTTCTACTATTTATGGCAGAATTAATTCTTACCATGATTCATTGCTAACCCAAGGTCTTCAGAATATGAAAACAAACAGCTGGGCTACTTCATGACTTTCCTGATTGGCTTGGAGGAAATTAATAATATATGTTTCTCTATAACAGAAAGACAAATAATTAATTGAAAAACTACTATGATAGTCATTTTTTTAACAATGATCTGATATTTTCAAAAAGTAAAATATTTTAAATATATGTGGTTAAAATCTGACATTTATTTTGTCAACTGATAAACTTCTTCAAGAAATAATTTTTGTGCTAAAGTTGAAGCAAACACAATCAAAATTATAAGTGCTATAGAGGACTGACACATTTATAACATTTTAAATTACTGTACCAAAAAAAATGTGTTCAAGAGACCAGAATGAGTGTGCATATTTTAGGATTCCAGGTTTGGATTTTATTGTAGTTGTAATGACTAAGAAACAATTTTCAATCACTTTTTTCGTGATTAATTTGATTCACATAACTCAGAGGTATTAATAACGTCTATTTAATATAGGCAACTTTAACGCTAATTAAAGAAAACTTTAATATTTGAAAACAAGAATTTGAAACAAGTTTTTGAAAAATAAAATAATTTTAAATACTGTATAACAATATTTAAGATCCAACTCAAAAACTGATATTTACCTAACTCAATACTAGCCGTCAAGTTTCATTGTTACTATAAAAATACGAAATTTATAAAAACACAATGAATTGATGTGAATGAAGTCAATGTTTTTGGTACTAAACATAAAACAGAGATTTATTAAAACTGCTGAATTCATTTGAAACATACAATAAGTGAAGCATAACTAATACAGAATAGAAGAGAAATTTTTAAAGAAAGTGCAAGTCCTACAAAATGGAAAAAATGAAAGCATATAGAAGATAAGTGACAACACAACAAAAACAAACCTTAGAAGGAGGTTGTTACACATTTTTGCATTAGCACTGGTGATATGATTGTTTGTTTGACTACTAGAAGAAAGTCCATTTTTAACTTCTCACCTCTGTGTATTATGTGACCAACTGGATAAACCAATGATCAAGGAAAATCTTTTAAAGTGTTTGAAACTCAATTCTGAACAACAAACTTTGCAGAGATACTCTGAATTGTACTGGGGTGCTAGAAGACTGATGGGTTGATTCTCATATAATCTGCAGGAAACAACAGCATACAATAAATGAAGCAGGTTAGAATGAAATATTTTTCTTATAGAGAATTTAATTGCTGCTATGGAGTTTATTACAGAGACACAATATCATTGCAAGCATATATTTCTACAGCAAATAACTACTTGCTGCTAGGCAAAGGATTTGAAATATTACTCATGTATATATTTTTTCCTTGGAAATACATTTCATGCAAAATGTAAAACAAAGTTAAAACAGAAATTTTAAGTACAGGATATTAAACAAGTATATGTATGCAGGGAGAAGAGACCATGTGGATCTTCAGCAGAGTGAGCTAGTCAATGGATTGCTGGAACTTATTAGGGGCACCAATCTGCTGAATTAGGTATTTTAAGAGGTAAGTTGCACAATCGCAGTGCCTGGGGTTGATTATCCCTTCCTCTAGTATATAATCTAATCTAACACTAATAGCAAGCCACTAGATTTGTTTACAGTTTATTTATGTGACTTTAAAATTTGTGACAAAATTAATGATCTCAGTAAGTGAGGTTCATAGTGTAATATGCTTTTTGAATGTGAAAAAAGTCTGCACTATTAAAATTTACAGATAAGCGAGGTTTACGGGAATGTGATGAATGAAGCTTCACTTCAAAAATGGTGTAACAAACGGCGTGAATTGTTGTTGTGTGACGTTATGCTTCTTTACATTAACACACGTCTGCATGCTTTAACAATGAGCTTGCTTCAGTAGTTCAAGCAGGAAATTTTTTGAACATCCACCTTATAGCCCGACTTGGTCCCTGAGTGATTACCATCATTTTAGCCAAATTGAAAGATTTTTGGGCAGGAACCAACTATGGAAGTGAAAACGATCTGAAAGTATTAATGAGTGGTTCAACAACTTGGTGGCAAGTAAATATTCAGAAAGCATAAAAAATCTGGTGAAATACAAAAAAATGCTTAAATTTAAATTGTGACTGTGTAAAAAAACAGCCAAGGTATGAAATGTGTTGTAAAATAAGTTTTGTTTCATTATCTCAATAATAATTTTAAAACATATTGGTAACAACGTTATTAAACATTATGAATAACAAAAAAAAACATTATCTTCTCCCTGCGTAAAGAAAAAAAACGTTTTTTACTTCCTGAAAAACACTTGTAGAATTGAAAAACTGTCTAAGAAAAAAGGTTTATTATTTTTTACTATTATCTAAGAAAACCTTGTTTATTAGGATTGGATTGAAGCCACCTCGGTGGCCTAGTGGATAGCGTACTAGGCTTTCACCCCGAGGACCCGGGTTTGATTCCCGGCAAGGGCTTGACATTTTCATATGTTATAAATCATCCCATCGTTTGCATTAGCCCAAGTGTGCACAATAGTCGGACTTTAAACACAAAAAAAAAAAATTAGGATTGAAAAAGGAGTATGCATGTTATAGATATTGAACGTTTTAAATTATGTATGTTCCAGAAAAATTTACAATGTTGTCTCATCTTTTCTTTCCAACCTTATCTATACATACATTATCCTCTTTCAAATCTGTCATTCATTGCCTTTTTAATGTTTTTTATTCTAGTCCATTTTCAGCACTGAGTAGAGAAGTTCATTGCATAACCTTCTCTAGAAGCCTCTGATTGAATTATAAAATTTCGAAATATGAAAACTTAATAGTGTATAAAAAATGTGTTACAGTGAATTAACTATATGTTACAGTACAAAGCATTACAACAAACTATAGTAAACAAAATAATAAATAATAGTTCAGCTCCTTACTTTTAATTCTTCTTATGAGTGGTGTAAGTAGTTATCCCACACCGTGTAAATGAACATCAAACTGGCTTAATTGGTAATCCAGCCAACAGAGCATGTGTACAAGAGTTTCATCCACCCTAATATTGTCTAATGATATTCATTTGAGCGCAAGAATATGTTAGGAATTACTGTGCCACAACAAGAATTCGGTAGAGTGAATGTTATTAGACAGCAGAAGGGTGTCCCTCTCTACCACTATGCTGACTAGATTACTGGCCAGCTTTATGCATACTAGGCTAAAATGAGATTAAGAATAAAATAATATAAAGACAGTGATATGGTGTATAAACAATATTAGAGATGCGTAATATGAGAGTGTGCTTTTAGTTAACATCATTCCATGTAGTCAGTAATTCGACAGACTACTGGAAATTCAACTGACTCATTTCTGCCTCAACTGTGGAGCAGAGGAGCAATACTGTACAGGGCATATACAGTAGAATCTCGCTAATCCAACCTAAAGCAGGCGCAGCTGAGTCAAATTAGTGGGAGTCGGATTACACAGAGAACCATTAAAAATGATTAAAGTATTGAATTGCATTTAGTACGTTAAATGTATTATTACTAATTTTTTTTTTGTGTTTAACGTGTAACATTTAGGCAAATGCAGACGATGGGATGATTTATAGTGTATGAAAATGCCAAGCCCTGGCCAGGAATCAAACCCAGATCCTCGGGATGAAAGCCCAGTACGCTATCAACTAGGCCACCAAGGCGGCACATGTTTGTTTAGAAGGCATACACTGTTGTGAAATAAAATAGTGTGTACCTCCTTAAAACGTGTTTGTGCATGTTTAAGTTTAAGACATCTTTGTAACAGTATTTTGTATCAGTATAACATCACTTTTTAAATGTCACACAGGCCTGTCATTTACGTCTCTCTTCCTTCACTGTATTTTTACTTTAGTTAAGCACAGTTAACATCTCATAACCTTAAAACTAGAGAAGGCATTGCAATGCAACAAACTGCATAATATGCAAATTGTTAAAAGACAGCTAATTATTTAAAGACATTCATTTTTAAGTCAGTAATACCCACTAAAATCCCCTTCATATTTCCGTATCATGTGTTTTCATAACTAGACAAGCAAAACAGAAGCTAAAACTTCGCAAGCACATAGCCAATCAGGTGACAAAATGATTAAAATTTCATTTTTAAACTATTTCTATTTTCAAAAACCTTTCTGAACTTGTTATTTTGAGCTCCGGTCTTAAAGTCTTTTAATTTCAACTTTGATTCAAAATTGTCTGTTTGCATTGATTCATTTTGGATGGAATTAATTTTTACCGTAAATAAAATAATTAGTACAATGATACTGAATTTTCTTTTCTATAAAATAAAATGCCAGATAGTCAATAAGACTAGTTGTAATAAATACTGAATTGAAAAAATAATACTGAACAATAAATGTAACAAGATTAAACAAAACAGTGTAGAATTGGACAAGTCAGTATTTATTTAACAGAATTATTAATAAAAACGTCGGAACGCCAGGAAAAAAGAAGTACAGAACTGTAAAATTGTACAGTTTTGCTATTGAGGATGGTTAAGTCAACTGATATGAAGCCTAATTGTCAAGTAAAACTAGCAAGCTTCCCTTCACCTTCCGATGACTCACCTGACTAAAGCTATGATATAAATGTCAGTTAAAAGGCTAACTGAGCCTGAGGTTATACTATCATTCCAAAACCATCATTATCTATCACTAATTCCAAACATATTGTCCACTCTTCAAATCTACACACTTTCCTTATCAACTGAAATCAAATATATTTTGTACTACATTACATATTTGTAATATTTGATGGTATAGCATCACCTAGAATCTTTATTTACGAGCACAACTGAACAAGCAACATCTAACAATCTAAACAGTTCTTTTTAAAATTTGCAATTGTTTAAAGCAATAATATTGTACTTACATGTAACTTTTTTCATGTCCGTTTAAACTATTATACGAGGGTGGTCTGAAAAGTTTCCAACCTAAAAAGATACATTTTTTCAAAAAAATTTTTAACATAGTCTCTTTGTACCTCTACACACTTCTCCCAGCGATGCTCCCATCTCTGTAACCCGTCCAAATAGTACTCGGCGTTTTTCTCTGCAAAATAATTGTTCATGAAGGTGATTGCCTCTTCATTTGACGAAAATCTCTGTCATCTGAGCACAATTTTTAGATGAGGAACAAAAAGAAGTCGCTTGGGGCTAGATCTGGTGAGTAAGACAGATGGTCAAGCAGTTCAAACCGTAATTCGTGGATTTTTGCCATGGCAACCGCAGAGGTGTGAGACGGTGCGGTGTCTTGGTGAAACAGGATTTTCTTTTTCTGCAAATGTAGCCGTTTTTCCACAAGTTCTGACTTCAGCTTGTCAAGTAATGATGCGTAGTATGCTCCTGTAATGGTTTTTCCTTTTTGAAGATAGTTGATTAAAATAACTCCATGACTATTCCAAAAAACAGTCGCCATCACTTTCCCACCCGAAAAAACAGTTTTTGCTTTTTTTGGAACTAGTTCCCCCTTTGCAGTCCACTGTTTGGACTGTATTTTTGTTTCGGGCGTATAATGGTGTATCCAAGTTTCATATACAGTAATTAATCAGTGCCAAAACTGGGATTTATTGCGCCTAAACTATGCCAACAGAGCATTGTAAATGTTCATTCGAACACGTTTTTGGACTAATGTGAGCAAACGCGGCATCTAACGCGCGGACAGCTTTCTCATGTCTAAATGTTGATTTAATATGTGACAAACACATTCTTTTGACATGTCCATAACGTCTGCTATCTCTCTCACTTTAATTCGGTGGTCATCTAGCACTATTTGGTGAACTTTGGTGATGTTTTCGTCGGTAGTTGCAGTTTTTGGACGTCCCGAACGTTCATCGTCTCCCAAGCTCTTACGGCCACGTTTAAATTCAGCTGCCTAAAATTTCACTGTGGTAAATGATGGTGCAGAGTCCCCATACACAGAATCCAATTCATCTTTCATTTGCGTTGGCGTATTGCCTTTCAAAAACAAATATTTAATGACAGCTCGATTTTGTCCATGGCTGAAACTTTGGTGAGTAACTGTCAACAGATGAACAACGAAATTCGTGTGCTGCTATCTTCATGTTGAGGTTGGAAACTTTTCAGACCACCCTCGTGCATGTACTTAGATAATGACATTTATAAATTGTTTTTTTTTACTCTCCTTGCTTAGTTTTTAGAATTGAATTTTTTCCAGTTCAGATTACATGGAGTTCAAATTAGTAAGGATATACTGTACCTGCAAACAAAAATAAACAGTTACAAATTGCTAGACTGATTTTCTTAGTAGATTCTCCAAAACTTATGGATACATATTTCAAAAAAATATTTTTTTCAAATTGGTAAAAAAAACGGATGGAAACTAAAATATCTTCTATGGATTTTAGAAAAATTCTAGATGTTGGCAACTGTAAGAAAGTTGATGATTTATGTCTTCACTATTTGAAATGAGATAAAAAATTTGGACATATTACAGGACGGTCATTCAGAAAGTAAAGAATGTTTTGATCTGACGAAGCACTCAGTTCCCTCACTGTCACTCCCACTGTGTTATAGACCTTCCCACTCCTTTGCACCAGTCTAACACTAACAGCACTCAAACGGGCAGCAGATGTCCTGGGCAGAGCACAACTCAGGAGGATCATAACAGGACACTGTGGTCTGAGGGTGCACATGAACAGGATACGTATGTACTACGGAGAAACCGTGTGTAGATTGTGCAGGAAGGAGGAGGAAACTGCAGGTCACATAATTTATGATTGTGAGGCTCTTGCTAGTAGGAGGCTAGGGGTTTTTGGTTTCCAAGACCCTAGGGATCTTCAGCAGAGTGAGCTAGTCAATGATTGCTGGAACTTATTAGGGGCACCAATCTGCTGAACTAGGTATTTTAAGAGGTTAAGTTGCACAATAGGTCAGTCAATCACAGTGCCTGGGGTTGATTATCCCTTCCTCTAGTATATAATCTAATCTAACACTAACAGCAAGCCACTACATTTGTTTACGGTTTATTTGTGACTTTAAAATGTGTGACAAAATTAATGATCTCAGTAAGTGAGGTTCATAGTGTAATATGCTTTTTGTATGTGAAAAATGTCTGCACTATTAAAAGTTACAGAGATAAGCGAGGTTTACGGGAATGTGATGAATGAAGCTTCACTTCAAAAATGGTGTAACAAACGGCGTGAATTGTTGTTGTGTGATGTTATGTTTCTTTACATAACGCCTGCGTCTGCATGCACACGTGCCCCTTTACAGTGCGCACGTCTGCATGCACTGACAATGAGCTTGCTTCAGTAGTTCAAACAGGAAGTTAAAACTGTTAAGTTTTTGAACATCCCAACTGGATATAGCCCAAACTTGGTCCCTGAGTGATTACCATCATTTTAGCCAAATTGGAAGATTTTTGGGCAGGAACCAACTATGGAAGTGAAAACGAGCTGAGAGTATTAATGAGTGGTTCAACAACTTGGTGGCAAGTAAATATTCAGAAAGCATAAAAAATCTGGTGAAATACAAAAAAATGCTTAAATTTAAATTGTGACTGTGTAAAAAAACAGCCAAGGTATGAAATGTGTTGTAAAATAAGTTTTGTTTCATTATCTCAATAATAATTTTAAAACATATTAGTAACAACGTTATTAAACATTATGAATAACAAAAAAAAAACATTATCTTCTCCCTGCGTAGAGAAAAAAAAACATTCTTTACTTTCTGAAAAACACTTGTAGAATTGAAAAACTGTCTAAGAAAAAATGTATATTATTTTTTACTATTATCTAAGAAAACCTTGTTTATTAGGATTGGATTGAAGCCACCTTGGTGGCCTAGTGGATAGCGTACTAGGCTTTCACCCCGAGGACCCGGGTTTGATTCCCGGCGAGGGCTTGACATTTTCATATGTTATAAATCATCCCATCGTTTGCATTAGCCCAAGTGTGCACAATAGTCAGACTTTAAACAAAAAAAAAAAAAATATATTAGGATTGAAAGAGGAGTATGCATGTCATAAGTATTGAACGTTTTAAATTATGTATGTTCCAGAAAAATTTACAATGTTGTCTAATCTTTGCCTTTCTAACCTTATCTACACATACATTGTCCTCTTTCAAATCTGTCATTCATTGACTTTTTAATGCTTTTTTCAACTTTTTAGTCTAGTCCATTTTCAGCACTGAGTAGAGAAGTTCATTGCATAATCTTCTCTAGAAGCCTCTGATTGAATTATAAAATTTCAAAATATGAAAACTTAATAGTGTATAAAAAATGTGTTACAGTGAATTAACTATATGTTACGGTACAAAGCATTACAACAAACTATAGTAAACAAAATAATAAATAATAGTTCAGCTCCTTACTTTTAATTCTTCTTATGAGTGATGTAAGTAATTATCCCACACTGTGGGGACTCAAAAACGTGTAAATGAACATCAAACTGGCTTAATTGGTAATCCAGCCAACAGAGCATGTGTACAAAAGTTTCATCCACCCTAATATTGTCTAATTATATTCATTTGAGCGCACGAATATGTTAGGAATTACTGTGCCACAACAAGAATTCGGTAGAGTGAATGTCATTAAATGGCAGAAGGGTGTCACTCTCTACAACTATGCTGACTAAATTACTGGCCAGCTTTATGCATACTAGGCTAAAATGAGATTAAGAATAAAATAATATAAAGACAGTGATATGGTGTATAAACAATATTAGAGATGCGTAATATGAGAGTGTGCTTTTATTTAACATCATTCCATGTAGTCAGTAATTCGACAGACTACTGGAAATTCAACTGACTCATTTCTGCCTCAACTGTGGGGCAGATGAGCAATACTGTACAGGGCATATACAGTAGAATCTGCTAATCCAACCTAAAGCAGGTCGGCTGAGTCAAATTAGTGGGAGTCGGATTACACAGAGAACCATTAAAAATGATTAAAAGTATTGAATTGAATTTAGTACGTTAAATGTATTATTACTAAATGTATTGTACTAAAACAGCACACAGAATTTCACTACAGTAATAAAGTGCAGTACGTGAAATTATTAAACTTGACAAACATTTTTTTACAGTAATTATTTTTCATTTAACAACTGTTTAACGTTTTCTTGCCGCTACACCTGGCAATCTCATGAGTGTAAAATATTTTTTACCTTTTAGAAAATAACAAATAAAAAAATATGTGAAACGTTACGAAACACACACAAGCAGAATGCACTCTTAAACGTCAACTCTTCCAGGAATCTGAATTGATACTAGAGACGGAAATAAACAAACAGAGCAGTTATAAGGGTGGTTGACCCCTCTTTCTTTTGAAGAGAATATAGGTCATCGGCTGAGCACACAAGTGACACGTAGGTGTAAAGACCTGACATGAAAGTGGTGTGCAGGTATTGTACATTCGGTTTCGCTACAGATCTTTTAAATTGCTTGAAATATTGTTCTTTGAGGTTACGTCGGATTAAAAGGAAACCGGGTAAGCGGGATTCTACTGTAGTTAAAATTGCACAGGGCACCAATTGTTATATTTAACTAGTTACACCAATTCGTTATAAAAAGAGAAGAATGTTAAGTAATAGATCATTTTACTGATTACTGATAGGGTGGTAATAATAATTGTATTTATTATTACGTAATTATACTTACTTTAGCAACGTTTAAATGAAATCAGTTATAAATGTTGTTTTGTCTTCAGGAGCATGAGGTAACAATTAAATGTCTTGTGTTAAGGTTCAACAATGCTCGTCCTATAGTTACTGATATATTTTACTAGTACGTCATTCTTTACAGAATCAGATATTTATATTTTGATATTTTTGTGCACACAGTTGTACATACATAGATCAACTACAACAGCAATAGTAATGACGATATTACTGTAGCTGGAAAAATGTGCTTAAAATTTCCTTTGTGAAATGCACATCGAATTAGTGAAAGAAAGCTGGTACGAATTTAGGCTGATTAACATTTAAAAAGTTTAGTTTTTCAGGCAATTGTTCATTAATAATGCTTTATTATACATTACAGAACATCCTTCACATGTTATGCAGACAAAATATGTTAGTTGGGGTACTAGTCAACAGGATTGAAAATTTAATTTACATTACTGATTTTATGGCTAAACTTAACTGATATTAAAGGAAATGAACACTTATCTATATGCCTCGGTGGCCTAGTTGATAGCGTACTAGGCTTTCACCCCGAGGACCAGGGTTCGATTCCCGGCGAGGGCTTGGAATTTTCATACGCTATAAATCATCCCATCGTCTGCATTAGCCCAAGTGTGTACAATAGTGTTATACCAAAAAAAAAAAAAAAAATGCAAATATAAAACCTGTAAAATACGAGGGTTGATCAAATATAAACGAGACTGACTTTCTAAAAACTTTTCCGTTGGACATTGAACTATAAAGGGTGGGGTTTCAGGTAGCCTGGGAGGTTTGGGACGGGCGTAGACGGGCAACATTTCCGTTCGGACCCTTCAGTATAAAACTATACAATGAGTGAGAGTGAAGTGCACGTTTCCGTGGAGCAGAGAATTATTATTAAGTATTTGGCCAAGGAGGGGTCAATCCGACTGAAATCTTTCGTGAGATTGACGGCTCAATACGGGACAGGACACTGTCAAGAGCTCGCATTTTTGCTTGGCACAAGGAATTCGCGAAGGGCGGGAAGCAGTAGAAAACCTCAGCCATGATCGTCGCCCGACCACTTCCGGCCACGGACTTAAAACATTGATGCTGTTCGGAAGCTCCTGGACGAAGACAGACGTTCAGATTCTGTGGACGAGTTCAGACGCTGCGATTTATTGCAGATGAACTCCAGTTGAGCTATGGTAGCCTTCAAAAAATCGTTACATCAAACCTGGAACTCAGCAAAGCATCTGCAAGGTGGGTTCCACGAATTTTGACCGACGTTCACAAACGGAATCGTTTGGAGATTTGCCAGCGACTACTGACCCAATTTGAACGAGATGGTGAGGCATTATTAAACCGGATTGTCACCTGTGACGAAACATGGGTTCACCATTACACTCGAGTCGAAACAGGCAAGTATGGAGTGGCGGAAGAGGGTAATAATTGAGATGGCTGGGCTAGTCATGACACATAATGATGTTTATTAATAATTTTAATATTTATAAATGAGCTTATTTATATTTTATGAGCAAAATATATTTAGTTATAAATACTCTAAACAATTTGTGGTTTTGGTTTGTAGTATAATGGAATTAATTATAATTTAAATGTTTATTCTTGAACTTACACATATACATAATTTAAAAACAAATAAATATTAAATGTAAAAAAGTTACTATCAGTACCAAGATTTGAACGTATATCCTTTAATTTCATAAACAGAAATCATACCACTGTACCATGAATGCATTAGAAAGAAGTAGCTCACTTACAGCCTAAATTCACTTTGTGTACTTCTTAATGGGTGAGTCATAGCATGATTGCTTTTTTCACGAGCTGACACTAAGTATGAATTCACTACTCATCTAAAAGAGTCTGGCCAAAGAAGTTCACTTAAAAAAATCAATCAAAGTTATGATAATATTATATTATAAATGTTTATTATTGAATGAATGTGTTTCAAGAAATATGTCATCCTTATTGGTGCATGACCTAATAATAATAAAAATCACAGTAAAGAAGCCATTGCATTGCGCAAGTTATAGAAGTGAATTGTGAAACACTAATAACATTGAATGATATCAAGTAAACAAACATTTCAATATGAAGAAGTCAAACTGGGCACAAACATTGATTTCATTAATAACTAAACATGTTTCGACCAAGTAAAATTAATTTGTTTCAAAATTGAAGCCATTCAAGATCTTAAAAAAATTATAAACCTTGTTTTTGAAATATATTTCACCGTAGTAGTAAGTGAATTATCTAGATGAATTAACATTTTAATTTTGTTTAAATTAAGAACACGAATCCGGATTGCAGTTGTGATGCAGATTTTAACGCTTGTTATTAAGTAAGATTTTTGGAAAAGTGAAAATAGAAATGTTTGTGAGCCTCAAAACATTGATAGTCTACCTTTATTTTCTAATGGAATTTCACTAGTAGGAATGTTATTTTGATTACAAAATTATCAATTAAGGTAAAAAAGAATGGACAAGTAGGTAAACATTTTGCTGTTTTAAATAAAGAATGGACAAGTAAGTAAACATTTTGCTGTTTTAAATAAAGAATGGACAAGTAAGTAAACATTTTGCTGTTTTAAAAAAAGAATGGTCAAGTAGGTAAACATTTTGCTGTTTTAAAAAAAGAATGGACAAGTAGGTAAACATTTTGCTGTTTTAAAAAAAGAATGGACAAGTAGGTAAACATTTTGCTGTTTTAAAAAAAGAATGGTCAAGTAGGTAAACATTTTGCTGTTTTAAAAAAAGAATGGACAAGTAGGTAAACATTTTGCTGTTTTAAAAAAAGAATGGTCAAGTAGGTAAACATTTTGCTGTTTTAAAAAAAGAATGGACAAGTAGGTAAACATTTTGCTGTTTTAAAAAAAGAATGGACAAGTAGGTAAACATTTTGCTGTTTTAAAAAAAGAATGGACAAGTAGGTAAACATTTTGCTGTTTTAAAAAAAAGAATGGACAAGTAGGTAAACATTTTGCAGTTTTAAAAAAAGAATGGACAAGTAGGTAAACATTTTGCTTTTTTAAAAAAAAGAATGGACAAGTAGGTAAACATTTTGCTGTTTTAAAAAAAGAATGGACAAGTAGGTAAACATTTTGCTGTTTTAAAAAAAAGAATGGACAAGTAGGTAAACATTTTGCAGTTTTAAAAAAGAATGGACAAGTAGGTAAACATTTTGCTGTTTTAAAAAAGAATGGACAAGTAGGTAAACATTTTGCTGTTTTAAAAAAAGAATGGACAAGTAGGTAAACATTTTGCTGTTTTAAAAAAAGAATGGACAAGTAGGTAAACATTTTGCTGTTTTAAAAAAAGAATGGACAAGTAGGTAAACATTTTGCTGTTTTAAAAAAAGAATGGACAAGTAGGTAAACATTTTGCTGTTTTAAAAAAAGAATGGACAAGTAGGTAAACATTTTGCTGTTTTAAAAAAAGAATGGACAAGTAGGTAAACATTTTGCTGTTTTAAAAAAAGAATGGTCAAGTAGGTAAACATTTTGCTGTTTTAAAAAAAGAATGGACAAGTAGGTAAACATTTTGCTGTTTTAAAAAAAGAATGGACAAGTAGGTAAACATTTTGCTGTTTTAAAAAAAGAATGGACAAGTAGGTAAACATTTTGCTGTTTTAAAAAAAAGAATGGACAAGTAGGTAAACATTTTGCAGTTTTAAAAAAAGAATGGACAAGTAGGTAAACATTTTGCTTTTTTAAAAAAAAGAATGGACAAGTAGGTAAACATTTTGCTGTTTTAAAAAAAGAATGGACAAGTAGGTAAAGATTTTGCTGTTTTAAAAAAAAGAATGGACAAGTAGGTAAACATTTTGCAGTTTTAAAAAAAGAATGGACAAGTAGGTAAACATTTTGCTGTTTTAAAAAAAGAATGGACAAGTAGGTAAACATTTTGTTGTTTTATACTGAAATCTGATTCTAAGAGTTTAATAATGTGCCAACAATGATTTCATTTGAGTTTAAAATGTACACATTATAAACTATGAACTGATCCGATCACAATCTTCAATATCAAGATTATTTTAACATATTTTTTGGGGAACATAAAAAAATATTCTAGAAGCTGTGTATTTATTTATATTTCAAAAATATCATTTACATTATTTTACCACTAAATATACAATAAATACATCACTAATTATTTATCACAAATAAAATAATTAAGTACTGAACAAAAAATCATTTGTTTGTAAATTGATTAAGGAAGCGAATACTAATCAATTGACCAATATCCATTATAGATATATCATAAATCACTGTTACATAAAGCTACGCGTAGTCACTAGTATATTTAATTATACAAATCATTTCATACTTTCAGACCAGCTACAAAAGTGAAACATGTTTACACAAACTGTTAAGTAATCCGGCAACAATTGCAGAGGTATGAAAAATGAATACTATTTTAAAATATTAAAAGATAATTTGATTCTTTGTGTTAGAATAAACACACAGTTTGTATTGTTTTTTTTTAATTGTTAAGACAAAGCTGTAATCAATAATGTGCTTAATTTGATGGAAAAATAAAAAATAGAACTATTTACGCAAATATTTTCAATTCTTTTTTCACTCACAAAAAATGAATATGGAATATCTGAAATATCTGTCAAACCATATTGAACATCATCCAAAATCTGTTAGTAAATATAATTAGGGTGTAGTTCACCTTACACTGCAAACTTTGTTTATAAATCTCCAATATTTATGTCAGAACAAAGTTATTGCTTTTTAAATGATGAACAAATGATAAGAACTTTCCATCCAACAGTTATACATTCAACACAAGGAGGAAAGTGCGTATATTTTTCTTTTAATTTATAAGTGTCTTCTTGACATGACATTGACTTTTTTAAAACTGCATAAAATATGAATACAAACAAAACATAAAATATCACGAAAAACCCTTACCCATGATATTATCAACAAATCTTTACGTGCATTTTGTTGATGAAGATATTAATATTTTACCACATTTTGTCTAACTAGTCCAAGGGGTAATGGTACAATACTGTTCTAAATTACAATAAAAACTTTGATGTATACAACATAATTTTAAGAGAACTTATTGGTTCTAGTTTAAGTGGTGATTATTAAATCTGTAAGGGAGGAACACTTTTTGGTCCGGAGAATTTCCAATAATAGAGGTTTTTAAAAAAAACTACATATAAAGAGCAGAATGGAAAGAAGAAGTTTTGTTTAACACAGGAGCACAGCAGAATCATTACACAATGGAACAGGCCTAATCTTTGACACAGTTTATAAACAAACCAGAATATTGAGCCTAAGAAAAGTACTTTACATATTACTTTTAACAAGACACTTATATGTTATATAAACCTTTTGTATCCCTTATCAAATAAAATAACAAAACAGTAATGTAACATTATATTAATGTACTCAAATGTCCATTACATTTTTTAAGTGTTAGACCCTAAGCCTATTTGAAAAGAGAATAAATAAACACATTATAAGTGCTTAGTGTTGATGGTTTAGATTTGTTGCTTATCTGTTCGATTTGTTTAATGGAAGAACAGTTATCAGTTATTTGTTACCAACTTTTGAAACACCTACAGTCAAGAGTATTTATTACATACAGGTAATTTAGATACCACAGATTCATTTATTTGTTTACATAATTTTATCTGAATAACCTTAATTCAATGTTTTTGTCCGAAATGCACTGTTTGAATATCGTGCGCTGAACACCATGCTTTTCGAGTTACAAACTCTTCGACTGTCAAACTGCTATTGCGAATACTAATTTTATTTCCAATAATCTGAATTTCCGATAATTGGTTGTCCATTAACCAAGGGTCTACAGTAACAACTTTTGCCTAATAATTAAATACTAAACTTTATTAATACATTTATTAAGAAAGAAAATTGGTATGAAAAATAAACAATCAAAATTGCAATGAATCATGAACAATTACAATGAATTTTGATTTTCATAGTAAGTTTGTTAAATAAACACGTTTCACAGTTGTTAACAATCACCAGGATTTTAATTGTTACTCGTTAACATATCAAAATAGATATATTCATGACTGGTGTATAATATTGCACACAATAGAGTAATACACAACTTAGTATAGTAAGGTTGATAACTTAATAATGAGGTAATGTTGTTAATGTAACATTACAAACAAAAATTAAAATTAAACTGCACAATCACATTTAAATCATAAACACAATAATATTACCAAAACACACACTTAAAAAAATAAATATACACATACTGCAATTTTTTAAATAATCGATCTACAAAGGCCTAATTTTGAAGTGTAAACCTATATTTTAAAAGTGAATTGAAAATATTTTTTTAAAAAAACAATTACACATGGTTTGATATCCATATGGATTATATTGTTTCTTAATCCATATTTTTATGAAATATGCAATATATAATACAGTATAGGAAGTTGTAGAGAACACCAGTGATCTGACATTAACACTATGCCCATTTACTCAAGACTTTAGCTACAATACAAAAGACAATAGAGAAGTAAGTGGCAGTCAAAAACAAACACTCCTGATAAAAAAACTACAACTTCAGTACCTGTTAATTTCTGTCACTAAATATTTGAAATGTATGAGGTGAAACCATTAAAAGTTCACGGAGTTTTCCCATAAATAAATTTGCTTACCGTAACTCCTAGTTTTCACTGTCTCCTTCAAACCAGTCTCCTTGGGCATGGATAGAGTGATCCAGTGTTTTTTCTATGATTTAATGCATCCCTGAATGTCTGTGTTCGAAGCAGAATATGCGATTCTCCTAGATCTCCTGAATTTGTGTCAAGACATCGGCCTTTCAATTTCAACTTTATTTTGGACAACAGAAAAAAAGTTGCATGGAACAAGGTCAGACAAATAGGGTGGGTGGGAATCACTACCATGCTTTTGGAAGCCAAAAAATTCAAACACCTAACAATGTGGTGGAGAATCCAGCTCTTGTTCTCGCACTGTTCTGAACATTTGTGCTTAATGCTCTTATGTAGCCGCTGCAAAACTTCACAATAAAACTTTCCACTGACAGTTTTACTAAGGGGGACAAATTCCTCATGACTAATACCCATGGTCATCCTGAACACTCACCGTCGCATTCATCCAACCTTGACACATATGCACCACAAAAAAGTTTTACTTACTACAACACTGTCATCAAAGCTTCCATAAACTTGTGATGGATTTCGGCAGCAGTTTTTTTTTAACATTAAAGCAAAATTTGATGCAGGTTCTTTTCTCCTAAAAATTTTCAATTTACAAGCTTAAAAAATCACCACAACACTAAAACACAATGTTACACAAATGCATGAAATTCAAGTGCAGCTTGTCAATGTAACATTTAGTTAAATCTGGTCACCCATTTCCATCTTGCTAAGAGACATGTTCTAGAAAATTTCTCTGAGAATTGAAACCACACATTTTCTGCTCCATGTCTAACGAAAAGTTCACACACTTTAGGGTGAAGAAAATTTGTAGCATTGTGCAATATTACTTAGAGTTCACCGTTATAGTAACACCACCATTCTGGCCCCTACGCACCAAACTAACAGAAAGGCTACATTGGTAGCATTCTCAAGGATTATATCAGATGAGTACTAGAAATGTTGATTACTGATTGAGCATAAACTGCATGTGCCTCATCCAAAATGGAAAATTTGTTGAGTAAACATTTGTAAGGAGTTCTCTACACAATTTTATACAGGTTGTAAAATCTCTAACTCAGATTTTGTGCAAAAACAATTTTGTAGGGGTGAATTTGGAGAACTTGGTACAAAATTTTATTTAACATTTCAATGTGTTAACCATTTACTGTTTCTGTGCACTCAACTAAAGCTCTCACAGCATTATATTTTCTTCCTATCCTGTTGTAAAACTTCAATACACAACTATGAATTTTTATCAGGGATGGAATTATGTTGACACAGCATGAACTGGTTTTAGAAGTTACTCTTTGTTACAAAACTGCCACTTAAACAAAATCAGCTGCCTCGGTGGCCTAGTTGATAGCGTACTGGACTTTCACCGGGTTCGATTTCCTGCCAGGGCTTGGCATTTTCATACCCTATATATCATATCCCATCGTCTGCATAGCCCAAGTGTGCACAATAGTCAGACGTTAAAAAAAAATCAATATTTTTACATCCAAGCCACGGGTCTACTTTACAGCTTTGTAAAGTATCCTTTTTTTTTTGTTTAGTCTAAATAGATACCCTTTCAAAATAATCCCCTCTCCAAGAGATAGTACATTTCCTTAAAAATTAATAATCTTATATCATTAATTCAAACTATAAAAAAAACATTGTTCAAGAATAATTTCTTGTACTGAGAATATATTTTTTTTTTAATTATTATTATTATTATATACATTACAACTGTGGATTTACTCATTTAGTAATTTAGTTTTATAATGAAAAAACACTATAAGAGATATAACCCATTGGTTACTCTCAATTAACAATTAAGTCCAATAGCTTTGTTCTGCGCAGTCGTCTACCTCCCGTACCAGTGCCCAGCAAAGAGCCTATCTCAAGATGTGAGAATTTAATATGATGAGCTGTTTTATAACGTAAAGTAAATCATTTTTTATTGTTTTCTTTCAATTTTTTTTCTTATTAACACTGAATATTGTGTAATGCTCTTTCAAAAATTATAATACCTTTATTTTCATGATTAAAAAAAAAAAAATTCAAAATTACTTATTTACTATTTGTATCGCTATAAATAATTAATTTTTTTTTAAAATTAATTATACAGCTCAGGTACTAAATGTCATATCAAGTTTCATGGCACTAAAGGTGTGTTAACAAAAGATACGAGTAAAAACAAAAAATCCATACTTAAATCCTACCTTGTAAATGGATTGATTAAATTATCAGCTTTAAATACTGTTTATGATTTACTAAAACTTATACAATTATAATACAGACAATAGCATATAAAATATTACAAACAAGATTTGTAAATTAAGCAAGTATATATATAAATAAAAATATTATATTGTATTATATACTCAAGCCTCCTTTTTTGTATCAGTACCAACCAGTCTCCAGTACAAAAGAAATCTGCCCAAAATAAATAATGGTAGTAGAATAACCCAACACCGTAACAGTGAGCTCAACATTCTCGACCAAGCAAATGGTTTGTTTCAACCTTTTGTGCCGTAACATCCCCATAGAGGTGATCTAGAAAGATTTATGCCTTGAGCAATGGTTACAATCAAAATTAAAATTGGTTTTCTGTGAAGCTGTGTTACTTTTCCGACAGCTGATATTACCCACTCAGTGTTTTTTTTAGGTTGAAGAAGGTTACTTATTTGTTTTATGTTTGTGCGAGACCATGTTAGTTCCCATAGTAAGAATGACGAGCAGACAACAAAGACAAACAATAGTAAAAAGAACATACAGTTTGGAAAACGTGACAGCCAAAAAAACAGAGAGTGTGAAGAAGCATGGGCAGACATCAAACACTCTCTAAAAATCCACTAGTTCAAAAGTCCCAAACCACTAGTTAAATAGTATTTTAGCTGACATAAACCCTTTTTCATCAAATGGACTCATAAATAATATCTGGAAAAACTGATGTCTCATGTTCTTTTAAAAATTCCAAAATAGCTATCTTTTGTAAACTCCATTTCAAATTTAACCCAATAAAATCAGGTGTAATGTTGTTTTTTAACATTGTATTACAATACAATTCAAAACTGCGAGTGAACCTGAGTCAATTGTATTATAACAGCTTTTCATAATGTTTAGAATTTTAAGATAATGTATCAAAGTTTACATTTTGGACCATCCAAAAAATGTACTTCAGGATTGACATTTTTTCCAAAAGCACTAGATTCCCATTACGCTTAACAAAGACCTTTAAATTTATGGCACAGTGTATGGCACAGAAAACCAGTTTTATTATATATATATTTAAGTTAAAAAACTCAACCATATGAATTATATTAATTTAAATGATAAATGAAGTAATAATTAAATATCTAGTCAAACAAAATTTTCATGGAAGTTAGAAAACATTACCATCTTAATTGTCCAAAAAAAGTTAAACTTGGTATTTGAAGAAAATTATCTTAAAATTACATGTAATTTTGAAAAATCTTGAAAATAAAATATTATAGAATATAATATACATACATATTTATTTAAATTTACTTTAAAATATTTTATCTTTAAAAATTTAATATGACTTAAAAAACCCAAACTTTATCCAATTATCATTATTTGGGTACGTAGGCTACATTGTAGGAAGTTTTTATATATATACACACACACACACAAACACACAAACATTGTGTAACCCTAGACAACCCCCCCCCCAAAAAAGTTGATGTTTTTGTCACATCAAAAGGTATTTAAATTAGAAATCAAATTCTTCATGTAAAAATATGAAAGATCTTTTTCACATCTGTATTTAAAATTCTCCAAAATCAAATATTTTAAAATTGTAAATTATATAATCATCGAAATCAATATTTACGAAACAACAGAATTTGATACAATTCTTCACAATCACATACATATTTATAAATGCAAATTCTACCCTGAATTTTTTTACGATAAAACTTAAAAATAAAAAATATATAACTATTATCTAACATCAGTCATTTATAGTTTAAAAAATTCACCGATTTCATCATCAATTTTTTTTAAACTGTTCCTAATAAGTCAATTTTTTTTAATACTGCTGGTAACATGGCATTGCTAAAAAATTTCTTTTCGATGTATTTGAATGAACTATGATAACTGTAAACTCTCTGGGCACAATGTATCGGATCAAATACTATCAGTTTTTAACTTACGATACATGTGCTTAGGTTTCCTCTTTTGCAAGTAGAATGTCATCGAAATCACTAGAAGGAAGATCAGTAGTGATGAAGTCACCATTGCTGAAAAAAACAATTAATTGAAAAATCTCAATATTAATAAATCAAAGGAAAATGGCGCAAAAATATTATACAAACTTTTCACATTCAATTATTTCTACAAAAAAATCCGGTACAGATAACAATTCAGACTACCTTCTCCAAATCAATTAATCAGATTTGCTCACAGATTTTACTTACTCAGGAATTGCTCGATTGGCACAGGATATAAAGAATCAAAACTTAAATCATTTACTCCTAAACTGACTCTTATTTCAAAATTTACTACACTGGCTTGAAACATAAATTTTCATGTGACTAAAATTTTACAAAAATCTGTAAAGAAATTTTTAGACTTCAGGTAGATTTCATTTTTTTCCTTATATACCTTCTAACCTATTTTTTCTGGAATACAGTGACCAATGCATTCTGGTTTGGTACTTTGGAATACATCTGAGTAATAATCCAAAAGTAAATAAAAAAAAACCTCTATCAAATTATTCCTCCTAAACTTTAGGATTCATTTATTTGAAATTTATTTCAGTGGCTTGAATCTTCATACGTGATTCAAAATTATATCAAAATCAGACCTGTTTTTCAGTACTTTAAGTACTGTATTTTAAATACTCCTGAACGAGATTTTTGGGATATAGGTAGTAACCCACATGTTTGTGTCAAGGTATTTATGTACAACAGTAGAGCAAATTTTGATAACAATTGAGTGTTAATTTTGAGAAAAATCTGATCTTGTAAGAATTCTCTAACAAACATGTCCTTTCAACCTCTTGAATCCAAACATCCACTTTATCAACAACTGTTTTATACAAATATGATCTTTTCGTTCTTAGGCTCTGACAGCTTTTTTACAAACATAAATTTTAAAAATATTAAGCATTGTAATTGTTTCTTTAAACAACTTAGACAAACTAACTTCGAGTTTATCTGTCTGTAGTAGAGGGAGAAGTGAGGGCTACCGTAAATAAATGATGGATGGTTCAGATGGAAGCTGACAAGAGACAGGTGAATGTAATCCATTTATATTTCATGAATGTATTTTTTTTTATTTCATAATCTATATCCAGTTCATAAACTTGCATTTTTTCAAACCTTTTTGTTTGTATGCAATGAACAGGGTGGATTGTCTTTTAAGTGTTTCCTATTATCTGACTATCTAATTAATCGTCACATCCCACTCCTGTCCTTGATGATTATTTGAAGTTTCACAGTACTGCAGTGGCATAGCTACAATGGGACAAATGGAGCATTGTTCGAGTCCCCCGAGTCATGGAACAAAACTATGAATTTTAAGGGAAAATTATCAGACCAATTTGCACTCAAGATCTCCCATTATTAAAAACTAATTACTAATATGACGGAAGTCGTGTTTTTTCAAAAAAATGTCAGTAGTATGTCAGTAATAAACACAAATACTAACACTTAACACTACTACACAGAGGGTTTAACTGCAAAAATAAAGGTCCATTTAGACATGGCAGTAACTACTATTCAGAGCCCTTAAGGCTCAGAAAGCAAAACAATAACAAATTGGGGCAGACAAGATGATACATCGCTAAGAAGCAGAACAAGTGGGAGAAGACCTGCCATTTTTGGTTTAGCCCTAATGTCAAATGAAAATGCTAGAAAACTGGACTTTTCTTATGTTATTGATGATTTGAAGACATATAGAAAGAAAAACTTTTGAGTAAATGATAAGGTTAAATGTGTTTCCTTAAACAGATTTATTTTAAATAGAAAACATTAGTGAATACTATGCCACGATGTAAAGTTGTAAAGGAATTTTTTTTCTTTTGTAATCTGGCGTACTTATAAATAAATGCGTACTTATCAACTGTTTATAAATATGAAGAAAGAACAGCAGTTTTTCTTGTCTCTTACAGCATAGAAAAAGAGATGTTGTATTAACATCTTTTTGTAATAAAGACAAAATAAAAAGTGCCAGCTCAAAGATGACTTGCACCCTTAGCAAAAATTTCTGTGCTCCAAACTTAAATTAAAAAAAAAAATCATACTCAATTTACAACATCAAACTGATAAATCCCAATACTACCCAAAATGGAAAAAACACAGTTGATTAGTGATTGTGCAATGCTGAACAGCTGCAATCAGCCTACAAGATGAACATTAAGGCTCATTTCTACTGAATACATTATTAAATATATGATAGTATAACAACTATTTACGGTATTTTAAAGTTAATTTTTCTTACATATATGTTTCTTTATCCATCTAAATATTCTAAACATTTTGTGAAATATGATTTGATATGATTTTGTGAAACATGAAAAACCCTTGAAAAAAGTTTTTCTGGACTTCCAATAAAATGGCAATTAGTCTTTCTCACCGAAATAGCTATTTCCATTGTCAGAAGTTTGTCCGAAAGGGTTAAAAAGCAAATTACCTTAAACATAAAATAGGCGAAGAAAAATTTTCGACTAGGAGAATAAGTAATATGCTGATATTGCAGACTCCCGATGAAAATACTTGCACAATAACATGGTTGACATTTTCACATGGTTTTGTTTGTATTTTATGTCTTTAAATTTTGTTTTTTTTTTAACCCAAAACATTTTGTTTCATATTAACAAAACATATTTTTGTTATCATGTGTTTACATCATGTTTGGCACAAATTTTGTGCAACAATGATTTTTTTTTACTCATTGTGTTCTGTTACACTATCCCTTGATTTTTGAGAATTGTGTGCCATGTTTACTTGTCATCCTTAACAACACTAGACCCCTTGAGCCAGCCCTGTAACTGTTATTCTGTTGTTACAATTCAACTTTTAACTATAGTTATATTTTTATTTCTTTATTACACTGTTTGGTTGTAGATAATAAGTAACACATACAATTAAGACTTATCAGTTCAGTAAGAGAAGGGAGGAGGGTATCAGAAGAGTAGGTCAAGTTTATAGATTATTTTTTATGGTGTACTTAGTTAAGTACTAAAATTTTCAATGTAGGTGAAGCTCCTTTTAACTTTTTGCCCCGGGGCCCTTCAAGGTCTACAACACTGCTGTACTGCCTATGCATCAGAAATTAAATATAAAAGAATGGTTAGATGATAACCGCATATTAATGAAACTTGTGTGTGCTGAATTTTGTTGGGATAACAATAGTAAAGGACTGGAACAGAATAAGAGTCATTCAAGGTTATGATTGCACTCAAACTGAATCAGAATGAATACCAAAACATTTGTACAACTTTTTACTAGTCTTGAGGCTATTTCTGGTTTAACTTACTTTTTCATTATCTGACCACGGGTTCAGTTAAGAGTGTTTCCAGTGTACTGGGTACAAAATAATGATTGGTAACACAATTTCACTACCGATTCAATTATTTACATCAAAACTGAAATATTTTCCATTTAAAATAAGTTCCCGCTCTATCTCTTTCTGCTGCAAGTGTACACCGACTTATTTATTAAGTGAAAAGCACTTTATTACAGCACTTACTTACCAAAGATCGCAATATTGTTGTATGGAAGATCATAAGTAAAATCAAAGAAATAATGGGCGTGGCATTCCAAATCCCAATTTTTCGGTATGACTTCACTAGTAAGGGCAACGAACTCGAGGAGAGGACAGGCTGCTGTACAGCCAGGAATTGTTAGCAAGTACGGCTCTCGTACAGTGGTGTTATGGTAGAAGAGCTGCAAACAGAAGTATAAACTGCACCTTATCTTGTACTTGTAAAAGTCTGTAATAATAATAATAATAATAATAATAATAACATAGACTGATTACAACTTCCAATTAAAAATATTATATTTTTTACACAAGTAAGTATTTAATTTCCAAAAGTTACATATAACAAAAAAAATATTTAATGTTAAAAAAAACTTTTTTAAGGAAGTCTATCTCTTTGTATCAACAAATTTTTTTTTATTTATTAACTTAAAATATGTTCCGATTGTTTTGGTTTAAGAATATTTGTGTCCATAACACTTCACAAAAACTTTTAAAAAAAAAAATACAATTTTAATTGTACTCAGCATAAATTTTAACATAAAAATTTTGGTGCTATAACCAAACAGTATAGCTCAACAATACTGTATAATGTATGCAAGAAACACTCAAGCCAGGAGTAATAAGACTTTGTTTCTGGGCCTTAACATTTTGTATCACGGCCTGAAGATAGAACAATAGAGTTTCAAAACCGCGGTAGCCTTACGAGATGTGTAGATAGACAACTGATGGGAAGAATAGGTCATAATCCTAATTACTTTGTTTCAATGAAGACTGGATTGCAAAAGCAAATATTTAGGAAAGACTAGGAAGACCGGGTATATTAACGAGCCATTGTCTAACTATATAAATGTGATAAACAAAGAATAAAAAAAATCAAATAAAGATATCCAAGAAGAAAGTAAGACGAGCAGGATGTGGAGGATTTTTTTAACATTCATATTTTATGCCAGTTACACTAATGAGAACAAGGGATCAGTATTAATGGAAAGGGATGACAATGACGACAATGAATCTTGAACCTATAAGCTTGAACTTCAGAGGTGCAGCAGACTGACCAGTGTCTTTCTCAAATCAACCTATGATTCTTTGAATGAGGTGAAGAGTTACCAAAAGGAAAAGAGAAGATGATAAGAATAATCAGGGCTTGCAATAAGGAAGATTTCGATAAGTGGAGCGTAAAGCCGCCTCGGTGGTCTAGTGGATAGCGTACTAGACTTTCACCCCGAGGACCCGGGTTCGATTCCCGGCGAGGGCTTGGCATTTTCATACGCTATAAATCATCCCCACCGTCTGCATTAGCCCAAGTGTGCACAATAGTCGGACGTTAAACTCAAAAAAAAAAAAAAAAAAAAATCGATAAGTGGAATAGTGTAATTAAAACTTTATTTGTAATTTCCCGAAAGTGCTGTTTTTTCACATTTAGGTACACATACTATAATACGTAGAGTACTTGCACACAATTAATTAGTACTGGTATATACTTTATACCACAATGTTTTAAACTATTTAAGTCTAAATATTTTATAAAAAATTTATAATTTAAAAAAATGTGCAAATGTATATTTTTCTTTAAAAACAAAATATAAGGATAACAGTTTGTACAATTATAATAAGGATGTGTGTATAATAAGCGGGGGAAATTTTAATTAAATATGTTTAATGGTTATTCAAAAGTTCCCTATTTCAAATGCATGGAGATGACAAAGATACTGACTCTGCCTAAGAACCATTTCTTCATTTTATTAGAATTTTCAGAATTTAGTATAAAAAAAAAACAAAAATTTAATTATTTTTGCAAAATATTTTATTTAGAAATTAGAAAAAAGAATAAAAAACTCATAATCGGCATAATTTCTCAACGCTTGTTAGTCAGATTGTGTTCATAATTTTATCATAAATATGAAGATTTACAATTAAAGACCGTGAATGAGATTTTGAACAGTTTTTAACAAGAACTGTTGGAAGTGTAGCCTAACAAGCCAAATTTTACAGAAAGTGTTCATTTTATTTTTCTTGCAAAGATATATGAGGTGTTGCAAGAAGTAACAGAAAATTCACGGGTTGTATTAGTCTGCTTCATGAATTTTTTTATTTGTTTTGTTGGTAAACATGTCTGAAAAGTATCTCTATACTGTTAGCCATATCAGATGTTTAGTCTGTTGTCAGACGTCAAAGTAAATGTTACATGTGTTTTGGTACAATTGGCGATTATTTATTTATTTAAAAAATGGATCTGTGAAATATATCAAATTTAGCTATTACAATGGAATAAACTGGCACATGCTATGAAATTTTTTCAGACGTTTTGTGTATGAAAAATGTGTCATCAAAATTTGTTTTGAAACTGTTAAATTTTGAACAAAAACAGCAGCAAATGGAAGTTGTTCCAGAGTCGCTTAACACGGATTTACAGACATGACTTTGAAGCTAAGGCTTAATCATCCCAATGGAGGCATTCTGGATCACCAAAACTGAAAAAGCTTGACAAGTGTGATCAAATATTAAGGTTATGTTCACTGTGTTCTTCGATTTTAACAGCATAGTGCACCACAAGTTCTTGCCACAAAGTCAAACAATAAATGAGGAGTTCAACACCGTTTGCATCAAAAAATTACAAAACATCCATATTGTGGCCAAAAATAACACAGTAATGATGCTCCATATTCACCAGATATGGCCCTGTATAACTTTTTTCTGTTCCTAAATATAGAGAGAACCTTAAAGTGCCAACATTTTGCAAGCAAAGATAAAATTAAAAGTGCATTACTGAAAGAGTTCACCCCACTGATCAAGATAGAAGTGTTTCATGGATTGGAAAAAGCACTGGCATAAGTGTATAATATCTAATGGTGATTATTTTGAAGAAAACATTAATGTAGATAAATAAATTTTAAAAAAATTTTTAAATAGTTATTTTAAACACACCTCGAACACGCAAACAAGTAGACATCCAAGTAAAACTCTTTTTTTACTCATATTTTACAACAGATATATTCAAAAATATATCACAATAATTTTTTTTTTAATACTTTGAGAAGTACTGACGTTTTGCAATGTTATCAAATACATTTCATGACTCTTTTTATAGGAGTGCCATTTAACATTTACATCTAGGAATGTCAAAAAAGAGTTTTTAAATTAAATAAATTACTTTAATTTTATTCATGAAACAACTATTGCTTATTACATTTAAAAAATATATTTTATTCACAAAAAAATATTAAATAAGTCCCAAATGTCTTGAAATAATATTCTTTTTTCGTGTGTGAAAATCCTCGAAGCAGGGATATGATACATAATAGCACATTGTAGCTGGAGCATTTGTAAGTTGTGTTTTGTATATTTTCTTTCTTCTTTGCATGTTACAGCACACATAGCTAGAGTTCTTAATCAATCACAACTACATTCACGTTTGTACCATAAAACAAAGAAAGCTTGCCTTATCGGCAAAATATGCTGACATCTAGCATCAGTTAATATGTTTTCAAGCATTAGTATGTGATAATAAAGTGTGATAAGTCACTAAGGCAAGCAGTATTTGCATTCATTTTCTGAAAATCCCTTCCATTATTTGAGTAATAGGCTATGTTTATGAACTCCTATCCCTCTCCTGACCTCCTACCAACAAATTAATAGCAACTTCCAATTTATGTGAATGACAATACATAAACAAATATAAATTTTTCTAAAAAAAAACGTTACACACAATGTTCCAAAATTCGTTACTCTTTTACTAATCAAAAGGACTAAAAATCATAAGACTTTCTATATACTTTTATACAGTGTGAAAAGTAAAAAATAATAAGTTATTTGTTTAAATTTATTGGACATTAACTCACCGTTACAAATGGATTACTGTCTTTCATCCTGAGTTCCACGACCACTGCTGAAGAGTAAGGAGGAAAAGTATTTTCAAATACACCAAGCGTGTGCAGAAAACTGGCGATTGTAGAGTCATGAGCAGAGTAGAACCAAAGGTGTCGATCAGGATCCATTTTGTTCTCATGTTTTTCTTTCAGATGTTTAACCATATCCCCAATCAAAAGACCTACATGGTTACAACATCACTTTATCATTAAAAACATTCAAAATAAACCTTTTTAAAAATGATAAGTTTAAAAGTATATGAAATACTTTTTTATGTACTTCTGTATTTTTATAAAATAGTAGTAATTTTTTGTAATAAATAAAGTTTGAAATGTTGGGAATAGTTTTTGAACAATTAATGCTAACTTCATATTGCTGTATTCTGTTCACACTTTATATTTTTACTTTACTTTTATACTGTTACTTTATAACTTTTATACTTTATGTACTCTATTCATCAAAACTTGAACACAGTGAAATATTTTTGGTAAAATGAGTCTTTCGAACAAATTGCTAAGTTGTGCTGACTCAAAAACAGTCACAAATATGTTAAAGATCCACCAATGAGAACATTCTGAAAAGTAAGAAATTTTCCACTCTTGTTGAAGAGTTGGCATGCAAAGGACATTAGCTGCACATGCGACTCGATGCCTGCACAAATATGTAAGTAAAGTACACAAATTTTTATTGCTTTATAAATAACACAAATATTACATACCTACTTTTAATCTTCCTAATTCTTTTGTCCATGTTGGTAACATAAAACTTTGTATAGCAACATCTGCTAAGGGTTGAGGATAAATCGATTTAGTCCAATTTGGAAGTGTATAATTATGCCTAGTCTAAAAATATAAAAAGAAAATAGTAATACACAGAGAAAAAGTAAGTTAAACAACTTCAAAAAATTAATGTTTATAAGCCTGTCATATATGCCTAACCGGGTGATCGTTGCTCTGACAGTTATAACAAAGGATGCACCACAGTATCGCAACATAACTTTAAAGGCTAATAAAAAAAAAATCACCATCACTAAATCTATTTGTACTGTGTGCAATTAAGTAAAAAATAATAATTTCTAATTTAAAATTAATATTTTTATACTTAACATAGTAAAATGTTTTGTAATTTTATTAAGAAACCAAAATTAGAACTTAAAACATTTTGCAAGTTGCATTACAAAAAACTGTTTTGATATATCATTCTGCTTTTTACTGATGGTAATTTATCTTTTAAAAATTCATGACTTAGTTATGATAAAATACCCTTGCATTTGTAGCCAGGAACACTTGTCGCAGTAGATCGTTTCCCCTACAGGTAACGTAAATGTTTTTATTTTGGTCTAATTGTATGTACACAATACAAATTTACTTGGTCTTGGTGATAAAATTTTTTTTCCGGCCTTTTAATTCATTATGTTTGATATAGTTGTGGTCCTCATGTTACAATCACTACAGCAATGATCTCCCACCTCAGTGTATCCAGCAGGCTCTTAATTCAAGCCGTTATAGACAAAGAGTTTAATATGGCTTTAGTTCAGCATTCATATTCAAAAAATATATCGAACAGCCATTTTTAAGTACAGTGATACCTCGGCTAATGGTCGACCTGGACAACGGTCTAATTCACGGAATGAAACATGACCCGCATAACAGTTTAGGTTTCGGATAAAGGGCTGAACATATTATAAGTGTTTTCATTTAGTTTAAATTATTTCTAAGCAGATGTGTAAATATAGAGATAACATTTTGCTGTGTTACGTAAAGTACAAGCTCCTGAGTTAACACAAACAAGCCTTTGATTGGTATGTGTTTGTTTTTTGTACCGCAATAACTTGCACAATATTTCTTAGTTATCTGTTCTCAGAATGCCCACTCCTATTCGCTCTTCTCTCATAAACTCTTTTACTGTGCGTTTAATCTGTTAGCTCGTTAAAAAATTTAAACAGTTATAATATTATCGTGTTACATACTTTTGATTTTTAAATTTAACAAAATGTTAACTGTCTTTGTGTTTGAGTTTCAAATTGTTGTTTAAATCCTGCTTCCAATTTTTTTTTTTTTAATTAAATGGGTCCTAAAATAAGTGCTCTTGATAGTGGAAATAAAAAAAAAACTTTGACTATTGAACTAAAAAAGCTACAAGATGAACTAAAAAAATATACAGTATTGATTTGTCCAGTGTGTATATATGTGACATAATTACAATTGTATGAATTTCGTTAAAATAAAGTGCGACTTCTGTTCTGTGAATTTTCTTCATTCTTCATTTTTGGCATATTAATAGCGAGACCTCAATTTTTTTTCTATGTAACCAATATGTTTTCCATAAGTCTCTATTGTAAACACCGACTCGCACAGCAGTCTGCTTAGATAACAGTCTTAGTTCTAGAAATTAAGTGTTAACCGAGGTACCACTGTACATGTGTGTGTGTGGAACAAAGCAACAGTCTACATGAAAATCAAATTAGCAATACCAAACTTTTACTGGATTAAGCTATTACAGAGGTTAAGAGAGTCAATTCAATTTAATTATCCCACAAGGAAAGAAGAAGTAAATTAATAGCTCAAATAAAAGCAGCAAAGTTACCAAGGAGAATCTTAAAACCTTATTTAATTGAGGTACATGAGCACCTGAATGATTAGGGAAGCTAAACAGAAAAAACAGCTTAAGAAATAAGCATTCATCTGTATAACATTGTTTTAAATCAATTTTATTGTTTTATTTACGGGATTTGGTGGTTCATGTACCTAAGGCATTGGTCAGTCTGTTATGTCTCCAAACTGCGCATCCTAAGTTGGGTTTGAGACCTATATTTACTACTATAAACTAAAGTTTATTTTGATTTTACATTAACAACAATCCCAAACCCTTATTACTCTAACTAGTAAAAATATTGATATTAATAACAATAATAATAAATAACAAAAAAAAAATACTTTGTTTAAATTAAAACAATTGAGAATGTATTATAGAAATGAAATTTGGAATAAATTAAGACTATATATAGAGGACATTATTGAAATTTTATGGGCACATGAAATTTGTGATTATTTGATCAGATTAACACTACTGACATTTGATTAAAATATCATTAGATTTTTTGGTTTCTTTCTATTTTAACAAAATTTCTGTTTTAAATAAGTTTAAAAAAATCACATAAAGTTGTCTGCTCACAACATAAGCATATTACAGAAGTACAAACCAAATTATGTAACCCACCCATCATGATTAAATATCTACAGCCCTCTAATTTATGTTTGACAGATAATGTTTTCTAATCTATAAACACTCCTTTCTAATCTCATGTGTTTTTTGACTAAAATGATTAACCTAACAGGTTAGATGGTTAATGACAGCGACTTACATCTGTTACATAGCAAGTGTGTAACAGAATGTGTAGTGGCTTATGTTTTTTCCAACTAAAAAAATCTACATCAAAAATTTTTTTGTATAAAATTTTTTTAAACACAATATTAAATACATGCATGTTATAAGAGGTGTGTTCAGAAAGTAATGATAATTTTAATTTTTTGAACAAAATATTTATTTATTCTTCTACATTGATGTTGTCGTCTTCAAAATAGTCCCCATTGGAGATTATGCACTTGTGCCAGCGCTTCTTCCAATCCTCGAAACACTTCTCAAACTCGATCTTTGAGATAACTTCTAGTTCTTTCAGCGATGCGCTTTTAATGTCATCTACAGCTGTAAAACGACAGCCCATTAAGGTTCTCTTTATTTTTGGAAATAGGAAAAAGTTATACAGAGCCATGTCTGGCAAATATGGAGGCTGGGGCATCGTTACAGTACTGTTTTTGGCCAAAAATTCATGAACAAGCGATGAAGTGTGAGCTGGTGCATTATCCCGGTGCAAACGCCATGAATTGTTTTTCCACAGATCCAGGCGTTTTTTTCGGATTGCTTCAGACAAACAGCATTGAACTTGTAGGTAGTACTCCTTATTGACCGTTTCACCTGGTTGCAGGAATACATGATGCACTATGTCATTAATATCGAAGAACACAGTGAGCATAACCTGCACGTTCAACTGCACTTGTCGAGCCTTTTTCAGTCTTGGCGAGTCAGAATGCCTCCACTGGGATGATTGAGCCTTAGTTTCGACGTCATATCCATAAACCCATGTTTCATCACCTGTTATAATACGTTTCAGTAATTCTGCATCGTCGTTGACTTCATTTAGTGACTCCTGAGCAACTTCCATTCACCGCTGTTTTTGTTCAAAATTCAACAATTTTGGAATGAATTTTGCTGCCACACGTTTTATACACAAAACACTGGAAACAATATCATGACATGATCTAATCGATATGCCAACATCATCAGCGACCTCTGTAATTGTGATTCAGCGATTGTTCATAACCATTTCTTTCACTTTTTCCATGTTTTCGTCGGATGTTGATGTGCTGGGGCGTCCAGGGCATTCACATCTTCAACGTCTTCACGGCCCTTTTGGAAACGCTTATAGCACTCGTAAACTCTTGCTTTATTCCATTTTTACGCAAAATTTGATACAAATTCTTTGATTCATTTCTTTTAACAAACAAAAATCGCCGAGCTCATAAAAACACATCTAACCTTAGTGGCTGTCACAGGCAAAGTCAATAATGAAAACAGCTGAAAGTTTTATCATACTTCAAGGGCACGTATATCAACATAATAAAAAAAAATGTTTGACAATCTGACTCTCCAAGCCCGTGAAATTTAAAAATTCTCGTTACTTTCTGAACACACCTCGTACATCCTTTGTTCTCCTATAAAAATACTCGGGTTTTGAAATTATAAAAAAAATAAATTTTAATAAAAGAATCAATTTCTAATACAGTTTTTACTATATTATGCCAGCAAAATTAAGTTCTTTACTTACTTCGATGAAAAGTACATCATACAAGTTACCAGCTTCAGTAATATTCTGAACCTCTCGACCAGTATGAAAAGTAGCATATTCGAACAATCCTGCATACTTCTTATTTAAATCTTGAATTTCTTTTGATTTGACAACTTTCATCCATTCCAAATTATATCTTGGACAAGGCACTTTACCAGCCAAAACCTACAACAATATTTTTTATCTACAACATGACAACTATGAATTCTCTTTTTTCTCACAAAGGTTAGTTCTAATCATAAGATATAGTTCTATCATAAAATATATCCAATGGTCTATGACAACCTTTGAACAACAAAAATAATTTTAAATACACTATATCTCATTTATAATTAAAAAAATTGTATTTCAACAGTTCAAAGATTCTTAACTCATAATTACAAGAATTACCAAAAAAACTATAATCTAATATTAGAAAAAACATCAAAATTTATCAAAATCAACTGTTGAACACATGCTTTAATTCTGAGATTAATAAAAAAATGTCATTTTATTTTATTATTAATTTATACTGGCAAAAATTATCAAGTGTCAGTTTTTGTGTCTTATCAATTTAACCTTGAACAAAGTATTTGAATCACAAGCCTAATTTGTTGTGGGTCAAGAAACTTGTAAGTTTGAATTATTGTAATTAATTTAAATTTTCAAAATAAAACACATTTGATATTAACCTATGACCAGACGTACAAAAAACACCTTACACACTTGATCACATTAGGTTACTAAGAAAGTCACACACAGATTTGTTGAACAATATTTATTACCAATATTGTTATTATTTAACAATTATTATTAACAATAAATATTGCAAATATTTATTATTTAAAGGTGTTTTATTGGTAGGTACGAATATATAATAAAAGTATAAAATGTCACTGTTATACAGTTGACCCTTGTCACAAAATTAAATACTAAATAATTAAGTTGGACTAGGTAAGTAGTATAAAGGTATTTAAAATAATTTAAACATTTATTATTCACACCTACCAATATATAATAAACGTATAAAACATCACTGTTGTACAGTAAACACATGTCACAAAACTAAATACTAAATAATTAAGTTGGACTGGGTAAGTAGTATATATATATATATATATACTTTTTTTTAATGCGAAAAGCACATTGAGGCTATTATTGCCTCCCTAAATAATGTGAGGGTGAGTTTAAAGTGTTAAAAGTCGTAAGTGTAAGTGTGTGTTGACTTGGGTACCGTGAGGGACGTCTAAATTCTCTCAATATATATATAGCTGCACCTATTGAGAGAATTTAGACGTCCCTCACGGTACCCAAGTCTAACACATACTTACACTTACGACTTTTAACACTTTAAACTCACCCTCACATTATTTAGGGAGGCAATAATAGCCTCAATGTGCTTTTCGCATTAAAAAAAAAAAATGTATGTATATATATATATATATATATACTACTTACCCAGTCCAACTTAATTATTTAGTATTTAGTTTTGTGACGTATGTTTACTGTACAAGAGTGAAATTTAATAAGTTTATTATGTATTGTTAGGTTGTGAATAATAAATATTTAAATTATTTAAACATTGCAGGTAGCTGGGGAACATTTGGAAAAACCATGCTTTTCCCATGGCCAGCTATATGTAGCAAGTTAGTGAGTGTTAATGCCCAGAATTTTTATGCATTAGCGCCAAATGGAAGAACATACAACATAGTATATAGAAGCATCCTAAAATATTGTACTATTCTGTATCCATAATTGCAACGGCCAAGGATAAGCAGAATTAATAAGGGATGTTAATTAAATTGAAGATGGAGTGAGATCTTCAATTCATAGCAAGCAAGGCAGAATCTATATGACTTTACTGACACAAACTCCACTACTTCCTTTCTACTCATACACTTATTCCTGACTTATATTGGGTAGTTTTTTGTTTTTTTTTTTTTTTAACTATTTAACCTCTACTTACATTGACCAACAACCTGAATTACATAAGTTAATCATTTTTACATTAATGCTTCCTATATCGACCGTCAACCTGAACTAATTGACAAAATCTACATTAACGTCAGCAAAGTCACCGGCAAAAAATAGTATACGATACAAACCAATGAATAATACCTGTAAGAAAATAATTATACGTTTTTTTTCTAAATATCTGAAAATGCTAAAAGTTTATGTTCCAAAAATAATTGAACCTTCAAAGAATTTATCTAGGAGATAAACCAGGACTAAATAACAACTGGTATAGAAAACAAATAATAGCTCTTAATTATTAACCCTAGCGATCAATGTGCTAGTGTTCTTTTCATCACCAAATAATGTTTTTAATCAAAGTCAATTTTACTTTCTAATTCTTCCATGTTTTTGGTAGCAACGTCTTTAGTCTTGTTATAAGTCAGCAATTCGGGCTTCACTTCTCTGTTTATATTATCAGTTCGATGCAAAACGAAAAGTAGCAGAATGTTTTTTCTTTGTATGATAAAAATGTCACATGCTCATCATTTACAAATACACTAATGTTACAGCTGGTGCCCTTTTGTTTAATGTGTTCCAAGTTGGATGGTATTTTATGTTTGTTTTTTCACAGAGTCCCCCACAAGTGGAAGTTTGTGGTCTTCAGTAACTCATTAGCAAGTCATATTGATCAAAAATAATGATCAACATGTTCTGTTACTTTTCTGCATGAATCATTTATGGATGAAATCAGCCTCAGACAATCTTTTACTGATAATTTGATATGGTCACCACAGGTGGATTTAAGGGGGGTGGGTTCAGTTGTATGGAAATAAAAAAAATATATATTTTTAAAAAATGAAGATTTCTATTTACATTTGTTTTTGTTGAAATGTTATTTACAGTTAATTAAAACTAATTTGAGAAAAACCAATGAAAATGGCTGCTATGTTCTTTTCAAATTAATATCAATACTATTCATTTGTTCAGTTATGTATACATACCATAACTATATATCAGTAATCACCGCACAAGCTACAGTATACTTGTATAAAAATTAAGACAATGTGAAATGGTACTACACTATATAAATCTATGAATCGGTTAATTGCTAATCAACAAACTGATGTCAATCGAATAGTAACATGAAAGGAAAGGGAAAACAATATTACAACGCAAATAAGTGTAATAAGCCAATTTTATGTCAAATTTTTCACCAATTTGTTATGTCAATTTTTATCACCAATATTATCTTCACTTACCTTGTCTGAATGTTCCGGAAGAGTGTGCACAGGAACAGGTTGCCAATGCAAATTAGGGTTCCACTTCTGTTCGTTGTCAGGCGGAAACAATCCAGCTAAGTTGCATTCTGCGCTCATCAGAGTGCGATCTACGTCTGTACTCTGCACATGGATTTTCCTCATGTTGTACTCGCCTACCAAATGCTCGTACCTCGCTTTGAACCAACTCCCCAACTCGAATGCTTGTACTTTCCCTGTCTGAAATTACAAGTAACATGAACTTAAGTTCAATTGCTGTATTCAGCTGGAAGAGACTTGAATGAAATGAATATCCGGCATAAACTGGTCTAACTGGCATGAAGTATGGACGCTAGGAAAAAAAATCAAAGAAGGCAATAAATGAAATGAACATAATACAGGTAAACATTAAAATGTTCAGAAAAAAAGATTAAAATTATTAAGTTTAGAAAAAATGACCTAATCACAGAGGAAAATAATGATAATTAAAAAATACAGATAGAAAAATAATAATAATTTAGGAACTTCTTTTACTTGTCTGGTGCATTACCAGGTACACAGAAAATTATAGAAAAATAATAATAATTTAGGAACTTCTTTTACTTGTCTGGTGCATTACCAGGTATACAGAAAATTATAGAAAAATAATAATAATTTTGGAACTTCTTTTACTTGTCTGGTGCATTACCAGGTATACAGAAAATTATAGAAAAATAATAATAATTTAGGAACTTCTTTTACTCGTCTGGTGTATTACCAGGTACACAGAAAATTATAGAAAAATACGAGGGCTATTCAGAAAGTAGATTACGTTTTTGGATAAAAAAAAAACTAAGTACAGGAAAAAAATTTTATTATATACATTTGAAAGAGGAACTAAAATACTATTTTTCGACATAATCGCCAAACAAATTTAGACATTTGTCATATCGGTGAACTAGCTTTGAAATTCCCGTGTCGTAGAATTCCGCCGCCTGTGACGCCAGCCAGTCAGTCACGCCCGCGCGGAGATCTGCGTCGTCATCAGCGCTGTGTTGCAAGCCAAGTCTTCATCTTCGGGAATAAGTGGAAATCACTAGGTGCCAGGTCCGGACTGTAGGGTGGATGAGGAAAATCTCCCACTTGAAGGCCGTCAAGACGTCTTTGTTCGATTTGCCGTGTGAGGGCGGGCATTGTCGTGCAAAAACAACACTTTGCACTCAGTTTTCCTCTCTGCTTGTTCTGGATAGCTCGTCTTAAGTTTCGTAATGTTTGGCAATACCTTTCTGAGTTTATGGTTGCTCCACGTTCTAGGAAGTCAACCAGAAGAACACCTTTCCTGTCCCAAAAAACGGTCGCCATGATCTTCCTTGCTGACAGGGTTTGCAAACATTTCCTCGGTTTTTTGGGGGAATTTGTGTGCCCCCACTCCATAGACTGTAGTTTTGTCTCACAGGTAACGTGCTTAACCCAAGTCTCATCTCCCGTTACGATGCGATCAAGAAATGATTCACCATCTTTGTCGTAAGCGTCCAGAAATGACAACGATGCAGCCATACGCTGACCCTTGTGCTGTTCTGTCAGGAACTTTGGCACCCATCTGGCACAAAACTTATGGTATCCTAACTTTTTGGTGACAATTTCGCACAACAATGTTCGCGAAACTTGTGGGAAACAAAGTGAAAGTTCGGTTATTGTGAAACGGCGGTTTTCACGAATTTTTTCATTGACATTTGCAACCAGCTCATCACTCACAATGCTCGGTCTGCCACTCTTCTCTTCGTCATGAACATTACTTCGTCCATTTTAAATCTAATGCACCATTGGCGAACTCCACCTTCACTGATTACGTTGTTTCCTCTTTGGTACACGAGCAACACAGCGCTTCGATGACGGCGCAGATCTCCGCGCGGGCGTGACTGACTGGCTGGCGTCACAGGCGGCGGAATTCTACGACACGGGAATTTCAAAGCTAGTTCACCGATATGACAAATGTCTAAATTTGTTTGGCGATTATGTCGAAAAATAGTATTTTAGTTCCTCTTTCAAATGTATATAATAAAATTTTTTTCCTGTACTTAGTTTTTTTTTTATCCAAAAACGTAATCTACTTTCTGAATAGCCCTCGTAATAATAATTTAGGAACTTCTTTTACTTGTCTGGTGTATTACCAGGTACACAGAAAATTATAGAAAAATAATAATAATTTAGGAACTTCTTTTACTTGTTTAGTGCATTACCAGGTACACAGAAAATTATAGAAAAATAATAATAATTTAGGAACTTCTTTTACTTGTCTGGTGTATTACCAGGTACACAGAAAATTATAGAAAAATAATAATAATTTAGGAACTTCTTTTATATGTCTGGTGCATTACCAGGTACACAGAAATATTCATTGGTTGTTTGGTTGAAGACTCCTGCACCAAACCTTTTCTCACTTAAACTGGCATAACAGTCTGTACAGTATATATTTTTAAAACATTATATACTACAAGACCTAAACTTTAGTTTCCCTGCCTTTATACATCTTCTGATTCAGTTTTGGTAATGTTGTGCGGAATATTACCAAACACCTCGAGATCAAGCATATTCCACGATAGTCCTCCTGTTTGCGCAGGAACTTCTACTAGTATTACTTGGGCCAGTACTATGAAAGCCAGCCTAATATTGTTTCCCATGAGTGTCTAATGTTTCCCCTGAGAGGGTGAAGGTTAGGAGACTTATTAGGTGCAAAAAAGAATAGTCTTGAGTACGAAAATATTTGGGAAAAGACGGATTACTAAATCAGTTGCACTGGATAGATTTCTTTTTTAATATTCATATTTTATGCCAGATAATCTAAATGACTAATGACGGTGAGTATTTGGCATAAACAGAAAGGAAATGGTACTATAACTTACAAGCTTGAGGTGTGCATTTGAGATACAAAGCAGACCAGTGTCTTAGCCAACTCAACCACCAGTTCTGCACTGGATAGATAGAGTGATAGTCAATACTCCATAACTGCAGCAGAGCAACAATGCATTTAAAGTAAAATGTTGATCAATATTGAAGACTGTCATCGACTATGGTTGCAGTGAAAAGCAAGTAAGTGAGGTTTTAGAGAAGATGTAATTTAAGCAAAATTCTTTTATTTTTTTGTTCATGCACTTTGCTTAAGTATATAATATTAATCATTAAATGAAAATAAATATTAATTTTTGAGCATTTTTTCAAAACAGCAGTTATTTTATTTGTTGTTTGGAAATCCAATTTTGAGCATCTTTTCAAAACAAGTTATTTTTTTTTATTGTTTAGAAATTCTGGCCACAATATTATTGAAAAAAATTAACATAAACACAGATACTCACATTAGTAAGTTGCCCATAGCCCTCAGGCCAGAATGACAGATTTTTGTATGGATCATTGGGGTACGGGTCAATAGGCGTCCTGTCTCCATGTCTGAACAACTAAAAAAAATACATAAAAATTAAACTACAAACATCTATTATTTTAATTTAAGTAGAAACATGTAACCATAATGTTTGATAACCATAATATTTATACAGAAACATATTTATATGGAAACATAGCCATATAGAACTATATTTATATTTACCATAACCATATTTATATAGAAACTTAAATGGACCCTTAGATATTTATACATATTATACACTATAAATGTTATGTTTTGGAAAAAATAACAGAAAATATTGCTATAACAGACATTGTGGTAAAAACCCAGACTCAAAATCATGAAGTAAGCACCAATTCTGAAATCTGTAACTAGTTTTAAATCTTATATTTTAATTTAATCTTTTTTACATTTTAAACTCTTTATTTTATACAAGTTAAACTAATGAAGCAAGTGGATTAACATTTGTCTAAAAAAAAAACTCGAGAATTGGACAACTTCATCAAAATAGTAAAAATCTATTTCAAATGGTGGCCTTTTAAATAACAATTAGCTTCTATTTTGGCATTTTTTTTTTTTTTAGAAAATTAGCTTATTGGTATGTCTGTTTTTTTAACTTAAACTAGAGTATAATAATAATATAATGAGAACACTGTATTAACCTGAAGGCAATTAAACAGGCTATTGCAGATATAGTTTGAAAGAAGTACTTTTGAATATATACGGTGATGATAACCTTAACGGTTTTTCGGCGGAAAAATTTTTTTTTCAATATATAGGTCTGGTGAAGAATAATGGAGTTGTAATTAGTTACCTCTGCTATAGATTTTCACATTGTATTTTGATTTTGTGTCTAAAAATACAAACACAGTGATTACAACTTCCTGGAACCGGCATTTAAGAACTGATTCTCCGGTCAATGATATGATAGAAATTTAAATTAACTTTCAGTCTGTTCACAGTTTTGTTTTCCAAATAATAATAATTGACTAAGAATGAACAAAATTTTACAGGTTTTACCAGGAATTCAATTTTTAGTTTATTTCTGCTTTTGGCTATGGTTTGACTTAATAATTATAAGAAAATAATAATAACTTGTTTATTAATAATATAGCTAAAAAAATTGTAGGGGCATTTTTTTATTTACCATTTTCAATATATTTAGCTACAAAAATATTACAGCTTATAAAAATAATAACAAATAATTAAATTGCAAAATACACTCTTTATATTAGTTGGACTAAAAAAGGAAGAGAGATCATTATTAACAGCAAGGAAAAAGCTAATTGCAGTAATTCCAATTTTCAGTCTCAAACCTATGACCTTCAGGTATACAAGAGACATAACAAACTTACCTGCCATTTAAATAAAAATGTATATATGTACAAATTATATACAAATTATACATATAATAGAGATCAATTATACGTACAAATGTATAATTTGATCTCTAAGAATAACACTCTATACAATGTAGGGATGTTGGCCCTACATTGATATTAATAAATTGACTGGTCTACTTTAACACCATTGAATGCTAGCTCCCTTCATATACACACGCACGCACGCACGCGCACACACACACACACACACACACACACACACACACACACACACACGAGCGTGCACGCGCGCACACGTTCGTGCGTGTGTGTGTGTGTGTGTAAACATTTTTACACCAGGTTGTGTAAAAACCTGGTTATTTTATGAAAAAAGTAAAAAAACCAAGTATGTTACTTTATTTACAATTAAAAAAGAAAATTTTTTAATTTCTTTTTTTAATAAAATTTACAGTTTCTGTATTATTTGCATTTAAAAAACTTTCAAATGGCGTACAATTTGAAAAATATTATTAGATAAGGCTGTTTATTTTTTTAACAATAGGTCTCAACAACAACAAAAATTTTGTTGAATTTTTACCTCCAGAACAGTACATGAGAATACATTGAAATTTGATATAGTACTTACTAAGATAAAGATCTTTGTGTGTGCGCGCGTGCACATGTGTACGTGTGTGTGGGGGGTTTGTTCCTGTGTAGCATTTTGGGTTTCAATTGTTACAACAATGGATAAATTAATTTAAGTTCTGTGTTGAAATTAAAATATTTCTTTTGTTTGTTAAGGTAATAATATTTCATTGCAACCTAAACAATAACAAAGTAAACACTAGCTAAAACTCTTTGGTTTTACTTACTTTGTATGGACAATATTAATTCAAGATTTATTATTAAATTAATAATAATTACACAATAACAAAAATGTAATTACATCTGTATTTATTAAGATGTTTTATATAATAAGACTAGTGTACACATACATTAATAAATTACTTCACATTGTAAGAGCAAGTAAACATGACTGTTCGTGCACTACTGTGTTATTATGATGTTCATTTTCACTGATAATTTTTTTAATCATATGCGAAGAATTATCAAACAATGAAGTAATGATATCATATTTATCTTAGTTCTGACAGAACAATAGAAACACTATAAATCAGGAAAAACATTTTGTTTATTCTTTACATTTCATTATTTCAATTTCATTCTGAATGACTATCAAATGACATTTCAGAAATATTTTGATAATTTTTTAACAATTCATAAAACGTAAATATGTTTTTAACATATTAATATTCTATCAAACTATAGCCTATTCTGGGTGTGCAAAAGCAATGTGGTCTTAACAAAGTCAACAACATATTGCTGACTGGAAACTTCATTGTTAAATTTTGCCTAAAAACTGTACTTAAAAAATTTTCCTGCAAGAAGTTTTCTTGTATTTCATACAAGTTTATTAATTTAATTAATTTACAAAGTCTGGTCTGGTACTACAGTTTGAAGATTTAGCCCTTGCAGTTAGTTGGTCCTATATAATTATTAAAACCAATTTTGATCTTGTCTTTACAACCACTTTAATGGCTCCAAGGACCTCTTGCTGAATGAGCTAGTCGGTGGAATGCTCAAACACATTGAGGGAACCAGTCTACTACTGAGCTAGTATCTAACAGGCTTAGTTGTACAATAGGTACTTCAATTGGGATGTCAGGGACCACCAAACTATTATAACCTCTAACAACCAATATATTTTTTTTTAATCTAAAAACCTAATTAGTTATTGTTTAATTAAGTTGATATTTTAATTGGGAAATTTATAAATTTAATTTAAAAATGCTCTTTAACCATTTAAACCCAAATGTCCCATTTAATGGACGTCTCTTTTATATAATCATATCATTCTTTAATTCTAACAATTTTTGTACAAAAATATGTTTTAAAATACGAAAGGGAAATAAATAATTTTAATATAACTAAACTTTAATAATAGGCAATGGCTTATGAGACTTGTTAAAGTATCAAGACTGGTCAAATTTGACTGGTCATATGGTCGAGGGATTTAGGCCAGTATAGTGAGTTAGGCCTACATGAGTTTCAACCTCAAAATCGTTACTGATTTTTCTGTGCAACTCAGAGTTTCGCTGTCTGTGATAGACAGACAGGCATGGCACATCATAAATAAACGGTGATTATTTTGGGTAGAAGCTGACAGGAATGAGTGAAGTCTTTGTCAGTAAGAGTTTTGCTGCTTTTTTTACATTGTAAACTTACTGTGTGTGTGTTACTAAAATACTTCAGCTGAAAGTATTACTAAAATTAAGCTTAAAGTATGTCCAAAATTAAACATTTTCAGCCATTTAGAAAAGGTCATGGAACTCAAAGTGTAAAATAAATGTAATTTTTAAGGATTGATCTTTCTTTTTTAAAATTGTGTATACTTTTTATGTCTAATTTTGTAACAATTTATTGAAAAAATTATAGCATTATATATATATATATATATATATATATATATATATATATATATACATATATAATATATTTTACAGTATATATATATATATTGTACATAAATATTGTATTACTACGGTACAATATTTGATATTTCTAAGTACACATAGTAAAGCACAACAAAGCAGTAAGTAGTGTCTTTTTTATATTTCTCTAAACAAATATGTACAAATGTATAATTTGATCTCCAAGAATAACACTCTATACAATGTGTTTTAGCAGAACCTAATGGTAAAACTTAAAAATTTTAAATATTGGCATTTATGGCACAGATGTAATAAAACATTGTGCTATTAACAGCAAGTAACTATTTCAAATTGTTGACTCACTTCCAACATCGTCTATTGTTAGAGGTTCTTAACCTTTAGAAATTCAACAAGGTTGTTGGCCTGTGTAAAATCTAATAAACTAAAAGATCATTAGGTAATAGATTTTTTTATTTATTTTTTTGTAACCCTGTATACTTTAAATAAGCACAACCGACAAATCGACGAAAAAAAATTGAGGAGTGACAAATTAAGGTGTTTTAAAAATTTGTAAAAGCCATTATTTTATACTTTTTGGGTAATTATTTCATTTTTCAACTCTTAAACTTAATGGTAAGATAAAAGTTTGGATCTTAACATGATGGTCACTTCAATAGCTACACTTCAATGATGTATACACAATTACAATTAACTATTTAAGTAGCAATTTCCTGACATGAGGAAAGTAGGTTTTCAAACATTAATAATGTTGAATAACTCTAATATATAAAAATCAAACATGATACAAAAACTGCTTTTAGATAAGCAAAATCCTTTCATAGTTGAAAATCTTAAAACTTTTTCTTACACTTTACTGAAAATCTGACCTCACTATCACAATCAGTATTATTACAATATGTATCAATTATCGTTTTTTACTTCCAAATTTCACTGAAACATAAATGAATTCTGAAAGCTATTGATTTACATTTTAATTATCAAATATGCACATTTCAAATACAAATTTATGGACATTTTAAAGCCAATTACAGTGGTGAAAACACTATTTACAAAAATGTTAAGATAAGAGTTATGTTTTATAAGATTTTGAATTTGACTGCAATTTTGAAAATGATAAATAAATTTTGTTGAGTAATAAACTTGTCTAAAGTATTAACAATTGTTTTTTAACTAAGCTTTAATCAAACTGGACTAGAACTTCAAACACTAGCGTTGCAATACATACAAACACAAATTAAATTTTGAAAAACCTTCAAAACATGTTCTATAAATTAGGATTGGTTAACTTTAATAAATACCATATGTTTTCATGTAATATAACGTAATATAAAAACAAAAAAGGATTTTACTGTGTGTGTGTGTGTGTGTGTGTGTGTGTGTGTGTGTGTGTGTGTGTGTGTGTGTGTGTGTGTGTGTGTGTGTGTGTGTGTGTGTGTGTGTGTGTGTGTGTGTGTGTGTGTGTGTGTGTGTGTGTGTGTGTGTGTGTGTGTGTGTGTGTGTGTGTGTGTGTGTGTGTGTGTGTGTGTGTGTGTGTGTGTGTGTGTGTGTGTGTGTGTGTGTGTGTGTGTGTGTGTGTGTTACTGTAATGCAAAAATAAAATATAAAATTTCTCACATTCACTTAAATTATTTGAAGGAGGTTCAAATGAGAAACATAAACAAATAAACAAAACATATTATTGCTTCCTAAAAAATCTTAGAAATACACAGAAAAAAACCAGGAAAATCAAATTTTATAATGAACCTCAAAGGCAAGTAAATAAATAACTTTTGACTAAAATCTTTCACACTGGTTTAGAAAAAATGTCTAGTCCATTTCAATATGGATATTTTACCACAATATGGGCATGAAAACTATTATAACGGTAAAACACAAAATATAATAATGGCAATAACTAATGAGAAACCTATTAGAAAGTGATAAGATAAAAAACAACAAAATGTTATTTCTGATATTTTGTTATCAGTACTAGACATATAAGCCATCAGTAGGCCTACTGAAAAAACACACACAGCTGTTTTCCAAAATTCACTAACATACAGTCTTAGAAAAATAATATTGCTTTCGCATACTTTCACTTAGCTTACAACAAAAACAATCTTAGTTGACATTAAAAAATTGGTTTCTATGTAGATTTTCAATAAAATTTAAATTCAATTTCTAGCAGTTTTGTATAAAATGTTGTCGTATTGAACCTCTTAATTTTAATGAGTTGGAATATTTAGAAATTTTTAATTTTTTAGGCTACTGTATGGGCAAGTACTACACTTGTATGGACAAGTATGGGGTATTCATTTTAATGTTTTTTTACCATTTAAGGCCTATTGCATAAATTATGCAAAAATGCTGAGTGTGAGAAAGTTTATGCAATGGTTGTGTACTGTTTATTAAGTTAATTAACAGGCTACAGTAGTAATAAATATTGATAAACATTTAAATAATGGTGACTACCTAGGATGTATTTGGAAGTAGGTCATAATGTGTAAATTGTGTATAAAACTGCAGAGTTGCCAAACGACTATTTTTCCTGGTAAGCAAAAAAAATTTGAAAATGTAAAAACTTTTTGAAGTACAATGTTAAGTTTCATGAAGGATATACATATTATTTGTATGACGATGTTACTGTGTTGCTTTCTTCTTTATTCGTTTCACCCAACTTTGGGGTACACCAAATCAATCGCTTTCTAATATTCTGTGCCTTCCTCATAGCCCAGTATTGCTTCATTCGTTGTGATCTTGCTTTTCTTTCTTCGTCAGAGATTTGGATCGTTCGCTTGGATTTGACTTTGCCTTGAAATCGTTGTTTTTTGTCCTTGGTTATTGTTTTAGCTGTTCTGTCCATGAGCATAGTGTCAGTGATTTGTAGTTCTGTTATGTCTTTCTCTGTTTCTCTAAACCAAAGTGGTTTGGCTCTTTTATTGTGAAAGTAGTCAAATATTTTCTTGGTTAGTCTATTTTTGTCCATTCAGAGGATGTGCCCATAAAAATCAATTCTCCTTTTTCTTATTGTGCCTGATAGTGTTTCAGTTTTTTGGTAAAGAGTTTCATTCCTGATGTGGAGTAATTGGTTGTTACGGAATTTGAGGCCTAAGATTTTTCGTAATATCTTTATTTCTTTGATCTCCAGCCTTTCAAGTGGGCCCTGGGTTGTGAGAGATAAAGTTTCAGCTGCATATAAGGCTTCTGGTTTAATTACCGTATGATAATGCCTTATCTTTGTATTCCAGGAGAGGGACTTCTTGTTGTATGTGTCTTTAGTAAGTTGGAAGGCTAATTCAACTTTATTTCTCCTAGATTCCATAGCTTTTTTCTCTAGGGCGTTCCAGCTGATCCAAAGAACTGTGTTGCTTTATTTAACAAATTTTTCAATTGAAAATTCAGGACTTCCTTAAACTGAATGTAATGTTCTTGGTTTATACATTTGTACTACTTTTTTATTTTTTCATAAATTTACTTAACATAAATTGAATACAAGATATTTATATATATAATATGTACATTATTTATAATATATACATATGTATATATGTACATTATTTATAATATATACATATGTATATAATATATATATTTATATTTATATTTTATATATATATAATATATATTTTATATATATATGTATATGTATATACAGAACTTATGGAGAGTAAAATTTATGACAGTAGCTGTAGTTTTGAACCTACAACCTTAGTGTCTTAGCCACCTTGCCCTTAGAAATATTGACAAATGGTATGCAACAAAGCGTTCCCTAAAAAGAAATTGCAGTAAAAATTTTCAATGTTTGGAAAATTATAAATATTTTTTACATAAGAAATGATCTCAGAACAAAAGCCTAAAATATGGGTGTCAAAGAAGTCAAAATAACTTTATTTTAAAAAAGCAAAGTGCTCTTTATTTAACAGAGCTTCATATTTATCTGTTTTTAAAAAATACGTTTTGTTTTTGTGTGTCACAAAACTTCTCCATATTTTACGCTAGTTAAAATATACCCCAAAATAAGAAAAGTACGGTAAAAAAAATATGTAAAAAAGGTTTTTCAACTAATTCATATTATAAGCTAAGAGTTTAAAATATACAATATACCTTGAAAAAATATGACTGAAGTGATCAAGGCCTACATTTTAATAACAGTCAGGTATAAAGTAGGTCTGTGGAAAAGTTGGTTGCATGCCCATTTGTTAATATTTCTAAGAGCTAGATGGTCAAGGTGGCTAAGACACTGGTTAGTCTAATTTATCTCTGAATTTTCACACCTCAAGGTTGTAGGTTCGAAACTGCAGTTACTGCTTTAAGTTGCACCCTTTCCTTTTACTCTGATCCCTCATACTCATTAGTCTAACTGATACTAAGTATTGTAGTACGGAAAAAACAATCAACATTTCTAACCGATGAACATTCATTGTTCTTGATTTAATTAAAATTTAATTTTGAATTTTATAGTAGTGACTAATAAGATAAATCAATTCTTATTTCTTCTGGTGCAGGATCTTCAGTATTTCTTGAACATGATGGGCTTTAACATTACATTCATTTTAGGCTGAGTTTGTTCAAGTTCAGTCATCCTTTCATGTCTTAAAGTAGGCCTAATTTTCTTGGATTTTTTTAAAATCCACTCTTCCTATTTTACTAATGCCGTGCTTCCTTTAGAGGTACAAAAACCATAATTCAATCATGGTTAAATCCTTAATATTTTCATATTTATAGTTAATGGCCAAAAAACGTATCGACAAACAGCAGGGGCCTTTTTGCCTTTGTAGTCTTAATACTATGTTGCACTTATTTGCAGAAACATCAAGAGAAACAAAGATTTTTGCTTAAAACTAACTCTTTTTTTGAACTTTGCCTTTTCTTTATCACAATTGAAGGACTTTTATGCATTTATAAATTGTACCATTCTGTTATGGCAATAATGTTGGTACTGTTACTTTATCAAACACAGATTTAAAGTTTTGTGCCACAGTATTTGAAACTTTAGAAAAACTAACAAGCTTGACTTAGCAAGACTACATTGTATCATTCATAAAAACACATACTTAAGGGCTTCTTCATATGTTAGTGGTTCACACACTGATAAATTATTTAGATGCCGAAATAATGTATAATAAAAACTGTTGCGAGTAATTTTCTTTACAGGTTCCATGATAACTTAAACACAGTACTTAAAAACAGTACTGAAACTCACTACAGGGAAGAATAAACACACTCACCCATACAAAGTAAGCAAAGCACTACTGAAACTCATATTTACAGTGTAAATATTTTACACTATAAAAACTCTACAAAAAACTCTAAAATTATAATGTGGGCTACTGACTTAAGTTTGAAATTACTGACTAAAGGATCAAACGAAATAGTGAAGCAATCACGACCAATGCATTGTGGGAACTGACATATGTACATATGTGGACAGAGGTGATGTAAATGGGGTATATAGTACTATTTCATAGTACAACCATAATTCAGACAGTAAAGCATGGTTTCTCAGTGAGACATAGCAATATGACCAATAAATACAGTATTTTTACAATTTTTATTAACTAAAAGTATATTTTGAAAATTTTCCTGGTGATATTTCATTATAGAAGTTCAGTGTTACATCAGCTACACTCGTTATTTAAAAAAAAAAATAATAAAACTTTTGTTTTAAAGTCATTACATTTAAAAGTATGATGTGTGACCACAAGATTTGAACAATATTTTTGTTTTAAATTTTATAGTAGAATAAATATAAGGCCTGCTGCTTTCTTAAGCTCTACACATGGCTTTGAGACTACCAACACATTGTCGTAATACCTTGCTAAAATCCATTTTGTGAATATATAATGTGCTTTGTTTCATTTGTAGAGGGTGAAAATAAAATTTTACAGCGTCTCCCGAATTCCAATAATGAATGATCCTTCGTATTCATCTAACCAAGGCTAGTTTTCTCCTGTATAGTATATTATTTTTTAAAATTTTGGCCCATTTAAATATACATTTAATTACAAGTTTTAAATTAAAAAAGCAAAGCAAATTTAAAGGATAATTCTAATAAAGTGTAACAGAATAAAAAGTATGTCCAACAACATTTCATGATAACAGTTTTCTTTTATGAGTTACTGAATAAAAGGAACTCAAACCCATAAAACTTAATTTATTGTATTTGTACTAGACTATTAATGATAAAATTCAATACTTACAACATTTGCAAATATTACATCTCCATAAACATCAGCATAGTCATCGTAGGTAAATGAGTGGTGAACTTGAATTATAAACAGAATCACAATGAAATATAAATCATTTACTTTAAATCCTATTCCAATCATTTAAGAAATAAAATTAATTAGAAAGTGATCCAATACGTTTTTCTAATGTCAAATTGATAAAGACTTTTAAATAGAGATACAACTCTATTCTGTTACGGTATAAAATTTAAAATTAAATCTTTTCATAAAAATATTAACTTGGTACATTTTCCATTTTAAATATTCTATTACAGCCCCTCTTTCCTGTTATAAATCAAAGCTGGAGACCAGCTGCTTGAATTTATAATTCAGTTCAGTTGCACTCAGTGCTAATAACGTAATAACTACAACAGTAATTACACTACCAACTGTACCAATAACAAATGCCAATAGCCTACTGCCAACAGTGCCAACACGAAAAAAAAGTATTACCACCTCCTAACAACCACAAAACAGTGAATGTTCCATATGGCATGACAATGCATCAAGATATGTTTCACGGATTGTGGTCTATTTGCCGATTGGCAAAAATGCCGAAAAAAAAATGGCTGCCATTACGGAATGTGAACTTGTCAACCTGAATCATTAGCAGACTACACTCGATCTCGAGGTAAGAAAGTAAGTGTTACCAACATATCGCATCTAACATAAGTGTGTGCTTTGGTTGGAAGGAAATATTTTATTTCTCATCGCAAATGAGTTTTATATACCTTCTGTATGAGAAATGTTATGGTAAAATAATGTTTGCATCATATGGCTTTGCAATTTTCGAAGACAGGCTTGTGAATGAAATTATGGTTATTTGATTTATAATTAGTGTAATATACTGTAGTAGTACAGTGTTACTGAGCAACAACTCCTTTAATGTTAATTCTACCTATTCCTTTTTTTCAATGCATTTATAGGTTTTTTTTATTATATTACTATTATTACGCTATTAAAAGAAACTTCATATAGTTATTTCAACAATAACATTGCTCTCTTAATTATTTTTTAATAATTATTTTTCAATTTCTACTATTAATTCACACTCTCTCTCTCTCTCTCTCTCTCTCTCTATATATATATATATATATATATATATATATATATATATATATATATATATCTTTCAAATTTTCAATCATTAATAAAATACTTTCTATTCATCCACTTATGTTGAAATAATTTTTTTTTAAACTTGTAGTGGATGACACTTGATGTTAATACAGTTTTATTTAAATATTAAATCTTTATAGTACTTGCCTAGGCCCAAAATTGATATAAAGTATTTACTTTATGAATTACTATACCATTCACCAGATCGCAATGAAACTTTGGGAAATTGTTAATTACACTCCCGCAAAGGTTTTTAGTATAGTACTTTTAACCACAAACCATTACAATACTTGCCCAGGCCCAAAAATAATATAAAGTATTTACTTTCTGCATTATCATACCATTCTTTCAATTGCCAAGAAACTTTGGACCTGGAAAGTAATTGAAACCATTAAATAAATATTTAGTAGTTTATCTATGGAATTGATTCAATACATTTCTTTTTCTTGTTTTGTGATCAAGGTTAATTTGTTAGTAAACAGAAAAAATAATCCAGAAGGTGGTCAATATTAAGTTTAGTTAGGGAATTGGAAAAACCCAACCAGACAGAGATCAAGGTTTATTCATTCAATGCCTACTATTCGTTTACACACTCCATATATTTATTTATTTATATATTTTATTCAAATTTTCAATCGTTAATAGAAATACTTTCTATTCATCCCCTTGAGTTCAAATATATTTTTTTTAAATTGTAGTGGATGACACTTGATGTTAATACAGTTTTTTTAAATATTAATATCGCATATTTGTCCAACTATATGATAGGATTTGATTTAAATGTACTAAGTGTTATATAACAATATAACAAATGAATTTATGAAGGATTTTTATGAGTACTGTCTTGTCTGAAGGATTTTTAATAGTGTTATTGTCCACATATAATCAAAATCAGGCATACAAAACAGTATTTCTTAAATGTTCAAGCTAATAAAATTACAAATTTTTGAAGATTGCATTTAAAAATATCAAGATTTTATTATTTTAATTTTCGACAGACATCTATAGGACTAGACAAAGTATACACACTAAACAAAGTACACTTAAACACCTCCTGAGCTGTTCTGGCAAAATAAATTTTATTTTTTTGGCCAACTATTTAATAAATAAGAAGACAAGGCACTGTATTACCAAACGGTTTTCTAAAAGGTTATTGGAAATAAAATGTTATTCGTTGCTCACTTTACATCTCAAACTGCTGTTCGTTATTGTAGTGCGCTAGGTGCGCCTACGCTTGGCGGGAAAGCTATCACGTTACATCGTTATTTTCGTTAGAGTTATCTCAACGTTAGCGCTAGCGCCGTAACATTTAGCGACAAGACAATTAAAACTTTTATCTATAAGGTTAATGACATTCAGTAAAGAATAACATTATCTCCTCCTTGGTTACTGGGAATAAAACGTTATTCGTTCTTCATTTTAACATCATTCTCTTATCAGTGTTCTTGGCGGAAAAGCATGATAGCATACTACTAAAAAATATTTGGCGTTTTAACTCTTTAGGTCAGTAACCGTTATTTGTTACTTTAAATAACGGCTACTATAATTATTTTTGAATAACTGTTACTACGTATGCGTTAACGGCCATCACTATCACGGCCAGTACTAAGAACTTATAAGTAGTAGCAGTAGTACCTGTTCCTGTTTGGTTATTTTCACTTTTACCGGTAATTATTTGTGAAACTTTGTAAGAATAGTACTTTTAACTTTGTTTTCTAGAAAGTGGAATCATTACCATTGTTAAAAGAAGCTAAAAATATCTTCAAAAAGAAGCAAATTTAAAAAAAAACTTGGTGAGTGTTTTATTGAAGTAATTTTGCATTATGATATTTTGTATTTAGTAAGTTATGTATTCATTGAAGGTTAGGCTGAGTTTCATTGTTTTCATTTGAACTTTTAACCTTATTTATTTGAACTTGAAGCCGTATTTCCACTCTTGGGATTTTAACTGAATGTTTTTGCATATTGAAACTATTAAAACTTACTGAGATAACATGTAGGCATACTGTAAATTTTTTTTAAAGAAAAGAAAATTTAAACTTAAAAAATTGCAAAAATTTAATCTGAAATATTTCAAACTCCACATTACTAATGAAAACTGAGGCAGCTGTTTGTGTACCTGCTACATTTTCATGCAATTTTAAAATTGCAGATGTCCTTAACTCTGATTGTAAAAAAACAGGTAGGCTTAAAATACAAGTAAGACTGCGAGAGATCCTGCAGTGAATTATCAGATACAATTAATTAGGCAAGTAATAAAAAAAGTGAAAAATTTAGTTTTATTAGCATGTTAAAATACAATTATATGTCTATATACAATTAAATGTTCTTAAGGTATAAATGAATTAACAAGAAAAATTTATATACATTTGTGCCATAATGTTATATAGTAACTTTAATTTAAAACGTGAAATATCAAGTAGGAACTATATGAATGAATGAATATTAGGGGCTACAAACACACTGTGACCTTCATAGATCTATTGTTCCCCCTTCCTACACTTTTGAGATTCCCGGTTAAAATATCTTCTCCAGTGTTAGCCTTTTCATTAAGTCTAAGATGTGGACAGAATTCAAGGTAGGTAGATTCCGTACTTCTAATTTGTAACTTCCCAAAATAGTAGCTCTTCTCTTAGCAATTGCCTCAGTATACTAACAGGTGATAGCGACTTTCATCTTCCTTCCCGCATTTTCTGCAAGTTGGATCTTCTACTAAGATTTTTATTAAGGGTGCCACGTCTGATATGAAAACACATCAGCAGTCTTGGCTTATTTTTTATTAAGGCCGATACAAATATTTCCTCTGCTCTTGTCACAGTTCCTGAGGAGCTCCTAGACCTGTCTCAAATCTCACTTACCTTCCCAGAGTTTAGACTTTCTAGCTTCTTTTTCCTTGTTAAACTTCACCATGAAGTAGCTGTCTTCAAGTTAGCGAAACGGCGGTCCTATAATTTAGGTTGATGGTCACTTTTTTGCCAGCTCATCTGCTTTCTCATTTCCCACTTTTTCAGCATGTCCTGGTACCCAGAGGAAATAAGGACTATAATTTTAAAAGTAACTATATGAAAGTAATTTATGCATAACAACAAACTAAAAAAAAACTAAATGTATGTGTGTGCAAGTGCATGCGCAAGTGTGTGTGTGTGTGTGTGTGTGTGTGTGTGTGTGTGTGTGTGTGTGTGTGTGTGTGTGTGTGTGTGTATGTATGTAATGCAAATAGTGTGTAGTAAGTAGTTGCTTTGTAGAATATAATATCACCCTTTTCTTATTATTGCTGGCCATCATTGCGCATGAGTCCGTTGATTAGCTGCATACATTTAGGAAAAATACGGGGTACTAAATAAACAATGTTGGCCAATTTACCGAAGGCCTACTTCAAAATTGAGAAATCTCCGATAAAGTCAAACAGGAAAATAGACATAGGCCCACTATGTCCATTTGTATATTGGTTTATTTACTAATAGTTCATCAAAGAAACAGGTATTTGACTAAGCCACACACAGCATTAGGGGTGATCATCCATAGTCGATGTTTTCATAACATTGATTTTATACGTCAATGTTCTGAACATCGATGATAGGTAGTAGATGTTGTTTTTTATAAATCCATGGTTGACAGTTAATGTTTTTGAAATTTTTTCACATGATATTTTTTAATATAAATTGGAATTGTTTTATTACCCCACTTCTTTGAAGCTTTTCCGTGTTGTAGTTTTCCATTAAATTTTTATGAATTATCAATGTTGACGTTTTGCCTTGACATTTACCCTTCTTCCTTCCATAAAAAACTTTCATTTTTTCTAAAGTGTTGATGTTTTACACAACATATCAATGCATTTTAGTTAATGCTCGTCCTTACCAATATGTGGTGGAAAGAGTTCCATTTTTATGAAGTCAATTATTAAGTCAAGTTTTGACTGATAGTTTCCTTTTTTTAATAAAGTTTACACGGCACCAACTAAAAATGATATATCTCCCTACTGCTTAAGTAATATAATTGGTTTTGAAAAAATAAAAACAAATTCATTCATCTCATTAATTACATATTTATTTTGCAATGCTAACGTGTGTATCAACATTTAGAATGTTTTTCTGTTTAAAAATAAAATCTGTTATTAGTTTTTTGAAGCCAGATTTTTTACTAGATTGGGTTTACAGTTTCACTCAGGAAATGAGTGTTTATTTTAATGGGAGCAGGTCTTACACCTTAAAATAAACGCCTAGAGGGTATCAGGTCTTCAATGTTATTTAAATGTGGAAACATGTCAATAGTTAGGTACACTTATCTTACAAACATTAAGCCTAAAAAATTGATTTTATACCTTTTTACGCATATATTGTAGAGTAAATTCATAAATTTTTGTTTATTTAGCACTAATACATTTTTAGGAAAACAATTATAAACTTTCAAGTTTTTTTTATTGATATTTATAATAAGCAATATTTTTTTTTAATTACTGAACTAAAGATAATTCAGTAAACACTTATCATTCTACTCATCTAGGAGTCAGGAATACTAGTCTAAAATTTCAAGTCTCTATTCCTTTTAGTTCTTGGAAAAAGTGTACCTAAACCATAAAAAGCCAAACTTTTGGAAAAACACATTTAAAGTTTTTCTTTCACAATACCTTATAACTAAAACCTCCCTGGAATGTATTCTTCACAGTCACTATCTTCTGTTTTTTTCTTTTTATAAGTCTTCTGTTAATTCTTTTCTTATTCTACTTCTTTGTCAGCTTTTATTAAAGTCAAAACTTTTATTAAAGACTGACTTATTAGTCAGTCAATCATAAACTTCCCAGGATGTATACACAATCTCAAGAACATTAGCTGTAGAAACAGACCCTTCGTTAAAGCTAAGTATTGCATCAGTTAAACCAAGTTTTACAGTGTTCAGTCCTACAAATGTAGTTTTAGGAAACCTGTGCCAAATAATGCTATTGAAGCTTTTGTTGGGGTTCTGTGTCTTTCCATGCAAGCAGCATTTTAGTAAGGTAGGCTTTGATAAGTCTGTAAAAATAGGTTTACGAGTCTAACACAGACTTACACTTACAACACTACACTTATGACTTTAACACTGTACACTCACACTTACATTTAGGGAGGCGATAATAGCCTCAATGTGCTTTTCGCCTTAAAATAACAAAAAAAAAGTTTAATGGCTTCCATCAGTGGTTCTGGTAAAGGGTTTTTATGTTTGTACTCTTCTTGTTACAATGTAAGTTATTTTCTTTGGCTATGCTGAACTTGCTCCATGTCTCACTACCAGAAGGGCAGTACTTGTGGTGCGGATTTTTGTTGGTTGATAGTACAAGTTCAAGATTATTAATGTAGTTTTTTGGCCTATAACTAGTAAATTAAAGTGTATATTATTATATATTTTCTTAAACAGTACAAAACGGTGATTTTTTTAAAATAAAAAAAATGTTTTTTTTAACCCTCACGGCTGCATGCTTTCCTTATAAGGTAGACCTTCTATCAGATTTAGTCATATATATATATATATATATATATATATATATATATATATATATATATATATATATCATTATGAATTATCAGTACATAATTATTAAAGTAGGTAGGCTACTTCATTTTGGTAATATGTCACCTTGACTATTTGTTTTATTGTTAGGGTAATTAGTAAGAGTTAGTATAGATTTATACAAATTTTATTTCAGTTTATAATACAAAAAATTGTATTTATGGTATATACTTCATTACTAAACCATATATTATTTAAAGTACAAAAGTGTTTATATAGTTTCATAATAACTAGGCTTGACAATAAATATAATAACTAGATTACGAATTGCTAAAAACTCAATCCTATTTTCTATTTAACACTAAATAAAAACAATTTATTTTAATTTGCGATAAAAATAAGTTAGGCTAATTCTGAGCTGTCACTGTTAAACTATTTGTACTTGTATGTTTTACTAATAGAATAATGTTAAGTAAAACTGTTGTTAAAAAAAAATAACAAAAAATAGATGTTAATTATTTTTAATTAACAGTCCTCTTAATCAGTCCTTAGTATAATTAATTATTATTTTGTATAGCATAGAGCCTAGAGTTAATTTATTTCAGTGTGTTAAAAAAAGAAATGTGGTACTTGTAACTTTTGGGAACCAAAAATTGTACCTACAAATTGCTTGTTTTTTACTATTTGGGACCTAATTAAATTATTAATTAATTTATCGAAATGTTTATTGTAAAAGTTAAGATGGAAACAGCATTCTTATTAAAATAACCAGTGAGCTTGTTGACAATGATAGATGTGAATTTCAATGAATATCATCACTGAATATTTTCACATCAGTAAATGAAATTTAGGAATAGAATTAACACAGAGGATTCACATGTATGTCCAAAAATTAACCCTTATTACTGCAAGATTTGTTTTTGTATTTGTAATAACGTTTTAAATGTAGATTTTAATGTTGATTACTGTGATGAAATACAATAAAAAAAAGATTTAAGGATCTTTGCACTTTATGTATGAAGATATCATTGTGATAGTTGTTACAATAGTGTATTTTGCCATCAAAAATAACAAAGAAAACTTCCTTATCTTTTGCTTATCTGCTGTGTAAATATGCAAACATCAGGCCTGACAATTATGCATCAGACAATGGTAGGTCCCCCCCTACTCTATTGAGATATAGCACAGCTGTAGGAGGTGGTAATGTTCACCTTAACAGCTGTTTCTTTGATAATAGATTATTATTGAAAATTTAGGTTATGTTTATCGCCAGTGTCTGCTATGAATATAAATAACAGCAAGTAAATCATTAATTGTTGATATTGAAATATTTATACATTCTAAAATACAAACAACTAAAGTGATTATTGTAATTAATTGTGTTTTAATTAGTAGGATAACATGTTTGGTAGGCCTGATTAATTTGTATTAGCCTAGACAGCTTTGTCTTGTCATATAAAATACCAAGAAGTTCGAGGCCAGCCAAAGAACTTGACACCTTCAATTACGACACGGGCCTCTTAATTCCTAAATAATCTAAACTGCATACAAATATAAGGTTATGTAAAAATATTTTGTCTATTCAGTTCCATCAGAGATTTACACCTGCAGTGATTTACCAACACAATTAAAACAATAATGTGTATGCAAACATTTAAGTTACTGATATTACTATAAAACTTTATATTCTTGATGGATGTAAGTTTTCCAGTTGACATTGTAAACCTGATTGATGGTAGTGTTCCAGATGTATGAAATTCTTCAATCATAATTTGATTTTAATAATGAAATTAGTTTTCATATTACAGTGCTTTAGTTAGTTTTCATAAACTTTAAATAGGCTTCTGTTAACTTGTATTTATTAAATTCAAAATGAGCGGCAATGAACAGTTCTCAAATAACAAGCAAAATGGTGAAGCCAAATTTGCATGCAAGTTGATATAACAATGTCAACCTTTACTGGTGTAGTGTACAAGTTCAACTGTCATCAGCAAAGCATAGCATGTGTAAACCACCTATATATACAGTAATTCACATTTTTTGCCTATTTTGGTTAAAATTAATAATATTAATTTTAAGTTTGTTTAAAAAAACTAAGTTTGAAGTTATGATACCTTGTTTCATTTGCTATAATTATGTTTTGCAATTTCTGCATTACCGAGTAAAAAAAAGGTATGCATACATTTAAAGATTAGCATTAATTGTGTTCGATTCTAAAAGAAATTTTAATCTAAACTGTTTTTTCTGATTATAAACAAAAATTTGGTAAATTATAGGCTAAACAAAAAAAAGTTAAAGTATGAATAGCATTTAAGTTCATCCAGTGAGAGCTCAGAAGTATCTTCATAAATTTATAACTAATATCACAATTAAACTTTTTTTTGGGTAACTATTATAATAATCTGTTAGAGTATTTTCACCTTAGAGAATCAAAATCAGTTCATAATCCAGTTGGATCTGACATAACAAAGATTTATGGAAGCCCTTTCCCTAAAGTATAACTGCTTTGGTAACAAACAATTATTGTTTTTATATTTTTTAAACTTAGAAATCAAGGTTAAAATCTGGAAAGTCTTAGAAATCTAAAATTCTTTGGTTGAAATTTTCGGTAGTTTTTTTTTTAATAACAACAGACCCCATATTCCGCCAGCCGTTTATCCATGGTATGTAAACAAAATAATTTTCATTAATAAATCTTGTTTTGGAGAATTAATTTAGTGAGAATCAAACTCATTGTATATTACAGTAAACTCAATTATTTAATTTCCTCATGAAATTCTCAACCACGTACTTTGCAATGGCCATACTGTACAGTAGATGGCACATAGCAATGCGCCGTACGTCGCCTTGTGTGTACTTGCTCATTGCTCACGCAAGAACGTAGCAGGGCTCGCGGGGGAAATCTCCAAAAACATTGACGCACTATCTTTTACTGTGCTTTCGAATACGATCACAAACGAATCGATAATACAAACATGGATTTTACCTCCTATTATTGTACATTGGAAGACAGATGTTTTAGTGTTGGGATAGTTTAAAATGGTGTACGAAGAAGTCATGAGGTCAGCCACATGCCTCTTTATACCTGAGCTTGTGACCTTGCACGGGTGAAATACTCGTAGTTCCAAAAACATTGACTTTTATCGCTACTACAAGAAATTAGCTTAGTGTATATACGTAGGCTAATAAGGTAATAGGGAAAAAATCATTATTTATGGCTGTTATGATTATGATTACACATACCGATATTTTGTGTGTGAGTAGTACAACTTTGACCAGAACAAGATCGTAGCTAAACACCGTTTACTGTACTGTAGTGTTTTTAATTTAAACTATAATAATTGCGATATTATACTGTTTTTTTTTTTACTTTGTTCTCTAAAGTTTTATTGGTGCAATAAACATTGTTGCAGTTTTATTAGTTTGTTCAAACTGTAATTAATTTTAAATGTAAAATATGATTTGTATTTATATAATTAGAGTTTTTATTGCTTATTTCACTTTTTATTCTATTTGCGTGTTTGCCCTGCCACACATCGGTAGTCTGCTGTGCTAGTTACCAAAATTGTATTGTACCATAAACATTTTGTACTGGATATTGACATTTGTTTCATATATCATGTGCTATAGTTCTATTGTAAATTTTACCTGTAATCTAAATTACAATACATACAATAACTTTACAAAGACGAACAGGTTAGGTCGGAATTATGGAGTAGGGAATATATTCTCTTTGATTCTGCATGTGAAATAGTGGTGAAGGGTCTCTTATGCCATCCGCACCTTTAGTTGTGCCGTTCAGTAGTTCACTCATAAAAGAAATATACGTAATTGCCAATCTCAACGTTTCTATTCTTGATAGCCTCTTTTCATACGCAAACGTCGGTACCTTCCTGCGTAGTTTATCGAATGCTTCGTTCAGGTTGAACATTCTGCGGCGTTCCCGTATATTGGCAGCCCTGCGTTGCGCCATTGTTGCAACTCGGCGGCGTGTTTTCTTGTGTACGCTGCCACCGCTTGAGTTACTGCTGCTCCTTTGACAAAACCTTAGTAAGAAATAAGCAATTCATTAAGTGAGATAGCTAGTTATTTTAAAGAAAATCAGGCCCTAATTTTATGTAAAAGGGTGTCTACAACTACTATTTAAAAAAAATATTTATTTTAATTATTAATATAATACAGTGTTGATTTGGCTTGCTTTAAAATGGAAATAAACTTTTTAACACGTTGCTATTTCCCAAAAATCCAGATTAAAAAAAAAATGAAAATCAACCTAATTGTTAAAAATTGATTCATCAATTTTGGTTTTTTTTGTGTTTAACGTCCGACTATTGTGCGCACTTGGGCTAATGCAGACGATGGGGTGATTCATAGCGTATGAAAATGCCAAGCCTGACCGGGAATCGAACCCGGGTCCTCGGGGTGAAAGCCCAGTACGCTATCAACTAGGCCACCGAGGCGGCCCATCAATTTTGTTCATTACCATGCAGATTTATAACTTAAGTCAGTATATCGGACTTGAAATAAAAGAAATTTATGTTTCCAGAATAATTAAAAAAAAAAACAGTTTATAATGCTTTTTTCCGATTTACTCTCGAGCTATATTTAAAAAAATTTTAATTTGATTTCATTGAATTGAAATATGAATCTTTATAAACAAAATTTTGTTTAGCAAAACCTGATAAATCGATTTTGAAAAATTAGATTGCTTGTAGTTTATCCATTACGGTAATTTAACTTAACCATTTTTTTTTATCAATAGTTCCAGATCAAAATTTTATGAGAAATAGGTACTCCTGAGGTTTGTTTGGTATTTAAGGAAGCCGCCTCGGTGGCCTAGTTGCTAGCGTACTGGGCTTTCACCCCGAGGACTCGGGTTCGATTCCCGGCCAGGGCTTGCCATTTTCATACGCTATAAATCATCCCATCGTCTGCATTAGCCCAAGTGTGCACAATAGTCGGACGTTAAAAAAAAAATGGTATTTAAGGACTTTAATTTAGCGAAATTTGATCAGAATCATTCAAGTCGATTTTGAGAAAATCTGACTTTTTAAAATAATATGAAATTTTTATAATGGTCCTATGTATAAAATACTGTCAATTTATTTTAATCAACATTTTTTTTTTAAATTACCATTATTCTCATGCACAGTACATTAGAAAAGTCAAACACAGATCATAAGGGTGTTCAGTTGCTAAAGAAACTTTGAGTAGCAGCATTATAATTTCTTGGATTCCTCTACACAGCTGATATTTTTTTGTACTGGTCTAAGCAAAAATGTAAGAAAAACATATTGCAATTATTGAACGGTAAATGTGGTGTCATTCTTTACATTTTTATGAAAATGACGAGCATAAATTCAGTATCTATTGCCGCAGCCTGATATGTACTGTTTGCTACTTAACAGAGACATTTGACAGTGTGAGTAGAAATGAGACGGAAAAAATAAAAGTGTTACATAAATTAAACAAATAATTGAAAGTATAAAAAGGGTTTAAAAGAAAAATTTAGGATAAATGGGAATGAAACAGAGACTTTATTAGGAAAAGGATTTGAAGCAAGGTGTATATTTAGGCTTTACTGTATGCATCTGATCTTTGCTGATAGCTGGCATAGGGAATAATGTGTACCTTATTCCCTAGAATTATTCTCTGTAGAGTATAACGGAAAACTGGAGAGAGACGTTGGACAGACGAGAGATGATTTTAAATGTAGAGAAAAACAAGGTAATCTACGTAGCTAGAGATGAATCACCACTGAAAGGAAGAGCAAGAAGTTAAAATATGTGATGAATGGAGTGAGAGAGTGAACAGAAGAGGAATGATTTTAAATATAGAGAAAAGTAAGATAATGTACTTAGAGATGAACTAGCTTTGAAAAGCATAAAAACAGGGAGCAAGAAGTTGGAATATGTGGATGAATTATGCTATTTAGGACCTTATTTATAAAAAGTGGAAGTAGGAACAAGAAATGATAAACAGAATTACGGAACCAAATTAAATGAACTATTAAATAGTACAGTATTGGGAAAAACTGAAATAAATGTGACTATCAAATATATGAAACACCAACTTTTGTAACAGATAAGACTGGTATTTGCTAATTCTTACAGATAGAGCAGAAAGGTACTCAGTGAGTATAAATACTTAGCGTAACCGTAGTGGAGATGACGTTTCTTAGGCGAATAATTAATAAATCGTGAAGGAACAGAGAGAAACACAAGAATGAGGGAAGGATTTAAGTTTGAACGCCTAATAAAAAAATCTGAATAAGTGATACAGACATATAAATAGGATGCAGACTGAAAGGACGTTTAGAAGTGAGACCGGTTAGAAGAAGAGGCAGAGGATGACCATGGATAACATATTATATAGACATTGTGGTGAGGTAAAAGGAAATGAAGATGCTTTTAAGCAACTGTAGAGATGGAAATTTTTTTCAAAGCCCAAAGTCATTGGCAGAGAAGAATGCAAGATGAAAACGAAGATACAGCAATGCAATGATTTTAGTAGAAAAAGGTTACTCAAATATTGTTTAGTTCAGGCTATGGTTTTCTTTTAGATATTACAATTTTATTGTAAGCCTTATAACAAAAGGTTACTTACCTCTGTTGGATCATGCACTGTGTCCTGTGAGCAGAATTTGCAGACGAATGTAATTGAGGACTGACAGCCCAGAGGTCTGAAGAGCAGGGGAAACCGGGTAGCAGCTCAGGATGATATCCTGTAGCAGTATGGTGGTGGTCCCAGAGCGCTGAGTAGGCCAGCTCCCCATAGCCTGGGCCTCCGCCGTTCAGTTCCCCAGCCAAACCCTGTACATATTCGATCCTTTCTTTTTAAATCAAGAATATTTCGTCTTCACAACAAGTGAATATTTTCACAGTTTTTGGTCATATCGAGTTAAATCCAAATTAAGTTTGTAATAATTTGTAATTTAATTATGTTTGACACAGTATGAAATCAATATTTTAACAGACCTTTCGATACTTGATTGGAAAACTTGTTTTCTTAATATTCAGTATAATAACTATTTACAAAAACGATCTGAAATTACTTATATTTGCGTTAAAAAAATATTAAGTAATCATAGCGTGTACGTGTGCGCGCGCGTGCGTGTGTGTACGGTGTTACTGTAGCTCGAAGGTATGATGGAAACGAATTTTCAAAAACTAAAAAATTTAATGACATTTCAAACAAACATTTGTGACATGATTTAAGAAAAAATCAACGAACATGCAAAAATACGAAAAACTGAAGTCGTAGTTCCACAAGGCTCCATATTATCACCCGTATTGTATAACATTTACACAGCTGACGTTTCAGAGGCACAAAACATCGCTAGTTATGCTGATGATAGTGACACCCCAGAAGAAGTGACATTAAATCTTCAAAATCATATTAAGAAATTAACAGAATTGGAAGAATTGGAGAACAAAAATAAATCCAGCGAAATCAGATTATATCACCTTTACTGTACGTAAAAAAAAAACATGTCGTCATGTGTATTTAAATAACACACCAATTCCTCAAGATAATAAGTAAAATATTTGGCCTACACCTTGACAGATATAAAAACAAAGCGTCCATTTTAAATTGTACACTCAGAACTGTCTGTTCGCATCTAAATTCTAATTCCGTTTTACCTCTACGTTAAAACCCTGCTCAAACCAATTTGGACACATGCTATACAATTATTTGGCTGTGCGAAGATAAGCAGTTTCACAAAAGATTTTCACTCAACATTTTCACGATTAATCACCAAAACACCTTCATATGTTAGCACTTAACTCTACACACAGACCTCAAGATTCCATTCATTGAACTGTTTACAATATTCGAGACTTCATAATAAAATTAAAAACCACAGGAATCCACTAGTCGGTAGTTAGAAAGAGTTTAGAACATTGAAAAACTAATTATTTAAATCGGTCCTGTAATTTAAATAAAATTGTATTGAAATGAAATAAAATTTGTAAGTATGTAAAAAAGAGCTAGAGAAGTAATTGTTTTTAGAAAAGAAAAGTTTTTGGTGAACGTTTTTGGTGATTGAAATGTACTAAAAGTTATGGTAGAATCTATAAACAGAATTTATAAATATACCATTGTATTGTGTTTTATGTAAACTGTGTTAGCGGCCTCGATGGCCTAGTTGATAGCGTGCTGGGCTTTCACCCCGAGGACCCGGGTTCGATCCCCGGCGAGGGCTTGGCATTTTCATACGCTATAAATCATCCCATCGTCTGCATTAGCACAAGTGTGCACAATAGTCGGACGTAAAAAAAAAAGGTTAACTGTGTTTTGTGTATGAAAAGAAACTAGAAGACAAACATAGTAAAATGTAAGGAGGACTTTTCTTGAGAGTTAGTTTATTAGTTACCTTCATTCCACAACCTTTTGGTTTATAAACGAACTAAATCTTACTACTGTGGAATATTTTTTGTCATTTCCAATCCTTAGTTTCCTACAGACATTGGTCAAGCACGGAGTACTTTTCAGTTTAAATGAGTTTGCCCAAAATGTCAAAGTTAAATACATAAGGAACTAAACCTTACACCACTTTTTGTTCATCACATAGTAGAGGTGTTAAGAAAAAGTAGCATGTCCATAACTGGAGGTTATTGATTGATCAAAGGTTTGACTGAGATGGTTAGATTATGTAGGAGGACGAGTTTAAATTTAATATTTTGGTACATATAGAGTACTTTTCAGTTTAAATGAGTTCGCCCAAAATGTCAGAGTTAAATACATAAGGAATTAAAACATACACCACTTTTTGTTCATCACATAGTAGAGGTGTTAAGAAAAAGTAGTATGTCCATAACTGGAGGTTATTGATTGATCAAAGGTTTGACTGAGATGGTTAGATTATGTAGGAGGATGAGTTTAAATTTAATATTTTGGTACATATAATTATTGTTTACTCATAGGCACCTTTAAAGCAGTATTTGCGGTAATACCTACAGTTAATAAATAAGAAGCCATCAATAACAAAAGTAATATTGATGTTAATTAGCACAATAGTTTCGATTTTTATAAAATAATAATGCAAATATAATAAATAATAATTAAAATTTATGTTTTTTTTGTGTTTAACGTCCGACTGTTGTACACATTTGGGCAAATGCAGACGATGGGATGATTTATAGCGTATGAAAATGCCTGGCCGGGAATCGAACCCGGGTCCTCAGGGTGAAAGTCCAGTACGCTATCAACTAGGCCACCGAGGCGGCTAAAATTTATATGGATTTAAGGAATACAGATGTGTGTAAAATATTAAAAAAAATGACGCGAGTCTATTACAAAATGTACATGGAATAAATAAGTAATTAATGTACAAAACAAGCAACTTATCTTAAGCACGAGTAGGTACAAATGAAATTAAAACAAATGGTAGATAAAAAAAAAAATGGAAAAATCCTCTTATAGGCTACAACTGGTAGTAGCCAAGAAGTTGGCAACAAGAAGAACTGGTGTTCCAATTGCGGCATCAAGGAACACGCGGTCAGGCGAGACTAAAGTTAATTCCAATATGTTTAGTTCAATCTGTATTACATTGCTGTATGTGTTTCAAACACAAACGTTATACGCGAATTGGGAAAGTATATAAAAAACGAATTATTTAAGGTATTTAAATAGCCCAGAACGAGAAGGTTTTTATTGATAAAACAATAGAAAAATCAATTCTTCTTTTTCTTATTGTGTCTGATAGTGTTTCAGTTTTTTGGTAAAGAGTTTCATTACTGATGTGGAGTAATTGGTTGTTACGGATTTTGGGGCCTAAGATTTTTCGTAATATCTTTCTTTCTTTGATCTCCAGCCTTTCAAGTAGGCCCTGGGTTGTGAGAGATAATGTTTCAGCTGCATATAAGGCTTCTGGTTTAATTACCGTATGATAATGCCTTATCTTTGTATTTCAAGAGAGGAACTTCTTGTTGTATGTGTCCTTGGTAAGTTGGAAGGCTAATTCAGTAGAAACGGAAAATGAAAACCGCTTTATTGTGCAAAAACCGGAAAATTTGCAATCGTTTTGTATTAAAATGAACGTATATATTTTAGAGAAACAAACAATATCTTGTATAACGGGAGATTTGTAGAAGGATATCAGTATTAGAGAAATATGGAACAACTACAAATAAATTTTAAAACGAATCGAGAAATAATTGTTTTATTAAACATTGAATGAAACTGTAAACATAGAAGACACGATAGTAATTACAAGGCAACACGTGGCTTACATTGTAATAGGGATATGGAAAAACAACACATACTAACAGATAAAATTCACAAGAATCATCGGGAAGAACTGAACCATTTGAACGGGGAAACAGATACATAAATAGTTTTAGCACCAAGTTACACACTTCCGAAAATGTCGATAGTGTTTGAAGAGTAACCAAAAAACAGAAAATTGTTATCACAGGAAATATAAGTGTGAACGGATGATCACGGTAAGGCACAGTGTAACGTAACACAAATTATAAGAATGTATAATAATGAGTACATTTTGTTTGCACTTTAAAATGATTAATCACAATACGGAGAACTGATTTAGAAAACTGACTACAGATCAAAAAAGAAAGTATACTAGATGTAAATACGATACACATTCGAAAACACGTTTATTAAAAACTATTTGCATGAAACCAAATTTCCAAGATAACGTAATTGTAAAAGCTAAAATTTTAAAACTTAAATTTACCGAAACTAGGTATGAGCAAATAGAAATTTAAAAGGATAGACGAAACGATTGGCGTAGATAACAGCCGAAGAGTGAATAAATGTACCTACACAAACATTTTTTTTTTAATGTTTAACGTCCGACTATTGTGCACACTTGGGCTAATGCAGACGATGGGATGATTTATAGCGTATGAAAATGCCAAACCCTCGCCGGGAATCGAACACTATCAAGCCAGGCACACTATCAACTAGGCCACCGAGGCGGCTTAGTTAAAACAAGACGTGACATTACGCGAATACTATATACAACAATGACACGAGGCAGTGGCATAGTAGTCCCAAGGAAATGCACACGTGAGATACAGACAGTCCTACTGCTTAGTCAGCAAAATCTCGTAGTAAGCTAGGTCAGTTGAATCCTGATGATGCACGCAGACTTTGCGAAGAAATATTTCCACATGTAAGCGAAGTTAAATACAATACTTTTTGTAAGCAACAAAGCAGTTGTATGATATTGGAGTTGTAAAATCTAGAAGTAAAGAAAACTACAGGTACATTGGCCAGGAAATATGTAATATGATTTTGCATTTTAAAGAAGACAGAAATAACGGCGTAATGGTTTATACTATTTGAGTACAGAATACCGGAAGCGGGAGAAATTAATCATAAATGTGAAGAATGTTTACGTTGGGTGGAGAAGACTCGGTGGCCTAGTGGATAGCGTACTAGGCTTTCACCCCGAGGACCCGGGTTCGATTCCCGGCGATGGTTGGCATTTTCATACGCTATAAATCATCCCATTGTCTGCATTAGCCCAAGTGTGCACAATAGTCGGACGTTAAACACACAAAAAAAAAAAAAAAAAAATGGATGGAGAAGAAAGTGCGATAGATATAAAAACAACACAAGAAGGATATAACTTTCTGTAACCTAAAGAATGTGTTGATAAGCAAAAAAGTTGACAACGATAAATTAGCAAAAGAATCTAGAAAATATGGACTAATATGACATTATAACAATTTTAATGGACAGAGAGCGTAGACAATTTAGTAGCGATAACAAATAGCTTAATACAAATATGCCACGATGAGTTATTGGATGGAGGTTTTTCAGCATTAACAACCTTGTCAAAAGTTAAGAAAAGTAGATTCTATTGAGAAAATATGACACAAGACGTAACATAAAGAGTTGTGAAGTGTGCCAGAAGAGAAAATACCGCCAACAAAAAATGTGGCTTTACGAATCCCATCTACTCATCAACTAAGTCATTTTAAAGGGTAATAATAGATTTTATTGGTCTCGCAACACCGTCAAATAAACATATTTAACAGTAACATGTTCGACCACGAGGTAGTGTTGGGCATTTCCATGCAAAAACATTGCAGTTCGTACAGTAACTAAAAAATCATACAAACACACAATAATAACAATAGAACGGGATCGTGTATTTGTAAATAATGTGATACAAAGTTTAACTCAAGCCGCTGAAAAGTATAGCGGCTTAAGAAGGCTTACAGATATCCTTCGAAAAGACGGAAATAATGCCGACTAAAAAGTCGGAACAAAAGTCTATAAAAATAGAAGGCGAACGAATATAAGTGGATAATTTTAAGTATTTGGGAGAAATTATCACTAGAAACATAGCCGAAAAACTGGCAATAAAAAATAGAACGAACAAATTAAAGAAGGCCCTAAAGTTAACTTGGGGAACGTATAAGAAAAAGTCGCTTTCCATAAGGTCGAAAATCAGACATTATAATACCGTCACAAGACCGGAAGTGACTTATGCCGCGGAAATTTTATTTAATCTAAGAAGCCGAAACAACAGAGGAGCTTCAAAAAGTGGAAAGGAAAATATTGAGAACCATTATCAACAAGAAACACATGGTAGAAGGAACATACAGACTGCTGCCAAGTTCAGCCATCTATCAGGATAATGAACATCTGTTAGATAATATTAGAAAGAGGAGAATGGCTTTTTATGGACACCTAATAAGGCTACCAGAAGAAAAACTGACGAAGAAACTCCTGAATTACCAACTCAAGATGAAAGTAAAGAATGAGTGGCTTAAGGAAGTGGAACAGGACCTAAAAGAATTAAGGATAACTGAGGAACGTCTGAAAGAAGGAAGGGAAAAACCAGTCCTTAGGGATAAAAACACTAGATTAAAATTTAAAGAAGGAACAAAAAGAGTTGCCTTTTACTCGGAGGAAATTAGACTACAGAGTATAAGACTGAAAAAGTATTGGGAGAATCTCAAAAACCTACAGGAACCAAAGTTGAAAGCCCAAAAGAACCAAAATTGACTAAATGTGCTCCATTAAGGGCTAAAATTAAAAAAAAGGAGTATCAACAAAAGCAAAAACATTATGGTAGAAGTAGGCCAGGTTTCACGTAGAATTTAAAAATGGAAACGAATTCCTAATTGGGAATATGAATCAAGGTCAAAATCGACCTGAAGTATAAATGACGTTACACTAATAAAAAGATTGTGTTAAAATTTAAAGAATAATACGTTAGTAAGAGATTATATTTATGTAGAAAGAACCACGTACGTAGAAGAGATTATTCTGTGTGAAAAGAAACAATATTATCTACCGTATAAGTGAATACTATAAACATGTAACCCATACATAAATAAATACAGATATTACACGTTTGTTTTATAAAGAACTCGCATTGAGGTGGGTCTCCGCCTTCTATCAGAAACCATAATATTGTAGGTACTTTTACAGCGCTAAAATTAATTATTTCGGTTGTTTTCTTTGTTAGTTAGTTTTAGGTATGTTTGATACTTCTTTAATTTATTATTGTAGGGCCCCTTTACAGCCCTACAAAATAAATTGGGAATGTTATTTTTAAATTTATTATTGTTACCTAGTTTTAAGTAAATATTTATAGTTGTTATTATATTTTGTATTTATTTTAGCTTTAATTATGTATTTTTTATTATAATTTTTAAAATAATTTTGTTACGTCATTTCGAATTCGTGTCACGGCGATAACCTAACGGTTTTTCACAGGAAAAAATCTTTTATAAAGATGTAGGTTAAATTGCATAACATATTTAAAACAATGTACTAATATAAGAAGTGTGTGAGTAAAATAACTTCTAGTTTTAATTATGTACGCGTTCTTTTAATAATGTGTGTCTATACGGTGTTGCATAATGTAGGTCATCGATGTAAACAAATACACCTACAGTACCGATAATGGGACAGCTGGTAGTGCTTACACATGCAGAAAACCCGAGACTTGTAGTGGACGTAGCTAATACGCTGCAGGCTTGGAGTAATTTGCGAAGTGTGCAGAAGTGTAATGGTGTTGGGTGATTGATGGAAACAATTAAGCACAAGTTGATCCAACAATTATACAGATCATTATTTACAATGAATAATCTATAGATTCTGTATTCATTGTTATTTACTTACAACTAGCTGTAACCGGCCACGCGTTGTCTCAGTCTGGTTCAATTTAACAGTGCAGTCGGAAACATTGAAATGAATAGTAAAATTGCAAATTTGGAAATCGTAAATCGGAAACGTTGAAATGGAATCGTAAATTAGAAAGTTGGAAATCGTAAATGGATCGTAAATCGGAAACGTTGAAATGGAATCATAAATTAGGAAGTTGGAAATCGTAAATCGGAAACGTTGAAATGGAATCATAAATTAGAAAGTTGGAAATCGTAAATGGATCGTAAATCGGAAACGTTGAAATGGAATCATAAATTAGAAAGTTGGAAATCGTAAATGGATCGTAAATCGGAAACGTTGAAATGGAATCATAAATTAGAAAGTTGGAAATCGTAAATGGATCGTAAATCGGAAACGTTGAAATGGAATCATAAATTAGAAAGTTGGAAATCGTAAATGGATCGTAAATCGGAAACGTTGAAATGGAATCATAAATTAGAAAGTTGGAAATCGTAAATGGATCGTAAATCGGAAACGTTGAAATGGAATCATAAATTAGAAAGTTGGAAATCGTAAATGGATCGTAAATCGGAAACGTTGAAATGGAATCATAAATTAGAAAGTTGGAAATCGTAAATGGATCGTAAATCGGAAACGTAGAAATGGAATCATAAATTAGAAATTTGGAAATCGTAAATGGATCGTAAATCGGAAACGTTGAAATGAATCGTAAATTAGAAATTTGGAAATCGTAAATGGATCGTAAATCGGAAACGTTGAAATGGAATCTTAAATTAGAAAGTTGGAAATCGTAAATCGGAAACGTTGAAATGGAATCGTAAAATAGAAATTTGGAAATCGTAAATCGGAAACGTTGAAATGGAATTGTAAATTAGAAATTTGGATATCGTAAATAAATCGTAAATTGGAAATGTTGAAATGGAGTCATACATTTTTATTTACCTGTCACAGGTGTGACATCTATGTAATAAAAGGTATAAAAACATGCACGTATTCGAATCATATTGTGTCGAAATTTCAAAGCAATCGGTGAAGAATTTTGGGAGATTTAAGATTTTGAACAAACGAACATTTACATTTTCATTTATGTGGATATGGAGGAAGGAACAATTTGTGGACAGCAGCAATGTTGACTGGTTAGAAAATTTAGGAGCAGTGGAGAATCTTGTTAATCATACGTGATAAAACTACAACTGAAGTTACTGTAACGCCAGATATGAAGAGTACTTGCACTTGATTATGGATGAAATAAAATTTATTGATTCTTGTAGTTGTAGTCAAGCAAATACGTGTTTTTTATTAAAAAAATTTTAAAGTTAAATTGTCCGATAGCTTTGTATTTTTTAAAGCATAATTGTGAATTTGAAGAACATAATCGTAGATTTGAAAGCATAATTATAATTTCAAAAGCACAATTATAAATTTGAACGGCGATGATAACCTTAACGGTTTTTCGCCGGAAAAAAAATAAAAATTTGATTGTATAATTGTAAGATTGTAATTGTAATTGTAAAATTGAAAGCGTAATTATTAATTTTTTTAAAGTTAAATTGTCCAATAGCTTTGTATTTTGTAAAAGCATAATTGTGAATTTGAAAAACATAAAATCGTAGATTTTAAAGCATAATTAAAATTTCGAAAGCACAATTATAAATTTGAATGTATAATTGTAAGATTGGAATCGTAATTGTAAAATTGAAAGCGTAATTGTATTATGAAAGCATTTATGTTTTAGGAATAATAATGACATTAAAAAAAATAAATAAAAAAGGATAAATATATAATTATACAAACAAACACAAGTAATTAAATACGACTAAATTAAAATAAATCCGGTGTGTAGGTACTAAATAAATGATATCTGTTAGAACACTGAACAATAAATGTTGAAAAAACTACTAGAAATAAACGTTATAATAAGTTTCCACTCCACATAATGGAACGATTTAATTATAGTAATATAATATTTATTGAGAGAAATTGTAAGAGTAGTAAAAACAGAATTCGTCATACTCGAATATTTCGTAAAATATATTCCCTGGGATACATGGGATACTATGTTCCCTGTAAACAATAAAAATGTACAAAACAAAAAATTGTATAAACATATAATTAGATTTTTATTGTTGTTATTTTAAGACGAAAAGCATTTAGGCTATTATCGCCTCCCTAAATGTAAGTGTGAGTGTAAAGTGTTAAAGTCGTATGTAAGTGTATAAGTGTGTGTTAGACTAGGGTACCGCGAGAACGTCTAAATCCTTTCAATAGGTGCCAGCTAGTATAATAATTTTTTTAAAAAAGGAATTAGTACTTTTAGGAATACGAGGTTAAAATTGTGAAATTTGTGTGAGAATTCAAGTACAGCTGTTAAAAAAAAGTAAGAGAATTTACGGTAGCAATTTTTATTTGTTTTTTTGTCTGGCGGATTTAAGTAGTGTATTTATTAGCAATACATATGGAAAGTAATGTAACACCGTAAATGTAAACAGTGGACAGGATGTTGAAAGCACAAAGTGTGCATATGGAAAAGAGCATTATACTGAGTCATAAAAAAATAAGTAAACTTAGACCAATGAGGGATCAATAAGTTGGAAAATAGTGAGAGGTTTTTCGAAAAGTAAAAGAGTAGTTAGAAAAGAGACGAGAACATTGAAAAATTGTTAATTTTAGTCGGTCTTGTAATTATGTAACATTAAATTAAGTAAAGAAAAGAATGTATAAGTATATAAAAAAAAACAATAGATAAAGAAGTAATTGTTTTTAGAAAAGGGAAGTTTTCATTTGTGGACTTACAGTGGAATACAGTGGGGCCTCAACTTACGAATTTAATTCGTTCCGGAAGTCGTTTCGTAGCGAAGTTCGTGGGTGGAGATGGCGGCGAAGATTGTGGATATGGAGGATGAGAAGATAAACGTGGAGAGCTGAGAGAGAGCGTACGTGCATGTGTATACAGTGTGTTACAAAATAAAATTTAACACTGAAAATTGAACAGAAAAGAATTTAACACTTTTTAAATTTTTTTAATGATTGTTTTACACTTTTTAGAACTTAATTTTTAATTATCGTCACTTTCTTTGACTAGCTGCACCTATTGAGAAGATTTAGACGTCCCTCGCGGTACCCTAGTCTAACACACACTTACACTTACGACTTTAACACTAAACACTCACACTTACATTTAGGGAGGCGATAATAGCCTAAATGTGCTTTTCGCCTTAAAATAATAAAAAAATATATATATATTTTGCCTTTTTGGGTTCACTTTTACCTTCCCCAGTTTCTTCTGACGTACATTTGGCGAAATAACGGCCCAGCAACGGTTGTTTTTGCCGACTTTTAAGAATGCTTCTGAAATAACGTTAGGCAAATGTCATAAAAATGTACGGATTCTCTATTCGTAAACACTTTTCATGTTTTTTCCGCGTCGTTTCGTAAGTTAGGGCGGACAATATCCAAAATTCCGTATCGTAAGTTGAAATTTTCGTTAGTAAGGTGATTCGTAATTGGAGGCCCCACTGTATACTAAAAGTTGTGCTAGAATTCATAGAGACAGAATTTATTATTGGGTAACGTGCGTGTTGTATTGTGTTTTATGTTATGTATGAATTTCTTAAGATTAAGTTTTCTATTTTCCAGAATGTTTTTGTTTATAATCTAGCTAAAATTTTACAAACTGGATTTCCTGACATTTCCAATCCTTGGTTTCTTACAGACATTGCTGGAAGTACCTTTCAGTTTAAGTCAGTTTGTCCAAATTAAAATACATAAGGAATTCTTGTTTGACATCTCCATACACCCTTGCTCGTCCATTATAGTGTGAGGTCTACTAAACTAAACAAATCAAGGCATGTTTTTTGTCGATTGCTTACAGAAATGGACGTTTTTTTTGTAAAGGTATAAATAAGTCTTACGTTTTGTCTCCTACTTAATTCAGTAAAAGTTAAATAAAATCGTTTTAGCGATTTGAAACAGTCTAATTTTTATTGACTTATAATCTAAGGGTTTTTACCAACAAATGATCTTGAAAATGGCATGTATTAAAGCGATTAACCTCGAGTGTATCAAATTACGTAAAATATTATTACAAAATAAAAAAAATTCTCAGTAGTTGGGTTACTTGTGCAAGTAATGAGGAAAAAGGCACTTTTTCAAAGGATACTAAAATGTTTGCTCACGTCACTTTTTGAGTGCAGAAATTTTTTCGTGTCACTTTGCACTTAAAAAAAAATTTCCATCAGTAATTCTTAAAAATACTATTTCAACAAGACAAATTTAACGGTTCCAACACAGCGTGAGAGTATTTTATTCAAACTTAAATATCTAGGAACAAAAATACCCTCAACATTTACTCAATAGACTAGCTGCACCTATTGAGAGGTTTAGACGTCCCTCGCGGTACCCGAGTCTAACACACACTTACACCTACAACACTACACTTACGACTAACACTTTACATTTATGGTGACGATAATAGCCTCAATGTGCTTTTCGCCTTAAAAAAAAATATTTGGAACGTTATTTAGAATTAAAATGCTATAAATATGCATTGTACACAGTAAACTTGTACAAATAAGACTTGTTAAAACTTAAATTTTATTTAGTTGTCTTTGAAGAGGAAAAATTAAAACAGGATAACGGAATTGTTTGTTGTTTGATTTACTTACATTGGTAATTAACAAAAATGTTTACACTAACTTGAGTATCACAAAAAATTTGAAAAATTTGTTAAGGCGTTTTTGAAACATTAAGTATTTTCGGTTTTTTTCAACTCTCCAACTGAAATGTTTCTTAGAATTAACGGGCTATGTTTTTGTCAACTATTTGTGTAGCCTGTGTTGTGTTTTTAGCAATTTTGTTTCGAAAATAAACTAATTTGAATTGATAATTTATTCAATGATAACAGTGAAATGAAATTTTTAAAAACAATTTGAATGGTAAAAAATATTGCGATATTGTTACTTTTTTGAAATTCGCCTCTATTACATGACAAAACAGTTGCTTGCCCAAATTATAACATTTGTTAAGAATAAAACTAATACAGTATATATTTAGTGTTACTCAGTAGCGCCTGCAAGTGTCAGGCATACAATACTCACGGCAGCCGGCGTTGGTTGTGTTGCAGAAGCGATGTCCCACAGGGGCAAGTGCTCTCCAGCCGCTGTCGTCACAAAACTTGAAGACATTTCATAACCCTACACCCGCTCTGCTGACTGTAATATTATATCTATTGCACAATCTGCTACCCCTAGCCACACGCGTCCCGCCCCCTCGTCCTTTGCTCCGATTGGTTACACGCGGGATCTTGCGCGGCCTGTAGCCAATAGCAACCCTCCGTACACCCCATGGTAGTAATTATTGTAACATGTTACCTTACTCCGAGAAAATTTATTTTATTGATTTGCCAGTAGTGTAGGACAATATAAATTTTAAATAAATATTATAATTAAAAAGTGTAAACATATTTTGCAAACTTTCTCACGTGTATTGCATTTTATAAGCGATAAAATATTATTAATAAAAATAACAATAATAGTAAAGGGACTTTTTATCTGTTCGCTACGTTTGTAGCTACACATTTGTCTTTTTACTCGACCCTGCAACAGTAGTAATAAATAAAAACGTAAAGAAATAATACGGTTGTTTATAAACTTGTTATTTTAAGAAGTATTATTTTTATAAATTTAGTTGTTTAATTTTTAACAGCTGATGTAAAAAATGGTCAAGTGCAGTTTTCATCTTGGCTTCCTTGTGCACATTAAGCTATAAGCCCTAACCTTTTACAATAGATTTTCCTAGATTTGTATTTAAATTTGGAGAAGTCTTACCATTGTTGTTCACTTAATTAGTAGTCTTAAGTAAAAGGCAATAAATACAGAACAAAGGTCATTGTTAAAATACCAACTGCTTATCAAACAGCCTTCTAATTGTCTCTCCTAATCGGTTATTTCGGCTAGTAGTTCTTTTTCTTTGTTAACTTTGACGTAGAATTTATTTTTAATTGTTTTAAGTATAACAACGCTATTGTTGCGATAAGCTAAAACTGATAGTTAGGCTGGAATGATATTTCCAATAATTTTGACTTAAAAAAAGACTGTTCTCGAATAAAAAAACCTACAGAATCTGAAGGTAATAAAACCAATTAGGCTATTAAAATAAGAAGTAAAAATCGAGGTGATCGAAAATAATTTGTAACGAATTCTGTCGGTTTTTGCATCGCTTTTTACGTTTTTCTCTAAAATTTAATTATAAAAGTCAGAATAAAGGATCAATTTTTTAAAAATTAAATATAATCTCGATCACCATTGTCTTCATAATACTTCATAACTGCTCCATAACCTTTTGGATCCTGTTTGATTCGTTAATTTTCCACCCCGCAGGGGGTGCAGACTAATTGAGAGGATTTAGACGTCCCTCGCGGTACACGAGTTTAACAAACACTTACACTTACAACACTACACTTACGACTTTAACACTTTACACTCACACTTACATTTAGGAAGGCGATAATAGCCTCAACGTGCTTTTCGCCTTAAATTAAATAAAAAAAAATAATAATTTTCCAGTTTCCTATTTAGTGTCCTTATGTCTATATTTGAAACTTTCCTTTCGTCTTTTAACTGAGGCTAATCCATTTTACAATTCCTTCCGGATACTACTCATTCAGCTAATATAATTTAGTTTCTCAAAGTATTTTATAGTCTGATTATTCCGATGCTTCTAAATAGGCCAAAATTTGATCGAACAACGAACTGTACAGTCAGTCAACGATTGACCCTCCATCATTATAACAGTCTGTCCAAAATATTTATACAAATCTTATAACACCATTTTATGTAGTTTTAGCAAATTTCTGACCAATCTAATTAATTACCATCGGTTAGCCGTCTAAGTTAACAAAGCTAGTTTCAAATAAGCTTAGTTTAATCTTAATAAGTTGCGAAGGTTTGCGTATTGTTTGTAGTGTCCATACAGTTAGCTTGTAACCTCGCCAGTTGACCTCGAATGAAACACGTTTCTGATAGCAAAGTCATTTCCGATGTGACCAATATTCGTGTTTTATGGTCTATGTGTCGTAAGTGAAAGGTATGATTAAATTTTAGGTTGCTAACTTTTCTGATTTCACCGTCCGATTTTTAAACGATTCACTGCTTGGTATCACCTCAGAAAAATGAATGTATACTGAACACTCATGACTATAATAAGTGATGGGAATCCTGATGACGAAGCTTTATTATATAACCAGAACTGCGTCACTGTAGCTGCGGTTGCCCAGAAGCCTCCAAATAAGCGATTGAAGATGGAAAACATTTCGTTACTGTGCGAGTGGCTTTGAACCACAAACTCACAAAAATTAAACAGCTTTTTTATAGTTCATCTGTCTTTTTAAATTATAGGCAGGTATTATAGATTAAAGTATGTGTGGAGGGAAGACAAGGAGGCATCAAATTTAATTTTTATTACAAATTGCAAATTACCGTATTTCCAAATGTATATTGGTTAGCGAATTCTCAGTTGTTTGTTGATTAGTGAATTCTCGATTGTTTGTTGATTAGCAGATTTTCAATTGTTTGTTGATTAGCAAATTCCCAATTGTTCGTTGTTTAGCAAACCCAATTGTTTGTTGATTAGCAGATTCCCAGTTTGTTTGTAGGTTAGCAAATTCTGAATCATTTGTTGATTTTCAAATTCTCAATTGTTTGTTGATTAGCAAATTCCCAATTGTTTTTTGATTAGCAAATTTCCAATTGTTTGTTGATTGGCAAATTCTCAATTGTTTGTTGATTAGAAATTCCAATTATTTGTTGATTAACAATCCCAATTGTTTGTTGATTAGCCAATTCCCAATTGTTTATTGATTAGCAAATTCTCAGTTGTTTGTTGATTAGCGAATTCCCAATCATTTGTTGATTAAAAAATTTCTACATGTTTCTTGATTAGCGGATTCCCAATTGTTTGTTGATTAGCAAATTGCCAATTGTTTGTTGATTAGCGGATTCCCAATTGTTTGTTGATTAGAAAATTCTCAATTGTTTGTTGATTAGCAATCCCAGTTGTTTGTTGATTAGCAAATTTCCAATTGATTTTTGATTAGCAGCCGCCTCGGTGGCCTAGTGGATAGTACGCTATTGATACTAGGCTTTCACCCCGAGGACCCGGGTTCGATTCCCGGCCAGGACTTGGCATTTTCATACGCTATAAATCATCCCATCGTCTGCATCAGCCCAAGTGTGCACAATAGTCGGACGTTAAACACACACAAAAAAACTTTGATTAGCAGATTCAAGTTAGAATATTTACTATGATGTGAAAATAAAACATACAGTAACATCCATTAAAAAACTGGCTTTTGATATTTTTTAACGTTTACGCCAGTTAAATTAATGAAGACAGAAGATCGACGTCAAAAGCCACAGTAGTAACTAGACTCGAACCTGTGTACAGTTCCGAACTGACGGACTGAGTTCGTTATCTGCCGACTTAGCTTTGTTGTTACCTTTAATAAAATCCCGCAGGGGTACAGATTAGCTGCACCTAATGAGAGGATTTAGACGTCCCTCGCGATACCTGAGTCTAACACACACACACTTACAACACTACATTTACGACTTTAATACTTTATTTTCACACTTACATTTAAGGAGGTGACGATAGCCTTAATGTGCTTTTCGCCTTAATATAACAAAAAAACAACCTTTAATAAAATAAATTTCTTAATTATTTTGACTGATTTTTGAGAATATAGTAGTTTTTCTACGTTACGATAACTTTGAGGTTATGTTTATTTCAGGTAAAGTTGAACCTACTAATGTGACTGTGGAACTAGTATGAACCTGCGGACGCGTAAAACCAATGTTAAGCGGGAGTCTGACGAGTTGATCGCTCAAGGTAAACAGTTTGGCATGCATGGACAGCCGGGGATGGTTGTCACGCTTTTCAGATTTTAATTTTTTAAATGAGAGTAATTTTATTAAATAGAAGTTTAAATTGAAGTACCAAGCAATGAGAAATGTAGAATAAACTTTCATTCACGTATATGTACTAGAGGTATTTTTTAAAAAACTCCCCCGTGGCCGGGGTTAGTTGTCTCAACTGACGGGGCTGGTTGTCCCTGTTATTTTATATGGGGAGATCACAGTAATTCCGTTGAATAATTATTATTTAGAAAAATGGATAAAAGAACTTCAAAACAAGAAAAATCGAATGCAGTTTATTGTTATATATGAAATGCTGCAAATTGATCTATTTGAACAGTAAAATATAGAAAATGTTAAAGTTAATTAAATTTTTATGTAGTTTTTCCTTAAATAGTTATTAAACAAACAAATTAGAAAATTCTGATAGGTCTAATTACAAAACGTTTTTTTATTACATTTTCTTCATTTATAACCTAAGCATATTAGGACCCGGGTTCGATTCCCGGCGAGGGCTTGGCATTTTCATACGCTATAAATCATCCCATCGTCTGCATTAGCCCAAGTGTGCACAATAGTCGGACGTTAAAAAAAAAAAAAAAAAAAAAAAAATAATGACCTAAGCACAATATTCATAGCCTGAGATGTTACTTTCGCAATGTTTGCAAACGAAGTGTGGCATTCCTAACATTTTTTTTTTTTTTTTTTGGTGTTTAACGTCCGACTATTGTGCACACTTGGGCTAATGCAGACGGTGAGATGATTTATAGCGTATGAAAATGCCAAGCCCTCGTCGGGAATCGAACCCGGGTCCTCGGGGTGAAAGCCTAGTACGCTAACCACTAGACCACCGAGGCGGCCGCATTCCTAACATATCTCTACATCTTTCGTGAGCCCATTTTTTTACAATACATAAACTGTACCCATAGTTCGTTTAGTCTGCTTTTTGAATGTGGTTCAGCGCAGATTAAACACATATTCTCCTCCTCATCTTCGTCGCTTTCAGAACTTTCTTTACTTTTCTGTTTTTTTTGTTCTTTTCATTCTCTTTAAGCCGTATTCCTTCAGCTTTTATTTTGGTCTTCTTAACAATATTTGCCTTTTTGGAATGCTTATCTTTAAATAATTTCTTTTTGATCTTCTTATTTAACTATTTCCTTAACTTACTCAACTCTGCAATGGATATTTCCCTTTAATGATATTTTTGCGGTAGGTTGTCATATGTGACAACCAGCCCCTTCCATTTGTGACATCTAGCGTCGGCGCGCCATTTTGTTAAGACAGTGATACCAGTCGAAAACGAACGAGTGACAGTGCAAATAAAAATATGATTTGAACGCCTAAAAGTATGGTACTTAACTGAAACATAATAATATTTGTAACTTGCAGCATAAGGACGTTAAAAAATAACTAGTTAAGGTCTAAAATTTTACTTATCAAACATTCAGAAAAACGCCACTAAGTAAACAGACACGCACAGAAACATACACTTTAGGCAAGAAAGAACTCAGTTGTGTATATTAGTGGTGGGGCAGAAAATACCAAACTGTTAAAAGAACTGCTTTTCTATAAACGACTAACAAACTGCTTTTTCAAACGGAAACAAAAAGTTGGATTTGGACTGGTTTATGATTTGTTAAACAGGGAACGGCTTTCCGCACTACCACACTTAACGTTGGCGCAAGCGCTAAAACTGTTTTCCTGCTGTTTGCCTGCTAACTGATTTTCTGCTAACTGCTTTTATGCTTTTTCCCTTTATTTCAATGTTGCTTGTTGCTTTTAGTGAAGTAAGAACTGTTTGGTCAATGTCAACGTTTATCTCTATTTTGTTGCGAGTTGTAGTAACAACCTCTCACATTTTGTAGATACAGAGCCTAATTATATTTAAAAATATTTTTTATATTTATTATCAATCATTAATATTTTTAATCAACTAAAATATTCTAAATCGTTTGCATTTTGGTAAATATGCAATTTAATTTTTAAGTAAAAAAAAAGAATACTTCTATTAAAAATTCATCGCATTTTGTACATAAAATGGCTTACATAATTATATTACGATTTGATAATGTAA
>CM040184.1:20564922-20717422 GCA_022606455.1 Callitettix versicolor | reverse complement strand
CGTTCGAGTACATAATAATGTACTCGCAATAGTGAGGCCGTTCGAGTACAGTATGATAGTGTTTTTGAGTGCACAGTGATAGTGTCTTCGAGTACACTATGATGGTGTTGTTCGAGTGCACTTTGAAGGTGTCTTTCGAGTGCACAATGGTGGTGTCTTTCGAGTGCACCATGATGGTGTCTTTCGAGTACACAATGATAGTGTCTTTCGAGTTCATTATGACAGTGTTTTTCGAGTACACAATGGTAGTGTATTTCGAGTTCACTATGATGGTGTTTTTCGAGTACACTATGATGGTGTCTTTCGAGTACACAATGATAGTGTCTTTCGAGTGCACAATGGTGGTGTCTTTCGAGTTCACTATGATGCTATTTTTCGAGTGCACTATGATAGTGTCTTTCGAGTGCACTATGATGGTGTTTTTCGAGTGCACTATGATTGTGTTTTTCGAGTACACTATGATGGTGTCTTTCGAGTTCACTATGATGGTGTTTTTCGAGTGCATTATGATAGTGTCTTTCGAGTGCACTATGATGGTGTTTTTCGAGTACACTGTGATGGTGTTTTTCGAGTACACTATTGATGGTGTCTTTCGAGTACACAATGATAGTGTCTTTCGAGTTCACAATGATAGTATCTTTCGAGTTCACTATGATGGTGTTTTTCGAGTGCACTATGATAGTGTCTTTCGAGTTCACAATGATAGTATCTTTCGAGTTCACTATGATGGTGTTTTTCGACTGCACTATGATGGTATAGTCCGGGTACACACATATACGGGCTTCCATTGACAATATTAACATCCGAGTAAAGCACTCGCAGCATCCAAGTTAGCTCGGTTCGAATGCACTCATTACGTGTTTAACACGCCTGAAGTACCAAAACAAAACTTATGCATGGCTGCATCATTAAAAAAAATGAAGTTCAGGAGCTACAAAAAAACAAATTTGCATAATTTCCCAAAACTGGTTCTTTAAATTATGCCTTAATTTTTGTAATATATGAAAATAAATATCTGGTCATTGTACGAACTTCGACGTAAAAAACATTTGTGATTCGGGAGTAAAACGGGAAAAACAAGAATTAATCCTGACCATCGTCTGGTTTGTTTTGTTTTTCCGCTTTACTTCTTAAACCATACATTTTTCTTATTTCAAATTTCATACGCTGGCTTGAGTTATGATTCTGCATAATATAATAACGAAATCTGAGGGAAAAAATGCATAATGTTTTAAGAAATTATGCCGATTTTCTATCTTTTTGTCTTTAGCTTCTGAATTGGATTTATCAGGAAATTACGGAATGAAGAAATTTGTGTAATGTTTTACACGTATTGTAGTTGGAACTGTTAGTAGTTTTGTACAGATTTTTATTGGTGATTTATCTCATTTTATGAGATTCAAGGTACAGATTTCACAAATAGTGTAGCTTTTTAAGAGTCATTTCAAATTAGTTTTCGGTAGGATTAAACTTTCGGCGACTTGACGATAAAACACGTTTGATTGATTACAGCATTTAAACAGTCAGCTGATTTTATGTACGCACTGTGAGATAGAAAGTACCGTATTGTGTTCCTGCGAAAAAGGCTATCCACAGAACGGGAGGGTAATCGATACGACCGATTTTTGATGTATTTTGGCATAATGTAGGCGCAGTTCAGTAAATTTACCTAGGGTGCAGCACTTAGGAACCCAAACAAAATTTATCCCCAAAAAAATCCGGTTTGGGAGCAATCGACAATCCGTGTAATTCATTAAAATTTACTTACAAATGTCTGTATCGTATTTTGGTTCTGATCATTTTCGGATGTGCACAAATTTATTGGTTGTATTATAAAAATAATTCGTCTTTGCCTGAATTTCGTCATTTGTTGAATCATTGACGATTTTTTGCCTACGAAAAAAACCGAAGGTACCACAATAGCCAAGTTAGCGTTGAAACATACGCTTGTTTCGGATGATATCTATAAATTAATATTGAGGGAAATAATTTTGAAGTAGTTTTGTAATTAGCTATTTTACCTTAACATATGGACAATTTTATGACGTTGTTTAAAAAATTGTATATAATTAATTTTTAGTAAAAATTAACTATTTAAAATTTTTTAAACGGTGTCCATAATTATTTAAGGGCCTTCTTTAATAGCCTACCTACCGAAAAACATCGAAAAATTTAAGCCTGTTTAGAGTTATCTTATATATATAACCGATTTCTTCTGTTCAAAATTAAATATTCAAGAACTAAACACAAAATATGGTAAGATAAACAGAGTCAAGCACTTCAAATATCTGGGAGAAATTCTTGAACCCACGGGTGGCGAGAAGGCTGCGCAAAGGGTTCGGCTACTGAGAATGAAGAGGGCTCTTGGTATAACGCGTGATATCTACAATAAGAGATGTATGTCGACGCACATAAAAATCAGACACTACAACACAGTCATAAAACCGGAGGTATTATATGCAAGCGAGATGCTCGCACTCCACACAAAAGCTACCATGGAGGATATTTTGAAGGAAGAACGCAAAATCTTGAGGAAGACCACGAAATTAACAGAAGATGGGTACAGATATCGAAGACCACAGGAAGATATCAGATGGCAGCAGATATCAGAAGAAAGAGGCTTCGGTTCTATGGACACATCAGTACACTCCCAACAACGAGACTTGCCAACAGAATCCTTAAGTATATACAAGGTGTCAAATCAACAACGTCGTGGATCGCACAAGTCAGAATAGACCTACATGATGCAGGAATAGACTCAACAGACGTTGAAGACAGGAACGCATACAGGAGAAATATGCTCGGTTGTAAGGTCCCAGAGAATGAAATCCCAAAGAGAGCAGGGGTAAAATGGACGGAGGAGCGGAAGAGGATCCATGGGGGCAGGATGAGGGAGGTGTGGAGGATTAGAAGGAACAAGACATGAGTCGGAGTGCTTTGCGTGATCCAACAGGGCCTATACGCAGATAATAATAATAAATATATATATATATATATATATATATATATATATATATATATATATATATATATATATATTTACACAGGAACAATTTAAGATGACTCAACTAACAGGCTTAAATGTTTTTGCTGTTTTTCGGTAGGTAGGCTATGAAAGAAGGCCCTTAAATAATTAAATTTAAGAATGCTTAATATTTTTACTTTGAGACAAAAGCAAAAATAATAATACATAAAAAATTTTAAAAATAAGTAAGCTATTCTGTCAGAATTATATTTTCTAAAATCACAATTGCTTGTAAAAAAAAACACATAAAAAGATCTAAAGGCGTAAAAATTGCATCTGCAATAATTACTTCATAGTTTATTTATGAGCCATCCCTCTTCACATCAACCCTTCGCAGTAAGCGTGGGGCCTTGTCAAGAAATATAACCGCCCCCAATTAATTAATTTCTTGCATCTCTGCACGTTCAGCTCTGATTCGATAATAAGTGTTATGAAATACGAGACGCGCCGCACGAGACAGCTGCGCACGCGTAACTAGGCGTAACAAGGGGTGTCATCCCCTACGCAACACTTGCCCTCGTTTTGATTCAATTAGAATATCATTAAATCTATCCGTTACAAGTTGCAGGCGCTTTCGTTACATGATTGTGTTTTTTTTTAAATACAGCAAATAGTGGTTGAAACTACATTGTCTGATTATTTATAGGTAATATACAGTTGCTTGTTTCGCAACGTCGAGCGGTTTTTTTACAGTATGTATAATAGCTTTTTGTAAGTCAGTTTTATGTTTTCTGGAAAATATTGATTTATACGTGAACCTGATTTGATTCAAACTTTAGAACTATGTTTTTTTAGTATCTCTAAAAGAGTTTTTTGTGGGGTAAAGTAGCTGCCCTATAATTAAGATTTAGAGGGGCGAGCTTATCAAAAAAAAGAACACATCAGCATTACAAAAATGCAATTTTTTGGGAATTTTTTGAAGGAAATTTGAACTAAGAAACACTTATACTGTGAAGTAGTGTTGCAAAACAGGTTTACACCCAAACACGAAATGAAAAGATCTGCAGGTAAATTGCCACAATGAGAATCATAGAGAAATTTACCAAAACCATTGCACAGTGAACAAGTGTTGATGTGTTGGGGAAGATTTGCGTCATTGGCCATTATTTGTTTGAACAAAACAGTATCTGTAACTGTTACTGTTGTGTTACATTCAGATACCTTTCTGTGCCTGGGCTGAAATATGGCGGATTGATTTCAGCAATGTCTCACACAGTCTGTGGATGTCCTTTTGTTTATCAACAGCCTTTTTTACAGATTTGGTGTGATGTTACATGGCTTCCTCGGACCAGATACAGCCACTATTTGTGTGACTAGCTCAGTGGTCGGCAAACTTGTCATCCAAAACAGCCAAATATAAATAATAGAATATTTAAGCTATTCAAAGATCCATTTTATAAATTTAACCTTTGCTTTAGTAGAGACATTTTTATTAATTAAAAGTACACTCTCGAACTTGCCTTTGCTAAATATGTGTTAGTTTAACTAACGGTACATTAAATACAACTTGGTACCATACTTATATAAAGATAATATTTATTAAAAAATATAACAAGTTAAATAATATAAAAGGTATCCTTAAAAAAACTACAAATATCCCACTAATGTGAACAATATCCTTGCATTTCCTTGGAAAGTTAGGGTGTCAGGTTTGTATGTTGTTGTTCCTAAATCGGTATAAAGACGCTCGAATTTTGAGCTCCACAATTCTTTATTTTTTAAATCCAGCAACTACATTTCAATGTTACCAATATCGATATTAAAGGGGGAAAACTTTATTTCTGTTACCATGGCATTTAGAGGTATTTTAACAAAGACTAACGTCGCGTTGCTGTTTTTAAAGTCTTTGAACCTGATGAGAAAAGCTTCCTTCATATTTAACAGTGTTGTACTGAAATAGCAAATGTCAGTATTGGACTTATTTTATCGACAATATTTCAATAGCCACCTCGGTGGCCTAGTTGATAGCGTACTGGGCTTTCACCCCGAGGACCCGGGTTCGATTCCCGGCCAGGGCATTTTTCATACGCTATAAATCATCCCATCGTCTGCATTAGCCCAAATGTGCACAATAGTCGGACGTTAAACATAAAAAAAAAAAAAACAGTGTTTCAATAGGCATGGAAGTGTATTAAGAATTTCTCTTTCAAAATCTTCGTCAAAAAGCAACAATTTGTTTTCGAGTGAAATTACTTTTTCTAGCATCGAAAAAATTTCTGTAGACTTGCGTTTCAAAAACTTTACTCATCTCTTACAAGGCAAGTTAATAAATAATATTCCGTGCCTGTACTAAAGATTTCGTGGAAGAGCCGCAGCCAAGGAGTCAAAGAACCGCATGCGGCTCGTGAGCCGCAGTTTGCCGACCACTGGACTAGCTCGTATGAATTGAAGAACAATATTCGTCAGTAAATTATCCAAATTGAACGAGGCCTGTTAGAAAAGTGGAAGTCGTTTTTCGTCAATGTTTTGAACAATGGATGGATATAAATCGACATGTAATTTCGCACACATAAATGCTATGTTAATCACGAATGTTTAATGCCAATTTTATTCTTACGCTAAAACTAATGTCCTTGTTATTACAGCATAACAAAACGTCCTATTTTTTTGCCCCATTCTTTATAAAAATTGTCTCGTTTCTGCATATTACTTGTTAGCTGGCTTTCCGAGCTATCAATTCCTCATATTACTTATCCAGGCATCTCTTTTATTTCTCCCTGTCTTATGCCAACTTTTCAAGCTATTATGCTTTTGGTATTCCTCTTAGAATGTCAGTTCTTCGTACAATCTGACGCTAGTTTAAGTCGAACTTATTTGTGCTTTTTTCACTATGCTTTGAACAATAGTTATGAAGTAAAATTGTAAAAGCAGCGATTAGTTTTTTTTTTTGGGAAACACGCATGATCCATCAAAGTCTAGCTAGGCTTAAGTGCTTACAGGACCGTATCAGTCCTTGTTGATCTCGAGACATTTTTAAGTCGACCGGTATAAGATTAGGTTACCATAAAAACTGTCCAATGCTTTAAATTTACCTGTAGCATTTTAAAATTTTTACATTGAAAATACGAAAATTAAACTTGACCTTCGTTAAATTAAATTTTTTAATTCAACTGTTTTTTAGAAATTAAAAATGCTAATTTATGTACTTTTTAACGCTGATTATGACAATGAAATCAGATTTTAAAAAATGGAGAAAAAGTTAAGCATTTTTTAAAACTTGTAATGGTTGCTATTTTTACTGTGTTGAATTATTTTGATTAACGAACATACTGAAACTATTACCAAAATCTATATTTGTGCCAAGTTTGAATCAAATCGGATTAAAATTGCAAAAGTGAGCGCGCGCGCGTGTGTTTTAGTGCGCTCACGTCGCAATTTTAAACCGATTCGATTCTAAATTGGTACAGAAATCGATTTCGTTAATAGCCTCGATAATTTCTGTGACCAGCAGAATTAGTTTTACAGTTTCAAAATGGCTGCCATTCCATATCTTTAAGAAATTCGTAAGATTTTTGTGTTAAATGTTTTTTTTTACCATCGCAATCAGCGTTAAAAACTTTATAAAAATATTTCGAATTTTCAAAATCCGTTGAAATGAAGAAATTTAATTTGACTGCGGTCAGAGTTCATTTTCAGTGTAATTTAACAGTTTAAAATGCTAATGTATGAATAGTTTAACGCTGATTTTGATGGTGAAATCGGAATTTTAAAATGGCAAGGTAGAATCAAGCGAGATAGCTGTGTACCGAGTTCATGTTTCATTTTCCAGTAGACATTTGTTATAGTAGACTAACTCTACGTTAGTCTGTGATCACGTGGGCTTCATATGGAAGCACAATGAAAAAAAAAGAGAACTTACTTCTTACTTCTTCCTACGGGTTTCCGGCTTCAGGTATAGCCGATGGCCCGGTGTCCATGGTAGGCAAGGAAAGCGAGAGTCCAGAATTTCGTCCCCTTTAAAATCTCTTCCACTCCTGTCACCTTCGTTCTAAGAATGTCTCTATGCAGGACTGGATACCGGCAGCTAAGAAGAACATGCTGCAGGTCTTCCTCACCATTCTCACACAGCCGGCACTCCGGAGAATCTGCAAGGTTGAATCTACACAGGTAGCTCTGCGTAACCAGGTGGCCAGTACGTGCTCTAGCACCAAAGGTGGCGATTCTCCTTGGGATGTTCCTGTAAATGTCACACTCAGCCGGAGCCGGCTGGATCCTCTGAAGACTGCGTCCGGTGTTTCCGCTTTTCCATTTATCGATCCAAAACTCTTTAAATTTTCTGTCACTTGCACTCCTACAATGCAGCAGTTAAAGTTAAAGTTAAGTTAAAAAAAAGAGAAAATATTGATGTAAATTATGTTTACCGTAAACACACCGAGACACCAAAACTAACTGAAATAAGAAATCTTGATTTTATAGGAAGAAAAATATAACTAAACTGAAATAGGCGTGTGAAAATACCTTTATTTTCCGTACTTGCACGCTTGCTATCTGCACCAGGATGCGACTGATATTGTGTGTAAGGTCGAGTGGACACCAAATCTAGCGGAGTTACGCTGAGCGGAGCGGACTGCGCATTCAAAACCTAACCTGTTGGTACGGCCACTGAAAGCGAAGCGGAGCTGAACGGAGTCAAGTTGCATGACTTCCGGTCCGCTTTCGGTGGCCGTACTTACATTAAAAACAATAGGTTCGGTTTTGAATACTCCGTATTTGATGGCTTTTTTTGCCGGCTAAAAACCGATAGGGTTATCATCGCCGATACTCAAAATGAAAATATAAAAGAAAGAGGAAAATTAAAAAAAAATAAATTTAATACGAAAAAAACAACAAACTACGAGGGTTGATCAAATATAAACGAGACTGATTTTTTAAAAAAAATATTGCTTACTTACAAATTATTCTTGATACAACTTATTTTTCTACATAGTCTCCCGCACGAGTAACACATTTTTCCCACCGGATTGGAAGTTTTTTAATTCCATCTTCGTAAAAAGTTCTCGGGCATTCATTGAGCCATTGTAGCACGAAAGTCTCCACCGCAGAATTGTCTTCGAAACGCTGGCCTCCAAGCGCCTCTTTGAGTGGCCCAAACAGGTGATAGTCGCAGGGTGATAAGTCTGGACTGTATGGGGGATGTTCCATTGGTTCCCAGCCAATTTGATCGAGTTTAAGCCTCGTAGCGTTCGCCAAATGTGGTCGGGCATTATCGTGAAGAAGAATGACGTTTCTCGCCGGTTTAGATTTCCTTTTCCTACGAAAAGACTGTTTTGCGGCCTCTAAAACATCGCAATAATATTGTGCATTTATTGTGCGTCGTTGATGGAGGAAATCGACGTGAAAGGCGCCTTGATTGTCGAAAAATACAGTGGCCATTACCTTCCCGGCCGACGATCGTGATTTGGCCTTCAGGTTTTCTACTGCTTCCCGTCCTTCGGCGAATTCCTTGTGCCAAGCAAAAACGCGAGCTCTTGACAGGGTCCTGTCCCCGTATTGAGCCGTCAATCTACGAAAGATTTCAGTCGGATTGACCCCATCCTTGGCCAAAAACTTAATAATTCTCTGCTCCACGGAAACGTGCACTTCACTCTCACTCATTGTATAGTTTTATACTGAAGGGTCCGAACGGAAATGTTGCCCGTCTACGCCCGTCCCAAACCTCCCAGGCTACCTGAAGCCCCACCCTTTAGAGTTCAATGTCCAACGGAAAAGTTTTTAGAAAGTCAGTCTCGTTTATATTTGATCAACCCTCGTATAATAGCAAAAACAGATAAAACAAAATATAATAACAGTTATAGATATATGACTAAAACTAGTTAACAATAATATATCTAAAAACAACAACGTACACACGAATTATTGTAGTGCTGTAAATTGGCCCTACAACAATAACAAGACAAATAAAAGAAATATAAACGTACCTAAAACTAAATAACAAAATGAAAACAACTTGAAAGTTAAATTAATAAAGTAGCAAATATAAACAATCTTTTCAGGGCCATACCACAAACAATAACAAAAATATAAATTCTTTTTATATTCTTCTTTTCTGCTAAGATTATTGTCACTATGTTGAGTATAATGATCTGCCTTCCCTAGCTTCGTCAATTCTACTTTTGTTGACGCGTTTCGGAGAACCTCCATCTTCAAAAACTATCTATACTCAGATATAGATATACTCTAGAGTATAGATATAGTTTTTGAAGATGGAGGTTCTCCGAAACGCGTCAACAAAAGTAGAATTGACGAAACTAGGGAAGGCAGATCATTATACTCAACATATTGACAAAAATATAAATTAAATTTTATTTAAAACATTCAGACGATGAAGGAAGTCTAGGATCCGGTCAACGGCCGAGACACTATCTCCCAACATCGTCTGCATTTGATGGCCACCTAGATAAATTGTCGTACTAGTTATCCACAAATATTTTATTTAAATGTACAGTATATGTAAGAAATTATTGTAAATGTTTGAAAAGGCTTTGTGGAAAATTGAAAAAAAATTGAGATACTTCTCAGGGTAGTTGAAACAAATATACAAGATGATAGGTTACTTGTATTGTAATACAAGTACGTCAGTGACTTAGTGCAGTTCTCGCTTTCAGTGGTAGTTAACGTAATATAAATAATATATTATGTAGTTAAGTAAACTCGAGTATCACGGATTATAGGTTAATCCATAAGCGTGCCACCACTTAACCCACACGTGCGTGCGAGACGCACTGACTGACATATTGTCCCGATTGACTTCAATAAGCCGCTCAATTCGACCGTGCATTATCCACTTTGCCACGGTTACACGCCTGCTTAGCTGCCCCTAAACAATCCACCCTTCTAATTCCACTCCTCCCTACTTTTATTACTAAATCCCCAACAGTGTATTTTATACAGTACAAATTTTGTTGTATATTAAGCAAAACATTATCAGTAGCTTCTAGGGTTAGTATTCACTAAGCGGACCTCTGGCGCCTTAACGATAAGTCGAAAAGTAATAAAATTTGACTGTTTTGGTTGGTTGTGTGTGTGTGTGTGTGTGTGTGTGTGTGTGTGTGTGTGTGTGTGTGTGTGTGTGTGTGTGAGCGCGCGTGTGTGTGCGTGTGTGAAAATTCCGTGGGAAAATGGGAAAATGGAATCATAATAAAATTCAGATCCAGAGCTATGAAATGACACTGTGTAACACATTTTAAGAGATCCTTAAACACTCTGTCTCCCCCTCCCTCCCTCTCCCTCTCAAGTATTTCGTGTGTAAATTTAACAAATTGTTAGATTTGAATATAAAAATTTGTCATAATATGAAATAATTAGTGCCTAATTGTTGACACTTGGTTTAGCTGACTTGTGGTTTGGTGTGTGATAGAATGTGGCCAGGTTGGCCCTGTAAATATATATTTGAAAAATAGTTTTTATAATTTAACTTTTTGGAAAAAGTTAAATAGAAAGAACGTCTTTTTTAAAATTTGGAATAAATTAATGCTTAATTTTTGAAAAACAACAATAATATTCACCTTTTTGTAAACTAGTTGACACTTTCAGAGTGTTCAGTAAGTATTTTACATAGACTTTGTATCTACTGGTAATATTAGTTTAATTAAAATTACATATAAATTTACAAAATTAAAAATTCTGCAAAGCTTCATTCTTAGGCCTAAGAGCTACAGAAAGCTTTTAAAAATAGGCTAAATAGAGTATTTTGTGATCTGAAAAATATGGTTTTTAGTCATTCACTATTACACCAAAACCTACAACTAAATTCATTTAAGATATTTTAAAAGTTAAGGCGATTTTGCTCAAACAGTACAGTTTTAAACCTACATGTTCCTAACAGTGCCAAGTTATTTGCAACACTAGTTTTCCCCAATAATCTGTCACAAGAACAATGGCTACAGCAATTCCATTTAATTATATTTTAGAATTTATCTAGAATCTAGGCCAAGAACATTCATTGATTTTCTCACTGAAAAAACAGGGAACACTAATGGTACACTCAACCTGCTCCAACGGATTATTGAGAAATCCTAAATTCGATTAGGAAAATATGATCACCTTAGACTCCACCTGTAAAAATCAATTTAAAATTCTAGGAGGAGTTGCAAAATCCATGTTTGGTTTTAATTAATTAGCTTAGACAAATCTACGTAAAAACCGACCTAGCAACCTTCCCACGTTCTCCCACTTGTCGTTATCACAATGCCAATGCAGACATGGTCTATGGTGCAATCACTGCGCCTGTATTCGTCACGGTTTTGGTAATTCCGGCCACTTCACACTAAGGGGAGACAATGACAATGCAATCCGCGATTATTTGATAACACGATGTGAATCAGCGACCACTATGAGTGTTACAAGATCTGTGAATAGAGCGATCAGAATTTTGGTTCGTGCCTGATAAGATACAGATTGGGTTCGAGGGCACGGTAATAACCAGTTCTTTTGTTTAAAAATAATTGCTACGATAAATCGCGCTAACTTTCTAGGAAATCCAACCATTTATATTCTATTTGGGAAGATGGGATGGTAGATCGGTGCATAACTCTTATCTCAAATTTTGGTAATGTATGAAGACGGGTACCAATTTTGAAATCGGAAAAACCGACGATTTTCCGTTTTGTTTTTATAATTCCAGAAACCGATTATTTTGGGCTTCAAAGACACACATTTTGTTTACATAATTATAGACTACATTTAATTAAAATCTTTTAAGCCGATTTTGAGAAAATTTTACTTAATTTTCTGTGCAAAAAAGCTGAATTTTTTGTAAGCAACTCGGTCTGCATACCACATTTCGTCAAAATAGGTCGTCGGTCATCAAAATACTGTAGGTCAGTTCGTTTAGTCTCCAGTGCAGATATACAAGAAAAAATCACTTTTATTATTCAGGCAGCGTTTTTCAAGTATTAAAAATCAAATTTTCTCAAAATCAGTTTTTTTAACGATTGTGGTTAACTTTTACGCAGACAAAACGTAACATAAATCACTAAATCCGGTATTAGGAGCTGTTAAAACATGCTCACTTTACGTAGTTAGTATCCATAAGAAAAAAAAATCCATAAAGAAAAAAATCACTTTTATTACTCAGGCAGCGTTTTTCAAGTGTTAAAAATCAAATTTTCTCAAAATCAGTTTTTTTAACGATTGTGGTTAACTTTTACGCAGACAAAACGTAATATAAATCACTAAATCCGGTATTAGGAGCTGTTAAAACATGCTTACTTTACGTAGTTAGTATCCATAAGAAAAAAAAAATTCACAAAAAAATCACTTTTATTACTCAGGCAGCGTTTTTCAAGTATTAAAAATCAAATTTTCTCAAAATCAGTTTTTTTAACGATTGTGGTTAACATTTACGCAGACAAAACGTAACATAAATCACTAAATCCGGTATTAGGAGCTGTTAAAACATGCTTACTTTACGTAGTTAGTATCAATAAGAAAGAAAAAATTCACAAAAAATCACTTATTACTCAGGCAGCGTTTTTCAAGTGTTAAAAATCAAATTTTCTCAAAATCAGTTTTTTTAACGATTGTGGTTAACTTTTACGCAGACAGAACGTAACATGGATCACTAAATCCGATATTAGGAGCTGTTAAAACACGCTCAGTTTACGTAGTTAGTATCCATTAGAAGTTGCTCAAGGTTCTGTCATCTGAAGGTCAGTGTATCCAAATCATTGTATTGTAGTAGTTCAATCTTATCTTATCTTATTTTCAGTCACGCGTTAATCACAGGACCGATTGACATGAAATTTGGTACGAACATAGTTTATTTACCTGAGATGAATATAGACCTATTCCCGTTAAAAAAACGCCATTATACTACTTACCCAGTCCAACTTAATTATTTAGTATTTACCCCGCATGGGGTGCAGACTAGCTGCACCTATTGAGAGGATTTAGACGTCCCTCGCGGTACCCGAGTCTAACACACACTTACACTTGCAACACTACACTTATGACTTTAACTCTTTACTCTCACACTTACATTTAAGGAGGCGATAATAGCCTCAATGTGTTTTTCGCCTTAAAATAACAAAAAAATATTTAGTATTTAGTTTTGTGACGTGTTAAATATACAACAGTGACGTTTTATACGTTTATTATAATTGGTAGATGTGAATAATAAATATTTAAATTATTTTAAAAGCCATTATACTACTTACCCAGTCCAACTTAATTATTTAGTATTTAGTTTTGTGATATGTGTTAACTGTACAACTGTGACGTTTTAATAATATTTCATATTTATTGATATAATGTTATAAATGTTGAAGTTTGTGTGTGTTTGTTTGTTTGTTTGTTATTTAATCACGCATTAACTACTGCACCAATTGAGATGGTATTTAGAATGAACATGGTTTAGGTACCTGAGATGGATACAGATGTATTCCTGTTTTAAAAATCTTCATCCCTGTTATTATGAATTTTAAATTATTGTTTATAAGCTTACATTTGCAACGATTTTAATTGAAAAGTTTTCAAAAATGCCTATAATTTTATCCCAATAATTTCAAACAACGTGCCTTTTCAGTTTAAACGATTGCAGTTTCCACTGAAGTTGGCATTTACAATGACAATAAGTCACAGGGTCAGACGTAAAGAGTAGCAGGCGTACATTTGGGAACTCCGTGCTTCTCCCACGATCAGTTATATGTCGCCTGTTCTAGAGTGGCGAGTAGCAAAAATCTATATGTCTTGGCCGAAAACCATTAGTCATATAATATTGTATATAGAAATATTAAAATGAAATGAACCTATTTTGATTTTGAAAATCGACTATAAACATTATAATTGCGGGCAAAGCCGTAACGGATAACAGCTAATATATAATAAATGTAAGCGTGATTTGTCCGTGAGTATCGCTATAACTCCGCAACTCACCCTCTCAGCCCCGTAGGGGTTACATGGTACAGTAGTCCTCCATCCCTGTCCATGAAGAATATTTCGGTTTGGAACTGTGGGGGTTGGGTTCGGAGATATGTCAAAATAAGACACCGCACCAATAGACTTCTTATGGGAAGTTGGTGAAACAGCTGGGAATCGAATGCCGAAGTGGCAGAGACTGGCCAGAATGTTTCCGAATGTACTAGAATATTCCAGTATGTTATAGAATCTTCTAGAACAGGGGTCTCCAAACTTTCCAGCCTTAGGGCCATACTGATTACTCCAGTAAGTTCCGAGGGCCAAAACCATATTATCATTGTTGCCGGTGGTAAAAAGTGAAATAGTCCACTGATGAAAAAAAAAGTCCGAAAAAGTACGCAACGGATTCATTTCAATAATTTGTTAGTTATTATATACTGAAGTTAAATTTTCTGCATATTATACATGTCTTTACTCATTACAATTCTGTGTTTCTTTATCCAACTTATCACAAAAAAAAAAAAAAAAAAAACAATAAGCCTACAACAATGTTATGAGTAGTTAGCTCATGACCATATCAATGTAGATGTCATATCAATAATTATTCAACATAAAATTAGAATACTTCAGTAAACTAAATTTAATTTGCTATAAAAAATATGTTCTCTAAGAGGAGTTTTCAAGTATGCTAGCTCTCCGCGGGCCGGACAAAATCTGTCCGCGGGCCGGATGTGGCCCTCGGGCCGTAGTGTGGAGACCCCTGTTCTAGAAGGTTCGAGAATGTTCCAGAATATTCGAGAATATTCCAGAATGTTCTAAAATGTCCCAGAAGGTTCTGGAAATATCCTGTTGTGGCGGGGATACTTTCCAGCTCAGAAGGGTTCATTTAGGCGATGGCAAGACGCATGCAACAGTATTCGTTTGGACATAGAAATATATAGAATATTCCAGAATGTTTGATAATGTCTCAGGATGTTCGAGAATGTTCTAGAACGGAAACGGAAGTCCAGAATCTTCTGGAACATTCTCAAAGTAGAACTTTTTTCACTAAATTAAATTCAACTGTATTGAGAATATGATACTTTAGTTTTATTTTATAATTTCTTTATTTAAAGGTTCATTTTTTATTCAAATTTGATAGGAGCTTCACTCCGGCTTACTAAAAAAAACAAACATTTACAAAAATTCTAAATTGCGTTAAAAAAATAACTCAGGTAATCAAATTATTGATCATTTTAACAGCTATAAATCATATATTTTAAGAATATTTTCAACTAACAACCCGGGCAAAGCCGGGAGTCATATATATTATATAAATGCTAAAAATAAATGTTTTTAAAAAATGTAAATTGCGTTATAAAACATAATAAGTTTAACAGTTAGAAATCAAATATTTTCAAGACAATTTCAACGTACGAGCCAAACGAAGCCGGGAAATACAGATAGTTTGAAATAAAGTGAAATTCACGGTTGATATAAAATCGAAAAAACGAAAATAAACCTTGTTCACCGTCGGGTTTATTTTTGTCTAAAAGTAAATTTCGTTTATTTCAAATTTGGTGCTCTGACTTGAGCAATTATTTTTGAGTTATAAGTTCATATATGGTTAAAAATTCTGCAAAATCTGTTCAAGTGATTTTGATAAAATTTTTGAAAGCAAGAACATTTTATGCAATATTTTGTTACCAAGTAGGCCATATGTGTTTATTGATTAATTAACTATATCATTTTATTAGCTTCAGAAAAAAACTGATATATTTCAATTAATTGTTTTTTTTGTGTTTAACGTCCGACTATTGTGCACACTTGGGCTAATGCAGACGATGGGATGATTTATAGCGTATGAAAATACCAAGCCCCGGCCGGGAATCGAACCCGGGTTCTTGGGGTGAAAGCCCAACTTGGCAATTTAACAGGCTACATACAATCAGCTGTTATTAGACGGAAGTGAAGATACAGTATATAAGGCCTATTAAAGTTCATACGGCAATGGTTATCTTTATTATCCTTTTAAACAGATATCAGTATATCCGTTCAACAGTAGATACCGTAGCAAATATCTAATCAAAAAGTGCACTTAAATATTTCCTTATTGAAAATACTTGTTCGTAAATCCTTGTGTATTAAACGTAATCATGTGTTTAAATGCACACAGCATGATGTATGTGCTTGTATACGCTTCTTGGCGCGTGAAACCGATAGCGGTTATTTCAATATTACTCAGCAACAATTTTCGGTAAAATCAAAATATTCTCAAATTTTGAAATTCCTTAACGATTTATGGGAGGTTTAATGTCAAAGGAGCTTTGACTAAATTCGTTCAGTTAAGATGAATGACATTATTTGAATAAAGTGTGAGTTATATGAGAGCCTACTCTGACGATTACAAAACAACGTTAAAATAGACTACTTGATTGAATAATAATAAATCAACAGATTGGAGATTATTACCGTTACAGAAAACGGAATGTATTCTTTGTTTATATAATTCTTCGAAAAATGCAAAAGAAAAATTGGATTATCTGATTCCGGAGCGTTTGGTAATAATGTGCACCCTTTCGTGTCTTTTATAGAAAAGTTATTTATCTAGACTACTAAGAGGGGTTACATCGGTTTGATTGGAGATTTTTTTTTTTTTTTTTTTTTTTTTTTTTTTTTTTGAGTTTAACGTCCGACTGTTGTGCACACTTGGTCTAATGCAGACTGTGGGGATGATTTATAGCGTATGAAAATGCCAAGCCCTCGCCGGGAATCGAACCCGGGTCCTCGGGGTGAAAGCCTAGTACGCTATCCACTAGACCAGGGGTCTCCAAACTTTCCAGCCTTAGGGCCATACTGACTACTCCAGTAAGTTCCGAGGGCCAAAGATTTTTCAGAATCCTTTTGATACTGACATTGAAACCCTAGCCCCGGAACTTCAAATGGAAATGATTGATCTACAGTGCAGTGATATAATTAAGAACAAATATCAAAACTCATCTTTGTTGGAATTTTATAAGAGTCTTCCACTGACACAATTTGATAATTTGCATAAATTTGCTCGTGGGCTGTTTTCTGTTTTTGGTACTACTTATTTGTGTGAGAAGACCTTCTCCAAAATGAAGTACACAAAAAATGTTTACAGATCTAAATTAACTGATGAGCATCTTAAATCTCTTTTAATAATTGGTACAAGTAAAATTAGTCCACAACTACAAACTATTGTCAGTGGAAAATCTCAATTACATAAATCTCATTAGTATTTCATATGTCATTATGCTTGTTATAAGTTATGTTTTTATTTAAAATGTATAAAATGTTAGTTGGATTCATTTCAATAATTTGTTAGTTATTATATACTGAAGTTAAATTTTCTGCATATTACTCATGCCTTTACTCATTACAATTCTGTGTTTCTTTATCCAACTTATCACAAAAACAATAACAATAAGCCTACAACAATGTTATGAGTAGTTAGCCCATGACCATATCAATGTAGATGTCATATTAATAATTATTCAACATAAAATTAGAATACTTCAGTAAACTAAATTTAATTTGCTATAAAAAAATATGTTCTCTAAAAGGAGTTTTCAAGTATGCTAGGTCTCCGCGGGCCGGATGTGGCCCTCGGGCCGTAGTTTGGAGACCCCTCATCTAGACTATTAAGAGGGGCTACATGGGATTGACTGGAGAAACACTATGAACTAATACAGTATACACAGTGTTTTGCACTAATGTTGTTAAATATTAATCCTTTACCACCCGCAGTTGACCTTCCCCAACAATGTCTTCTTGTTTTTTCTTTTTCTTTTGTTTTTTGTGCCGAATTACACTTATCACAGAATTTTACGCAAAATACTATCCAATCACGATCAAGGTACTTCCTTATAATTAATTTTATTACGTACTGTTAATAAATTGTTTCGTAAAATGGCTTACCACGATATGTTTAGTGTTATCTGTCGATAAGTGTTTGAAAGAAAAGATTCGTCGTTCAAACATAGGCGTAGTCACATTTTAAAACTTAATTGTAAATCTTATCGCGTTCCTTTGCCGTTACAATTATATTCCCTCATACTAACGGATTCCCATGAGCTACTGGAGCTGCCACCTTCTCGAGACCGTGAAATAATGTTGACCTTGCATTTAAAATATTTTTTCATTAGAAGTTATCAGTTTAGTTTAATAATAGTGCAGCCAGCCTTATTAAATCTCTTTCCTGTAAGACTGATGTTAATTAACGGTACAGATTACGATTAAATTTTGTTCAGTGTTCGATTTTAAAGGTTTAATTGGGAATTTGGTTAGCTTTTTGTTATTTTTTGTGCATATTTTCTGCTGTTAAAAGATCTTTGCCGTACCTTTAAAAGCGAAGTAATACGCCAAATGTTACTGGCTGAGCACATGCCATATAAAAGATTTTTAAACTTTGTATCAACAGAACACAAATTCTTTTTTTTGTTAATTAACATTAGAATAGATTAGGTTAGGTTTATGCAGATCGTATTGTTGGATGCACAATTTAAAACTATTTAAAGATTATCCTATTTTGTATAATATCGTTTGTTGTACAAATTTTAAATGTACGTTGTTTTATTTCTTTTTCAAAAACTAACAGATATTGCATATATAACAGCTAGATAAGGTGGTTTTTGTTTTATCATAATGGAAGCTTGCGTTTCCCCATTGGACGGGGTTCTATATCCTTCGTGAGTCCTATAACTCGCTTTGCTAGGTTTCCAGCTTCTGTAGGAGCTCCTGTAAGACCGATTCATCAGTCTTTTTCGCACCTGTGCTTTACATTTCAGAAGTAGATTTTGTGCCGATCACACATTCTGCATTTCAGGTTTAAGTACGTAGAATTTGAATGCTTCTTGAATGCTGCATGTCCAGTCAAATTTTCCTCAGGTTGCCTGTACGTAATGAGGAAAGTTGTAATGCAGTGATCCGTAGAGATTTTGAGGTGTACTCTCCGGTGGTTTAAGGAGATGGTTTGGTTTCTCAATCCCAAAATCTCTGTTAGCCAGCTTCACCTTCATCACTTTAGGCGGCTATTTGTCTGTGAGGGTTCTTCTGGTCCCTTTAATATCATTGCTTTGTTTTCCGAGGTCGTGTTTTAAATGACATCGCTTTTCCGATGAGTCTGTCTTTTTTTAGAATTCGAATTTGTTCTAACGAATATAAATATTTTTTTAATAAATGTGGTAATTTACTGTGAAACTAGGGTTGTCCGTAAAGTAAGGTTCCCAAGACGCTATAGTCGCTGCGAACGTTGTTACGCGGGATCCGTTGACCTTGGCTTGCAGCTTGGTTCCTCCGCTCCCAATTCCCACTCCGCGAGCGGTCTGCGACGCTCAGTCTTGACTTGGTAGCCTATAATAATGGAATTGTCTCTTCTGTCTCCCGCCAGGTGCGAATTACGCTCTGTGATTCGTTTATGTGTGCAAAAAACACTACGCCGGTGGATATTCATGTCCAACTGTGTGAAGTGTACGGAGAAAAATGTATGAGTATAGAACACGTACTTAAATGGTGCAGAGAATTCAAAGATGGACGTTCATGATGAACCACGTTCTGGACGGCCATCTGTTTCGGAAAAATGATTGCGAAAGTGGAAGAAGCAATGCTGAACGATCCAAGAGTGACTGTTCGGGAGCTCTCCGAGATGATCCCTGATGTCAGCAAGACCTGGATTGATAAAATTGTGACCGACCATTTTGGGTATAGCAAGGTTTGTGCAAAATGGGTCCCAAGCAAACCACAAATGTCAACGGATTGATGCGGCCCGCAAATTTCTTCAGGCCTACGAAACCGATGGCAAGAAATTCTTGGACTTCATTATTACTGAGGACGAGACCTGGGTACGCTATACGATACCGGAAACGAAAGAACAATCACGTCAGTGGTAACATCCAGAGTCGCCGAAGCCGCGGAAGTTCAAACCAAAACTGTCTGCCGGCAAAGTCATGGCGAGCGTGTTTTGTGACAGGGGGGGTTATTGTTGTGCAAATTCATTGATACCGGCACAACAATCAATGCTGATCGTTACTGTGAGACGTTAAGGAACCTTCGCAGCGCGATTCAAAACAAGAGGAGAGGCATGCTCACGAAGTGAGTTTGTTTCCATCAAGACAACGCTCGTTCGCACACCGCCCGTGCAACAACCGATCTCATCAACCAATTTGGATGGGATACTGTCACACATCCGCCCTACAGCCCGGACTTAGCCCCAAGTGGTTACTATCTCTTCCCTATTTTGAAGAAACACGTAGGTGGGGCGCATTTCAGTACCGGAAAGGAGCTGAAAAAAGAAGTTTTAAGCTACCTTCGCGGCGCGGCGGGAGAGTTTTTCGTCTCAGGCATACAAAAGATTGTTCACTGTATGCAAAAATGTATCGATCTTAACGCGATTATATCAAAAAATAAAATAAAGTGTAAGCTTTCCAAAAATGTATTATTCAATGGAAATAAACATGTTTTTCATTGTGAAAAATTATTGGGAACCTTATTTTACGGACAACACTCGCATAATGCCAGGTCTCTTTGTACCCTTGTAAGATACACCCGTCAGCACGGTTTAAAACACGCACACGCACACAAACAAACAACCATCGCCCCTGGCTTTTACTCAAACCGCTATCTAAACGTGAACAATGAAGTGATCAAATTAATTAATTAAAACACAATTAATTACGATTATCACTGTAGTTGTTTGCATTCCTCTTAGTCAAACACATAAATATTTTAGTATTTACAATTAAAATATTATTAATAATAATTTATTTCGTATTATCTATAACCGTCGTAAACAATGGTAATTAAATAACTTAATTTAAATACTGTTAACAAAGGAACAGCTGTGATGCGAAATCATTTTTAGGTGAACAATACCTCGACAATTTGTCTGGCGCATTAGTCGGAAATATTCAAAACGTGCTGTGATTGTCAGTAACTGAGCACATTTTAATATTCCGGGTCTGGGTATATCAATGATGGCTTCTCCAATTGATAGTTTTTTAACAGAAATTCGTAAAAAATAGGAATAAATAATGAACTGTAAGCTTACGAGCCTCAAGTGTAATTTCGTTCCAAATCCCGAAGTGTTCACATTGCCAGTGTAAGCTTGTCATTCATAAGCCTGACCACGATTGTTCTGCAAGCGTGGTATTCACGCTTCAGCTTTAGCCGTGGTAAACACAGAATGATCGTCCACTGTAGAGAAAAAGTATTGCGATAGCACAAAGATGCCGTGTACCAAAAAATGTGTGTAAGTCGATCCCATGGGCTTAGTAAGTTCCTTGTAGCCCTTAGAGTCCCACATAATATTTTTGTATCGGTAGTTATGTTCTCAAAAATTCCTGTTTGTTTCATTTGTTTAGACTTTTTTGTTTCAAATTTCGGGTATACGAGGTGTGTTCAGAAAGTAACGAGAACTTAGATTTTTTTGAACAAAATATTTATTTATTCTTCTTCATTGATGTTGTCGCCTTCAAAATAGTCCCCATTGGAGATTATGCAATTTTGCCAGCGCTTCTTCCAATCCTCGAAACACTTCTCAAACTCGATCTTTAGTTCTTTCAGCGATGCGCTTTTAATGCCATCTACCGCTGTAAAACGACGGCCCTTTAAGGTTCTCTTTATTTTTAAAAAATAGGAAAAAGTCACACGGAGCCATGTCTGGCGAATATGGAGGCTGTGGCATCGTTACAGTACTGTTTTGGGCCAAAAATTCACGAACAAGAAATGAAGTGTGAGCTGGTGCATTATCGTGGTGCAAAAGCCATAAATTGTTTTTCCACAGATCCGGGCGTTTTTTTCAGATTGCTTCACGCAAATGACGTTGAACTTGTAGGTAGTACTCCTTATTGACCGTTTCACCTGGTGGCAGGAGGATGCACTATGCCATTAATATCGAAGAACACAGTGAGCATAACCTTCACGTTCGACGGCACTTGTCGAGCCTTTTTCGGTCTTGGCGAGCCAGAATGCCTCCACTGGGATGATTGAGCCTTAGTTTCGACGTCATATCCGTAAACAAATGATTCGTCACCTGTTTATAATACGTTTCAGTAATTCTGTATCGTCGTTGACTTCATTTAGTGACTCCTGAGCAACTTCCATTTGCCGCTGTTTTTGTTCAAAATTCAACAATTTTTTAACGAATTTTACTGCCACGCGTTTCATACACAAAACATTGGAAACAATGTCATGACATGATCAAATCGATATGCTAACATCATCAGCGATCTCTCTAATTGTGATTCGGCAATTGTTCATAACCATTTATTTTACTTTTTCCACGTTTTCATCGGTTGTTGATGTGCTGGAGCGTCCAGGGCGTTCGTCATCTTCAACGTCTTTACGGCCTTCTGGGAAACGCTTATACTACTCGTAAACTCTTGCTTTACCAATAGCAGATTCACCATAGGCCTATGTTAACATTTCACACACTTTGTTATACTTTATTCCATTTTTTACGCAAAATTTGATACAAATTCTTTGATCCATTTCTTTTAACAAACGAAAATCGCCGAGTTCATAAAAACACGTCTAACCTTAGTGGCTGTCACAGACAAAGTCAACAGTGAAAACAGCTGAAAGTTTTATCATACTTCAAGGGCATGTATAGCAACATAATAAAACAAAATGTTTGACAATCGGACTCTCCAAGCCCGCGAAATTTAAAAATTCTCGTTACTTTCTGAACACACCTCGTACATTAACTCGAGTCTCTGTTGTTATTATACGAATTTTAGTTTTTGAAAGTATTAATGACGTAGCTACGACATAGCAATCCCATGCAGTTATGGGTTTGCGAAAAAGTTAGTGTCGTAGATAAGAAATAAATCAAAACGATCCCTACTGTTTTCGCGGCATGTTAAATTAGCGTAACAAAAACAGTGAATTTGAATTGAATAAATGATTTAAAAGCGGGACGGTGGATGGCAACATCTTGTACTCCCTTCCACCTCACCCCCGCATAATGCGCAAATGTCGACAAAATGGCGGCATTCCTCGATAGCAACTTTATTAATTTCAACCCTCGGCCTCCGCTTCATGAGGCAAGGCTGCATACAAGTCTAACAAAACAGCTGTTGTTTGTTTGATCAGGTGTTACTGATGTAACTGACTGATGTGGTTATAACTGACTGAATAACACAACTCATATTTGACGTTAGGAAAACTTCATTTCCTTAATGAATCAAACGTCCACTCACGTTTGATGTATTTCGTGATCATGTGTCAGATCCACATTGAAATCACCTTATGTGCAGGGTTCATGATCGGTTGTAACGATTTTGATTAAAATATACAGTAGAATTTACATACACAAATAAAACTTAGGCAAGCTATTGGTCGCTAAATTATCAATTAGAAACATAAAATTAAGCACAGTTTTTGAAAACGGGTTTATCAGGTTTTAATGAAATCTGTTTCATAACTGAAATCAGAGAATCGAATTTGAAATTGGAAAACATTAATGCAGTGTTACGGCGTTCATTAATAATTTTAGTTTATTATTGAGCTTATACGAGGTGTGTTCCGAAAGTAACGAGAATTTTTAAATTTCGCGGGCTTGGAGAGTCCGATTGTCAAACATTTTTTTTAATTATTATGTTGCTATACATGCCCTTGAAGTATGGTAAAATTTTCAGCTGTTTTCACTGTTGACTTTGTCTGTGACAGCCACTAAGGTTAGACGTGTTTTTATGAACTCAGCGATTTTCGTTTGTTAAAAGAAATAGATCAAAGGATTTGTATCAAATTTTGCGTAAAAAGTGGAATAAAGTATAACAAAGTATGTGAAATGTTAACATAGGCCTATGATGAGTCTGCCATGAGTAAAGCAAGAGTTTACGAGTGGTATAAGCGTTTCCAAGAAGGCCGTGAAGACGTTGAAGATGACGAACACCCTGGAAGCCCCAGCACATCAACAACCCATAAAAAAGTGGAAAAAGTAAAATAAATGGTTATGAACAATCGCCGAATCACAATTAGAGAGGTCGCTGATGATGTTAGCATATCGATTGGATCATGTCATGACATTGTTTCCAATGTTTTGTGTATGAAACGCGTGGCAGCAAAATTCGTTAAAAAATTGTTGAATTTTGAACAAAAACAGCGGCGAATAGAAGTTGCTCAGGAGTCACTAAATGAAGTCAACGACGATGCAGAATTACTGAAACGTATTATAACAGGTGACGAAACATGGGTTTACGGATATGACGTCGAAACTAAGGCCCAATCATCCCAGTGGAGGCATTCTGGCTCGCCAAGACCGAAAAAGGCTCGACAAGTGCCGTCGAACGTGAAGGTTATGCTCACTGTGTTCTTCGATATTAATTGCATAGTGCATCATGAATTCCTGCCACCAGGTGAAACGGTCAATAAGTATTACTACCTACAAGTTCAACGCCGTTTGCGTAAAGCAATCCGAAAAAAACGCCCGGATCTGTGGAAAAACTATTCTTGGCTTTTGCACCACGATAATGCACCAGCTCACACTTCATCGCTTTGAATTTTTTGCCCAAAACAGTACTGTAACGATGCCTCATCCTCCATATTCGCCAGACATGGCTCCGTGTGACTTTTTCCTTTTTTCAAAAATAAAGAGACCATAAAGGGCCGTCGTTTTACAGCCGTTGATGACATTAAAAGCGCATCGCTGAAAGAACTAAAGATCGAGTTTGAGAAGTGTTTCGAGGATTGGAAGAAGCGCTGGCACAAGTGCATAATTTCCAATGGGGACTATTTTGAAGGTGACATCAATATAAAAAAATAAATAAATATTTTGTTCAAAAAATTAAAATTCTCGTTACTTTCTGAACACACCTGTATATATCCTCTATATATAATGTGCAAAATATATTTAACTGTAAACGCTAAACAATTTTGTGCAAGATTGGTTGGTATGTAGTATAATGGCCTTAATTATAATTTAAATGTTTATTATTGAACTTTTTATATACATAATTTAAAAACAAATAAATATTATATGTAAAAAAGTTAAGGTCAATACTGGAATTGAACTCACGTCCCTTAGCTTCGTAAACAGAAATCATACCACAGAACCACGAATGCATGAGGATTAAGTGGCTCACTTATAGCCTAAATTCATCCCATATATCTTCTAATGGGTAAATGATAATGTGACGGTTTTTTCGTGAGCGACGCTGAATAACATGAATTCACTCATTTAAATGTATCAGGCGCCTAAAGTTTTCACACTTCAAAACCGAAAATGAACTACTAATAGGCTACAGCATTCTCGCTGACCTGATGGAAACAAATTTTCAAAAACTTGCAACATGGAATAACGCCACATAAACAAATATTTTGATACACAGAAATCAATCTGGTTATATAAATTGATTTTGGTAATATATTTATCTGCAGTTACACTGCAAAATCCATTACAAAATGCGATCATCTAAAAAAAACGTAACTTTTGTAAAACTGATATGACAGTTGTAGGCTAATCAACATTAAAATCGATATAAATTATTAATTCATTGTATACACAAATGAACTCTGACTGCCATTAACAAAAGTTAATGATTTTTAAATATTAATGGGAACCCTAAATTATGATATCTCCTAAATTATTCATTTTTCAGAGTTTCTGAAATAATTCATTAACGAAATAAGTTCGCTGTTGCCGTTTATCGTGTACAAAATTTTTAAAACATTTTGATATTTTTTTAATCAATCTGTTGATAGGCCTGTTATATCGTCAATCCAAACAACCGTGTTTAAGCCTTCGTTTAAATAAGCAGTTAATTGTGTAATTTGTTCCTGAACGCGACAAAGCGTAAGAAACATGTGGTCGTAACTGAAACCGAACCATTTAGAAACCCGATAAGTGTACTCACAGATTAAACACGAGCTGCCGTTACTCTGTGGATAATCTGTCACCTAGTCCATTAGGCTCTACATGTGTTCATTACACTACGCTACAATGCATCTGTGCACCTAGGTAGGCCTATATGTGAGACATGAAAAATCGATCTCCATGTTTTTATAGATATAATTTTCGGATTTCCTGAGTCCAAAAAAAAAAATTGTTTTTTTTTTAAGCATCTGTCGATCTGTACGCGTTATTGAAGATTTAATTCGTTTTAGGCGAAATTGTGACGTGTACCCATATCAAGGGACGCCTTTTTCTCTTTCTGTTTAAACATATTAAACCTATTTTTGGTCAAAAATGTATTGGAAAATCTAAACTTTCCGAAGTCGGCTAGAACATTTCTGGTAAAATTGCGCTCATATGTAATCCACAGGTACATGTAAATGTAGTCCATAGCCTGAAATAAGGTCCGGGACTTAAAAAAAAAGAAAATGATCCGCCAAACTTTTCAAAATCGATTAATAAGATTTTTGTCGTATTTTACGATCGATTACTTATATAGAGCAGCAAATTTTAAATCCTCGTAAAAATTACCGTTTGGTTTGTATGTTTTTCAATTTTCCGGTTTCTTGACGATTGGAATTTTTTGAGAACTAATTGAAAGTGAGAATGTTTCTGTAATATTTTACAAATGTATTATTCTAGGAAAATAACAGACTTAGTTGTCTGGGTCTTTGTGGTCTCCTTTTAAATTTTCATCTGAAAATAAAAATAGATATAGACCTGTATACTTAGCAATGCGTCTCCCTTATAACTGCACCGGTTGTATTTATTTGTAACCTTTATATATACGTACCTTGGTTTGATTTGACTGAGAAAACTGGCAACATTCAAACATAGTCTTCTAGACTTTACCGTTTCTACGACTTCTAGCCTACAATGAAACTGTTAGTTTATTTTCCCAAAAGTGTCACAGAGGGCGTTGGTTTTCCTCCTATGTAAACACCCAGAATTTTTAATTTTTAAAAAAGATGTAAAACCTCGGTTATTCGGTTTTTTTTATTTAAACGGCCGCGTTCGAAAGTTAGAATGGTTGTTTTTTATGATAACAAAACAAGGCCTACTTTTAGTATTTATTTTTAAAAAAACTTTTAAAGTTCAACAAGGTCAAAGACGTAGATCATAGATTAAGGCAATGATTAATTTATATTAGTGGTAGACAAAAGTTAAATACAGTATCTCGTTAACCCCACCTCTTACTTTTAAAGGCTAAACTGGTTTCTCCACAGTTGGTACCACTGGATGCAGTTTACAGTTTGTTTCATAACCCAGTTAATGTCTGCATCTTCTTGCTCAGCTCAGTTTACCCAGCCGTGTAAATAATGTACGAGACGTTTGATTCAAGTATGTATTGTTTGAAGTAGGCCTATATGAAAAACAGTTTTCTAAGTCTAAACTAATTTTTAGGTTAGTCGATGATTTAGTTTCGGATACCTAACCTGTAAAAAACGTCACCTTAAATGTGTCAAAATTAAGTTGTTTTTGGATTAGTTTGATACAGTGTTATTGTTTAAGTAATATTTACGTTAGGTAAAGTAATTCGTATATAAATAAAAACAGTACGCCACAAACTTATAATTCAATTATTTTTACAAATAACTAATTAGGAAGCTACAAACAAAACGCGCAAAATCTGCATAAAAAAAAAAAAGTTAGTGAATAAATCGGGGAAAACAAGCCGACAGCGATTACGGCATAAAGTAAGCCATACACTTTGTTTCAATTCAAGCCATACATATGTACAAAATTTTATGAAAATCGTTAGAGCCGATTATGGAAAGTTTTGATTATTAAGTTTTTCGTCTAAAAGGGGCTTCAAAATACTTTTATTTTGAAAAATTCAAAAAATATGTATTTTATGGAGTGTAGATTTTTTCAAATTGTAATTTTTTTAATATTTGTTCTTTTATTAGATACCTTTTTATTCAATTAACACCCGCGGGAAATATTTTTTTAAGATTACTTACGACTTAGAGCTGTTTTTTTGCGGAACTATATTGTGACGTCATTGCTGTTTACATTTCATGAAATATAACTACGTTTCCTACACCGACTTACTGCTCTTGCGCGTTATCACATTCTAACAGGCATTACTTAACACGTTACGTATTACTATTGTAGTGAATACGTTGTTAAAATGGCATCCGTTTAATTAAATAGGTTTTTCACCCAACAACCGTGTCAGTTAGGTTTCATTATTAGAAAAAAAATATTTTTTTATCACTTTAGCAATTAAAAACACGTTACCTACTTTCACGCGGTAGCAATTTTGAGGTTATGCGGGTCACTTTTGTTTTCGATTTTTATCGTACTTCCCGCGCTTTTATATTTTGGATTATTGCTTTTGGGCAATAAAGCTTGTTAGCGAAAAAAATAGCGAAAACTCGAAAACAGCCTACACTGCATATTTACCGAAAATAGTCCCGAGATATGTGCTAACCAGACCTACATGCCAAATTTAAACAAAATCGGCCAATCAGTTTAGTCTCCATTGACGCATGGCATGCACCCGCACGCGTACACACGAATCGAATAAAACCATTTTTGTATTCAGGGTCAACAATTACCACTTTCTTTATGTACTACTACGTGTAGGCTAATAAAAGGAAAATTAACTTGATACGTAGTTTTTTCCTTTCACGTGAAAGGAAATGTGAAAGGAAAGTGGTGGGGGGTACAAAATGTTATACAACCACTATAGGCTCTATGATTTAAATCTAACGTAGTTATGTTTTTGTTGCCCAAATTTGTATTTCGTGGTGTCAAGCATATATCAACTTGGTTGCCACTGTTTGGCTTGGGTTATTTGTTTGGCTAGCACAAGCCAATCGTCAGATGAATAACGGATGGGGAAAGGTTAGAGAGGTCCATAGTACATATGTATGTAGTATTATAGGCTATAAGTTACATTACGTACATAAACAAAAACATCAGTGATAAAATATATTACTTTCTTTTTACATTATTAAAGTAAAAGGAATTTATGAAAAAAAGTATTGTGTAAAGTTATAAATCAAATAAAAATTAGAAACTTAAAAATAAATTCTGAAGCATGTATGTAAACGTAATATTTTCAAAAAAGAACAAAACATGCAGCCTCGTATTTATTGTTTTAAAAATAACTATTAAGTCCAAAACAGTATTATATTCTGTTATAATGTTAAACTAGCAGTCCCCCGCAGGGGATGCAGACTAGCTGCACCTATTGAGAGGATTTAGATGTCTCTCACGGTACCCGAGTCTAACACACACTTACACTTACAACACTACACTTAATACTTTAAGCTTACTCTTACATTTAGAGAGACGATAATAGCCTAAATGTGCTTTCGCCTTAAAATAACAAAAACAAAAAACTAGCAGTAATTGTGTAAGTTTTTTTTCTTCCAGCCTTATTTGCGTGGTGAAATTTTAAATTTCTGTTATGAGTTGTATAATACATGATCAAAATTGTAGGAAAACCGTATGAACCAATGTTGAGAAATTAGGACGTTTTTATGTGAGATGGTGTTAGTAATAAGTTTCAGCAGCACGTGCGTGACGTTTGGGTACTTATGGACTAAACTAAATTGGTGCGACTCAAGTGTAACTGAAAACGGATAGATGTTAAAAAAAATTGTTAAATAGCTTTTTAATTTTCGAAGTTGCGTTGAAAATCGGTCAGGCTCATTTCTATATGATGTTTTTATACACGATTTTTTAAATTTATTTTTATTTAAACGTCTGAAAACACGATTTCTTATCGATGCTTTCTTAGAATCTAGTTACATCTTCGAAACCAACATTCAAACCTGCGATAATTATATTTAAAATTTTCAAATTCCATTGAAAATTTTATATATATATATATATATATATATATATATGTGTGTGTGTGTATATATGCTGATTGTGATGGTGAAAATAGATTTTCATTGTAAAATTGTTGGAAATATTTATGCATCACTTCAGCGAGAAAGTTTCAAACAGAAAATTTCGAAGTAGTGTAAACGGTATTTTAGAAAGAATTGTACCGTTTTACTTTTTGTTATCATTAGGCGTATGCAAAGTTTCGTTGCATTATCTAATCATATGTTTATAAGTACTTTTTCGTCTGTGAATTTATATGTTTTTAATAACAGTTGAAATATATAATGCTGTTTGCCGAGCTGTAAATTGTTACTTTTGTTTTTAATCTACACTTTGCTTTTGTACACTTAGGCATTGTTGTAAAAATTCATAAATTTGTATCCGACAGTGCAAGGTCGCATGATTGCCGACCGTGGAAAAATATTCGTACATTTTTATTTTCTTACTGTAATAACAAAGTGATCGATCAGAACAATTACGTAACACTTATGTAACATATGTGGCGATTGGAAAGGAAAATGACCTTCAGATTTTCATATTCTGAACAAAAAAAAGTGGTTTTTACTAATATTGTCTGTGTTCATGTAACTGGAGGTTAAACAGATGAACCAGGTTACATAAATTTGGTATGCAATATGTCTACATACATCTGGTTTGCTCGTATCTGAAAAACATTTTTTTTATTTCTCAAAACAAATTCTTTAAACTTTTTTGTTGCTAGAGCACCCAAAATGAAAGTTTCATAAAACTCTAAAATCTCGATTCATTTTTTGTAACTTCTCAAAATCGCTTGATCACATTTTACCTAAATTTTGTTGATTTATGTAAGTGCATAGCTCAAATCAGAGTAACAAATTTGAAATTAAAAAGTTACCGTTCGTGAGTTGTAAAATAAACCCTGTTTTGATTTTTTATTTATTTACTCTAGTGCCGTAAAATCCTTTTATTACAAACCGATTTTAGTAGATTGTGCTTTCCGATTTTCGGTTGGTAGCTTCTGAGTTGAGGACCGGCTGAGCTGTTGAGGGAAATGAATGAATTTGTAAAAATTTGTGCGTAATTACATCATTTAGTAAAATATGGATTTTCACAACCAGTATTAGGGTGGTCCACGGGAAACGGACGTTTTTGAGTCGCGTTTTACTCGACGACTGGTTGAGGGGGAGACCCGCGGTGGACATCACTCAACTCCCCATTTCATGGCCATTTAGTCGCCAATATGTCACTATGGACGAAAGATCATCGCGTGTTTACTTACGATACTTTTGTAAAAAGTGGTGAGTCCGTGGTTGAAACTCAACGTTACTTCAGGCGTCACTTCATATCGGGCGCTATGGTGAAGTACCGAGTCGCAATACCATTTTAAGGTGGGTGAATGCATTTAGATCTGAGGGATCCGTTATGAAAAGCCACCTGGCCCCACTCACTCTGGACAGGGTGAGAGAGGAAATTCAGCGCTGTCCCAGCTAGGCGTCACGCTACGGAACTTTGAGTAAGAACACTGTAAAGCGTATCTTACACAAGGATTTAGGGTTACACCCGTATAAAATTATAATTGTACAGAAGTTAAATGTCGCACATCATCAAGATGGCAATAAGAAACCAGACTGAGCTAATCAACGAACAATTATTGGGCAGAGTGGAAGCAAATTTTCGAGAAAGACTGGAGATGTGTGTTCGTCACAACGATCGTCATTTGGGTGGTGTAAGTTTTAAAAATTGAAGTAACGTAATTTTTCTTTTAAATGGCATAACTTTACCTTCATTTCTGCATAAATAAAAATTATCTGTGTTTAGAACTAACGGAGCAGTAATTTTTTGAAAACCATCCGTTTCCCGTGTACAATACAGTTTTTGCATTGAGGGGGTTTTGGCGAGGCGGAACACTGCTGTGTTCATAAAATTGTGTTTTCCGTAGTTCTAAAGTTACGAGGAAATTATTTTTGTGACACCAAGTACATTTCTATTTAGTTATTGTATGCTTTGAAGGAACCATTTAGTATTACTTTTAATACTACTACTACCCAGTGATTTTTTTGAAAAATACTTAAGACGTGACAGTAAAAACATTAAAAATTGAATACTTCTGTAATTTTGACTAAGAAATTTTAATAGATCGTCCAATGTTATTGGAACATTTCTTATTGGACTAGAGACGCCTATTTCGAGATTATATTTAACAGTAAATAGTGCACGCACGAGATAAAATTATTTGTTTACAATTAGTAAAGATGTTTTTAAGATCCTCGTTCGCTATATGATGCAATGAGTTACCGGAAGTCAGCCAAGATAGTATTGTATTTGTCACATGAAATTCGTCACTTTAATCAAGAAAGCAGAACTGGTTCTTGATAGCCGTAAACTTTGCTCTACAGAATTATTAAATATTTCACTAATTGTGTGTTCATAACACATTTGTTAACCGCCTCGGTGGCCTAGTTGATAGCGTACTGGGCATTCACCCCGAGGACCCGGGGTCGATTCCCGTCCAGGGCTTGGCATTTTCATACGCTATAAATCATCCTAATCGTCTGCATTAGCCCAAGTGTGCACAATAGTCGGACGTTAAAAAAAATAAAAATAACACATTTGTTGTTAATTATTACAGAGTTTGTGAGAAGAAATGAAAGATAATTGCACACACTCATTTAAATTATATAAAATAGAGTCAAATAAAACACGTAAACACTCAACCTTTTACAAAAATTATTCCGTTCGTAAGCTATTCATAAAAATATCGGGGGAAATGCATAATTTTTCAGTATCAATCAACAGATTTTTAGCCATGGAAATATATAACACAAGTCAAAGTAACGGTTTTGAAATAATAGGAATTACGGGTTCGAGAGTAAAACTGTAATAAATTCCTAATAGGAGTGTCGTTTTTATTTGTTTACTATAAGAAATTGTTAAAATCAGAATGCCAGAATGAAAGCTAAAACGCACGTAGTACCAAAACCCAACACCAGAGCGCTCTGAACACGTTTTTCCACTACCTGTCCATCATTGAGTCTATAAATTGCTGCAGTGACGTGAATTTATATTACTCTCGATTAAGATGTCTAATTAATATCATCAGTGATTCATACATTAAAAAGTAAGTCAATTGTATTTTCAAAGGTTAACCTAAAAGTACATGTTTCATTTCCTTCCTGACAGATAGCGTTTTCTATTTTCAGTCACACAATTTCCAACGCAGTGAGATCTCTGTGTATAGGCCTATTATAGACTCAAGGGTAATATGGACATGGTGATAGAAATCGACTTGAGTTCTGTAATATGGGCTGTTTGTTTTCAGTTACCTGATTTAAAAAATTAATTTTTGTCGGTGCACGTCACTGAAAATTAATTGACCGATTTTTATGATAAAGCAGTAGGGCCCATATATGATTATAGGCCATATATCAGGACCATTTATAATTTTGGAAAAAATGCTTAAAGCCTTCTTTTGGTATCCTAAAACTGTTAAAATAGGATTTTCTCAAAATATGCTGTAACGATTTTGATCGAAATGAGATCAAATGATGGAGGAGGAAATTCCTAAAAATATTCGAATGAAAATTGTGTGTGTGTGTGTGTGTGTGTGTGTGTGTGTGTGTGTGTGTGTGTGTGCGCGCGCGTGTCTTCACTGGTGGAAAATGTGAATAATCGCCTACATTGAAAACCGATGTACACTCTTTCTACACACTGTTTTTAAAAGGATGTTAGGGCATACGTTTCAGGGTCATGAACGGTGCTGATTCGAAGTTTCCATGGTGCATGATGCTCTCCAATAGCTAATTCTTTCAATAAAAATTACAAAAAAAAAAATCCTACAGAGGACACGATTATTTTTGTTCTTTCCCAATTTTTTCCGGAATTGTAAATCTCAGAGATCATCTAAGATATGATCGGCGCTCAGGTCTGCATCTTGAAGTGATGGTCGCTCCAATAGCTCACGTTACAAATTAGCCATTGAACTACATTATTTAAGTCCAGCCGCCTTCATTATACGAACGCACTATAATTTCTCACGCTCACGTACATAATGAAATCAGAGTATATACTTTGCGCAATTAAACGGTTCAACGATGCCTGAATTTTGTACATAAGGCCTTCTCAACTGTACGGTAGTGTTCTTGTGACCTTACGAATGACCAATGAGGAGCGGGCAGTGATCACTTGCGGTTAACCACAGATAGCTGGCAAGGTCGTAGACCCGTAAAATTACGCTTAGAAATTTTAACTTTCGTGATCTTTCCAAAACCAAGTCTACATTGTTGTGTATGGTTACATTAAAAAAAACCTCGTCGATGAGCGAATCGCAGAGTTTTACAAATCGTGCGGAAACATTGCGCAAACTTTCTTGCGTTGAATTAAACTATTTAAAACTGGTGGAAAGAAGCACTTTTCACTAAAACAAATGTTCTTGTTTATTTATCAATTTATTGCGTTAGTGTCGATAGAAACCTGATGATCGGTTCATCAGATTTTTTAACATGGGTCGCGATTTTTAACATCGTCGCGTAAGGCGAGGAACATGTATCTTTTTATATTAATTCGTAACGATCAGCTGATATCATTGAACAGCTGATAGGCTATAATAAGTTTCAGGTTATGTTGTTAAAAACTAGCTATGTTAATTTGCCGTTAAAAAAATCTATAAAGAAAGAAACAATAAAATAAATACAAGATTATTTAATAAAATACAGTACATGTAATTATATTTTTTTTAATTTAAAAAAGAAAAAAAGAAGTTATTGAACCATAAATAAAAATCGAACAAATTATCGTAATTAAAATTAAAAGCACAAGAAAAAACATGATACACGTTTTTTATTTTTGGTTCAGTAACAGAAATTTTTTTATTACAAAAGTCATTGAATGAAATTTAAAAGAAACGAAACTTACTGATCGGGAAAAACTATTTTTCATTTTCCCCAATTTACTTTTGAACTGTTGTTTCTTTCGTTTTTAATCGGATACACAGACTTCAATATAAATCTTTATAAATATATATATATATATATATATATATATATATATATATATATATATATATATCCTAGTTGATAGCGTACTGGGCTTTCACCCCGAGGACCCGGGTTCGATTCCCGGTCATGGCTTTTACGTTATAAATCATAGACCCTACGCTATAAATTATCCCATCGTTTCATACGCTATAAATCATCCCATCGTCTGCATTAGCCCAAGTGTGCACAATAGTCGGACTTATAATATATATATATCACAACTTATGAACTGGTTTCGATAAATTAAACTGATTTTCGGTTATCTTTATTGATAGAACTATGCATTTTATTTGTGTATTGAAGGTACCGGTTGAACGCCACCGATTTAAAGATTAACTCTTTTCATATTTTCTAATGTTTTTTACGCGTTCTTGCTCATACAGGGATGAGAAAGAGATAGAGAGAGAGGGGGAGGGGAGGGAGAGAGAGAGCCGTAAAGCCTGCTTTTTAAAGTATAAACTACCGTAAGTTTGTATTACTGAAATCTATAGCGAAATCAGACTTAAAAAAAGTGTAGGCCTGAAATAAAAAAGTTATTTTTTTATTATTTTGAATGCTTACTATTTTAAAACGAATAACGGGTTTTGTTTTGTTTCAAGTTTTTTTGCCAAAATTGAATCGAAATTTTGCTCCAAGTTTGAATTAAATCAGATATGTAGCATATGCTACATATTCTTAACGCCTCTTCAAAATGTGTTTCATACTTTAAAGTGGCACGGTGGAAGTTGAAAAGTTAAAATCATATACGTACGTACACACACACACACACACACACACATATATATATATATATATATATATATATATATATATATATATATATATATAAACGGATTTATACAGTGTCTTATTAATGCAAAGGAAAAAAATCAATTTACGACTGTACAGCATAACGTGTTACGGGACTGCCAATTTATTTCCATTTCACCAGTGCGTGTCCGAAACTCGTACAGTCGTAGTTTCTTATTTGGTTGCTAGGCAGCGCTTCGAAGTACACACTAAAATAACCTCGAATAACCTTGAATTTCGAAGCATTCGATAATGTTACAGCGACATGTAGAAACCGTACTTTAAAACAAAATCATCAACAAATATAACTTTAGATAACAGAACACTGTTCTATCTTTTCTAACCGGTAAGATTGAGATACGATACAAGTTTGTTTACTTATATGCATCGTAACGCGCTCCCCTCCACCTTTCAGTTGGCTTTTGTTGTCAGTTGAGTAACGAATACGAGCTCACGTCGTAGTACAGTACAGTAACAGTGTGGGACCGCAGTGAAACAGTGCTGAAACAATGCCTCAAGGATCTACGACTATAAGTATGTTGTTTTAGTAAATAACTTTACTATCTGTTATGTTTTAACAAAGCTTTTTTGTAGATAGTATTAATTAGGCACGGTAATATACATATCAGTTTTTTTACATTTTAGGCCTGTTTGCAAGCTGTCTTTTAAAAACAATTCTTATGGGTATTCTAAACAATACCTAATGTTGATATAGGACCTGAACAAAAGTTGCTGTGTACTCAGCGAATACGTTCAACGGTAGCCATTTCAAATCTTAAAAGCTTTTATCTTTAAAAGTTTTTATCTTTTATTTCTTTGAAAATCTGATTTTATCACAGTAAGTATGCAGTGTTAAGTGTAAAGAAATGTCCGTATAGGCATAAACAGGTTTTTGAGAAATCGATTTCATCGCCAAGACAGCTGCGTGCCGTGATATCCATTTAGCTATTGGAGCGGTCATCAAGTTAAACGAGCCGCCTCGGTGGCCTAGTTGATAGCGTACCGAGGACCCGGGTTCGATTCCAGGCCAGGGCTTGGCATTTTCATACGCTATAAATCATCCCATCGTCTGCATTAGCCCAAGTGTGCACAATATTCGGACGTTAAACGCCAGGTCCAGACATGTATTGAGCACTATTGAGACATGTATTGCACCTGTAGGGCAGAAATTGATTTTGGTAATAGCTTGGATGAGTTTATCGGTTTGGAAATACTCGAGATCATGTAAACATTCAGGATTTTTTTATTCTACACTTTTTTTGGAAGTCTGATTTCACCAATTTAAAATGCATGTACTAGAATTTAATTTTTCAAATTCATTGAAATTAAGAAAGTTAATCCAACGGCAGTCAGGGTTCATGTTCGTATTTTTAAGTGCTGATTATGTTGGTTAAATAAGACTTATGGAGAACTGCCTCGGTGGCCTAGTTGATAGGGTACTAGGCTTTCACCCCGAGGACCCGGGTTCGTTTCCCGGCCAGGGCTTGGCATTTTCATACGCTATAAATCATCCTATCGTCTGCATTAGCCCGTGTGCACAATAGTCAGACGTTAAAAAAAAAACTTATGGTAGGATAGAAACAAAAATAATTATTAAAAACTTGCTTCCGTCGCGTCAGCGAAACAGCTGATCCGAGATTGTTTCGTTTAATTCATTTAATATCATCGCCTGAAATTTTTTGTTTTTGTGTTTAACGTCCGACTATTGTGCACATTTGGGCTAATGCAGACGATGGGATGATTTATAGCGTATGAAAATGCAAGCCCTCGCCGGGAATCGAACCCGGATCCTCGGGGTGAAAGCCTAGTACGCTATCCACTAGGCCACCGAGGCGGCTAATCGCCTGAAAATATTTGTGGTCATTAGAACAGAGGATTTTACGCGTTCGATGTCACACGGAACGGAACCAGAAATGTTCTCCGGTTTGTGCACATTTTTTTAAAATTTTAACTTTTCCCGTCTGATCATAATGCTTCTGTATTATGTATTTGGTATCAAGGAAACAACAATTAGTGTAATTGCTCAGCTGTCAACGAATTCGAATAAAATTAGTCCCAGCTGTTTAGACTTTGTACCAACTTGTGTAGGCCTTTATAACGTGTTTAGACAATGTAACTACAAAAAATCACTGTCGAATAAAACTTAAATAGCCTAGTGACCTAAATAATTTTTTCACTTAAAAATTTTTTTTTTTAATATATTAAATAATTACTCGATTCTATGTACCAAATTTGAAATGAAAAAAATTACGGTTACAGAGTAACTTGGGAAGAGAAAACCCAACTTGATTTGTTTTTTTTTCAATTCACTCATCCGTATTTTTTTAAATTTTGTACATTGACGAATTATATATCTTCATAAGTTATAAAAATTTTAAGAAATTCTAATGAAACGATTTTAACAAATTATGCAAAGTTTCCATTTTCTTCCCGTTAGCTCTCGAAACTAGATGATTTTCTAATATAGCGACCTACATTCGAACAAAATTTGGTAGCAGTCTTTAGTGTAATCATACCTACATGACAAATGTTCTCAAAATCAGCCAATTGGTTTAGACTCCATCGATGTGCACATACATTGACGGGCAAACGACTTGGTTAAAACTATTTTTTTACACAGGGGACTTAAACACGGATAAATTCATGAAAATCGAGTTTTTCTTTACCGAACTTCCTTTTGTGATGAAGGCAACACTGTTAAATAGTTTTCGATTTTCAAAGTTTGCAGGCCTAATTACGAATATTGGAAAGTATTAATTCATTATATAATCTGATATTTGTACAATTTGCATTTTTTTTTTTGATGCCAAAATCATGTTCAATTCAGATTTGGCAAATTAATCGCCAATTGCTAAATTAATCTTGTTGCTTCTTGTAGCCTGGATGTAGGCACATAAGTGTAAAGTGTACTTATAAATCAAATAATATTTGTTAAAGCAAGTAAAGTGAACTTGATTTCGCTATAATTTTAGTCGTATATACAGGTAGTGTACCAAAATCTAAGTACATCCAAGAGAAAATCGATTAGAAAATTAATACAGTAGGCCTATAACCTACGCAATCTCTTACCACAGTAGGTGTTTTTTCTAAATTGAAAAAACGATCCGATTTTTTTTTAATTTCAAATTTGATACACTCACTTCAGTTATGAATTACAAAAATCTAATGAACCAATTTCAAGAAATTATTATACTTTCCCATATTTCCATAGCTTCAGATCGCGGAGTTTTTAAAAACTTAACCTATTTATCTGTGCACAGTTTATTCAATATTTCACTGCCTACTTGATAGGTTTGTAGTAATTACTGATGTAACACTACTTCAGATAAGTAATTCGAGACCACTTAAAAACCTGCTTATCTCATTTTTTATAAAGTACCAACAGCCAGTTTTCCAGATTTAAAAAAGTTACTGTTTCTGCTCAGTTTTTTTCAAAATAACTATAAAATGTAAAATGGAAGCTGGTTGAAAAAGTTATGTCATAAATGGAGTAGAAGTACAGCCAGTGTTATAAAAAGTGTGTTCGATAATAGCGCCTAAAGTCCAAATAGTTGAACTATCTGCCGCTACGAACGCTGCAGTCTGCAAGGTCAGGGGTGAAGACGTTTTGAGAAAATAGAGTAAGAGCGGTAAATTCGGACCCCCAATTGGTTTTTCTTATTCTTAATATCTTTTAAATTATTGTACTACAAATTACAATATAAACAAAAAACAGCTCCTACATCTGTTTGGAGTAACTTCTCTTAGTGTTACCCATTAAAAGTATATTTTTTTACGATTTTGTTTACTTTTTCAAAAGTGTACAAAATAGGCACTTATGAAAAAGTGCTCTAAATTCGGACCCCCCTTTTCCCTTATATTTTGGACCACCTACAAATCGATTACATCATGATTTGTATTAAAACAACGCAAATTGTAATGAAAATAACAAATTTATTTTATTTGACTTTATTTTAACTAACATGAAATCATGATATGTAAATTATTGTGTGTTATATCTAATTTATAAATGAACTTCACAATAATGAGACTACATGAGCTACATTTTCAATTGAAAAGATGGAATTTCGAACTTTGAAAGTAGTTTATTCCCAATAGTCGCAAATGTGATCATCTGTTTCAGTGATGGTACAATTAACATGTGCCCAACACTGACACTTAATCCTCTGTTCTCCCCTCATTGAATTAGACCATTGTTCGTTGCAGAACATGCACGTTGCATCGGATTCATCTGGTATTTGTCCTTTGGTAGTCTTTGGCATGGTTTTTTATCTAAAGAAACACAACCCACGGTATTACTTTTGTAATAATTCAAAAGTTTAACCGGGGGTCCGAATTAGCAGTAAAAGGGGTTCGAATTAGAAAATAAAATGTTTCAATTAAAATTAACTTAGCTAAAAACCTACATGTTAGAATTGGTTGTATATCACCTTAAACTTGACAACAACTAATACACTATACTCTACAGTATTATTGGTTAGAATTGGTTGTATATCACCTTAAACTAGACAACAACTAATACACTGTACTCTACAGTATTATTGGTTAGAATTGGTTGTATATTGCCTTAAACTAGACAACAACTAATACACTGTACTCTACAGTATTATTGGTTAGAATTGGTTGTGCATCACCTTAAACTTGACAACAACTAATACACTATACTCTACAGTATTATTGGTTAGAATTGGTTGTACATCACCTTAAACTTGACAACAACTAATACACTATACTCTACAGTATTATTGGTTAGAATTGGTTGTACATCACCTTAAACTTGACAACAACTAATACACTATACTCTACAGTATTATTGGTTAGAATTGGTTGTACATCACCTTAAACTTGACAACAACTAATACACTATACTCTACAGTATTATTGGTTAGAATTGGTTGTACATCACCTTAAACTTGACAACAACTAATACACTGTACTCTACAGTATTATTGGTTAGAATTGGTTGTACATCACCTTAAACTTGACAACAACTAATACACTATACTCTACAGTATTATTGGTTAGAATTGGTTGTATATTGCCTTAAACTAGACAACAACTAATACACTGTACTCTACAGTATTATTGGTTAGAATTGGTTGTGCACCACCTTAAACTTGACAACAACTAATACACTATACTCTACAGTATTATTGGTTAGAATTGGTTGTACATCACCTTAAACTTGACAACAACTAATACACTATACTCTACAGTATTATTGGTTAGAATTGGTTGCACATCACCATAAACTTGACAACAACTAATACACTATACTCTACAGTATTATTGGTTAGAATTGGTTGCACATCACCATAAACTTGACAACAACTAATACACTATACTCTACAGTATTATTGGTTAGAATTGGTTGTACATCACCTTAAACTTGACAACAACTAATACACTATACTCTACAGTATTATTGGTTAGAATTGGTTGCACATCACCATAAACTTGACAACAACTAATACACTATACTCTACAGTATTATTGGTTAGAATTGGTTGTACATCACCTTAAACTTGACAACAACTAATTGACAACAAAATACTGTGTTGTATTTTGGTGTTAAAAGAGTAAATACATCGCTGATTAAGAATATATACGGTGCTTTCAAACGTAAATTAAATTTTAAATGTATAGGCCTAAAAGTAACAACACATTTACACATTTTTGAAAAACGTATCACAGTCAGCGTTAAAATTTGCATAGATTAATTTTTTTAAAAATTACATTGAAAGTATGAAAATAAACCCAGACTCACCTCTACTGCTAGTTAGTACTGTATAGCGAAGAGCAATCACAACTGCTCACTGCAAGAACAGTGTTTTCAGTAGCAGTTACAGCATTCACAGTCTCACCTCTACTGCTAGTTAGTACTGTATAGCGAAGAGCAATCACAACTGCTCACTGCAAGAACAGTGTTTTCAGTAGCAGTTACAGCATTCACAGTCTCACCTCTACTGCTAGTTAGTACTGTATAGCGAAGATCAATCACAACTGCTCACTGTTCAGTGCAAGAACAGTGTTTTCCATAGCAGTTACAGCATTCACAGTTTCGCATGTACTGCTTAAATAGCGTTTCGTATTACGACTAGAAGATCTATGCCTGAAGAGATAGACCTACCAAGAAAGTGATTATCTGTTAGCGCACTCAACATATAAGTCGGTTTCTAATCTCCGCTCGTGTAAATAAAAAATTACGATGTCATATATAAGGCTTACGTTGCTTTACGTTTGTGTAACGAAATTGTGAAATAACACAAGTTTGTATTATTGTTATAATAATTGTTATAAAACTGCCCGTAGTTCAGCTAACAATGCGTCATCTTACATTCCTTTTGTTACGTCACAATTGGAAAACAGGAATAACCGCAATTTTCTTGCTGATATTACGCAAACGAATTTCCAAAAATATATTTTTAGCTTAAACTTTTCTGAAAATTTAACTTCGCCATCATAATCAGCATTAAGACATGATTTACATTTTAAACTTTAAATTACACTGAAAATAAGAAAATGAACCCTGACTGCAAAATTTCTTAAACAGATTTTTGTTGGTAGCGAACTTGTACAAGCTGTTACTAAAACAGATTTTTGTGGGTAACGAACTTGTACAAGCTGTTACTAAAACAGATTTTTGTGGGTAACGAACTTTTACAGACTGTTACTAAAATAGATTTTTGTGGCTAACGAACTTGTACAAGCTGTTACTAAAACATTATTTTTTGGGTAACGATCTTATACAAGCGGTTACTTAAACAGATTTTTGTGGGTAACGAACTTGTACAAGGTGTTACTAAAACAGATTTTTGTGGGTAACGATCTTGTACAAGCTGTTACTAAAACAGATTTTTGTGGGTAACGAACTTGTACAAACTGTTACTAAAACAGGTTTTTGTGGGTAACGAACTTGTACAAGCGGTTACTAAAACAGATTTTTGAGGGTAACGAACTTGTACAAGCTGTTACTAAAACAGATTTTTGTGGGTAACGAACTTGTACAAGCTGTTACTAAAACAGATTTTTGTGGGTAACGATCTTGTACAAACTGTTATTAAAACAGGTTTTTGTGGGTAACGATCTTATACAAGCGGTTACTAAAACAGATTTTTGTGGGTAACGAACTTGTATAAGTTGTTACTTAAACAGATTTATGTGGGTAACGAACTTGTATAAGCTGTTACTTAAACAGATTTTTGTGGGTAACGAACTTGTACAAGCTGTTAAAAAACAGGTTTTTGTGGGTAACGAACTTGTACAAGCTGTTACTAAAACAGATTTTTGTGGGTAACGAACTTGTACAAACTGTTACTAAAATAGATTTTTGTGGGTAACGAACTTGTACAAACTGTTACTAAAACAGGTTTTTGTGGGTAACGAACTTGTACAAGCTGTTACTAAAATAGATTTTTGTGGGGTAACAAACTTGTACAAGCTGTTACTAAAACAGATTTATGTGGGTAACGATCTTGTACAAGCTGTTACTAACAGATTTTTGTGGGTAACGAACTTGTACAAGCTGTTACTGAAACAGATTTTTGTGGGTAACGATCTTGTACAAGCTGTTAAACAAATTTTTGTGGGTAACGAACTTGTACAAGCTGTTACTGAAACAGATTTTTGTGGGTAACGATCTTGTACAAGCTGTTAAACAAATTTTTGTGGGTAACGAACTTGTACAAGCTGTTACTTTGTGTACAGTTTGAATCATATCGGACTTAAAAACTTGCGAAGGTTAGTGAGCTAACGTGCGATTATATTTAATAAAATGTCATATCCTCTCTTCCAAACGAAACTCTGAGTGACCACAACTGTTGCTTATCCTTACAGCCAGGTTTGTTATGAAAAATCATTCGATTTGGACACTTAATTTCGCTCGAATTTTAGTTTTAAACTATTACTGAAGGTGTGGTCAGCACTCACTTCATATTTTCAAGGCCAGTAATAAACGGTTATAATTTACGAAATTCCTTTCGCGTTTACACGCCAACCTTAATGCGTCATCATGCATTCCTATTGTTCTGTATTGTGATCGTAATGAATATTTATTTGTTTGTTGGGTGAAATGTTTTCCAAATAATAATGTAAAATAATTTAAGGTTGATTAATTTATTAAAACATAAAAAAACCGCCATGTTATTAATATTTTAATGGCGTATGTAAATTCAAAACGCCGTGCAGATTTCAACACTGATTACGTTGGTGAAATCAGCTTCAAAAAAAGTGTAAGATAAAGTAAAGTTTGTTTAAGATCCGGAATGGTCGGCATTTTGCAACTGCTAGAAGGATTTTATTGAATAACGATCATGTCCAAGCTATTACTAAAATCGATTTACGTAGTTTGAATAAAATCTTATCAAAAATGCAAACCCTAGAGTACTTAAGAAAATATCGTGTATTTTGTAAAACGGGGAAAACCTGAAATAAGTCTTAAAATTTGTTGTTAAATCTTGAAAATTCATTTTTAAAAAACGAGATTAAAACCTTATTAGAAGAAAATTAAAAAAAGATTGAGTGGCAGAATTAAGAACTATTTCAAATTCAAAAGACGATTCCATAAAACGTTGACATCACAGAGTTGTGAAGAACAGAACAGGTTTTCGAGAACATTTCCGTAGTCGAGGTTGTTCTTTCAGAGGACATTGTGTGAAATTAATTGCTCCCTGTTCTCTGCATTACGTCAAAAATTCTTCAACCAATGAGAAGGCAGAGTATCTGTTCGAAATGTTCTCGGTGAACGTCACAACTACGTTATTCAATAACAGCTTGTGCGTGTGTCTCGCCGTTCTTGAATATGTTCTTGTCTGCTCCTGAAATATGTTCTAGGCAGTATATGGCAAAACGCAACAAAAAAGCAGTTCCTTATGCACTATACAATGCGACAATTCTGCTGCGGTTGTCGCTTTTCTGCCCCTGCTCGCAATCAAGTGTAGTGCTAACAGCAACAAAGATTAAATGGCGAATTGTGCTGACATTTGAAGCTCTATATTGTGATTATAAAGTTATAAATAATGCCTTGTAAGCATGCGCTTTTTAATTTTGTACAATAGTAATTTTCAGCACAATTGGTAGTGGTTCTTTTTTTTTCTTCTTTTCGTTTCACCCTCTTTGGGATACGCTGAATCAATCATTTCTTGCGCGCTGTACTTTTCTTTGTTCCCAGTAGCTCTTCATTCTTTCCGATCTTGTTTTCCTCTCCTCTTCCGAAATGATAGGTTTAGGTCTTATTTTGGATTTATCTTGGAATCTTATTCTTTCGTCCTTGGTACTTATCTTAGCAGTTTGGTCAAGCAGTGAATTTTCTGTAATTTTTAATTCTATTAGGTCTTTTTCAATCTCTTTAAACCAGTTCGGTTTTGTTTTACGATTATGGAAAAAATCAAACACCCGTTTCGTCAATCTATTGGAGTTCATTCTAAGAAGATGGCCGTAAAAGATGGTTCTTTTTTATTAAATCGTATTTATTTTATTTATATTTATTTTTTCCATCACAACAAATTTTTCCCCAATCGATTTAGAGCAGGTTTAAAGAACAGTTCTTTGAGAGCAGGTTTAAAGAACAGTTGTTAACGCTGAACAGAACAGTTAAGAACAATTCCTTGCAATCAGCTGTTCTCGTACATCTGTGTCTGTAGTGCGGATGACTGAAGGCCGACGCTGACAACTCGTATTTTTCACAACACAATATTGCACCACTCTAAGTATAAACAAGTGTTACTGCTTATCGGTCGATCTGTTCGACTGAAGTTTGATGATTGCATTACCGTGTTTGTAGTGCGAGCGTAAATTCTTATTACCTACAGACACTTCGTGTAAGTTTTTCAAAAAAGACTTTTTAGCGCATCAGGTTAAACTAACAAGAAAACAAAAGCACCAACTGCTGGTTATAAACTGTAGCTATTGTGAATGTCCGATACACTTCGCAAAACTACCAGATAATCTAGCGAATTTACAGATTTACAAGTCTGTTTTTACGAAGTTTGTTATTCTTATTCAATGAATTTAATAAATAAAACTATATATAATTCGGTAGAATTCATTTTTCCATTATTTTACAAGTTTTAATGTTTAAAAGTGTTGATAAAATAAAGGATTTATTCTTATTTGTCAAGTAAGAGACGTATCTGTTATGAAATAAAAAACTTCGCTTTTAGTAACGAAATAATATTGCGTTTTTTCGAAAGTTGTTTTCAAAAACTAACTTTTGTATTTAAAAAAGTACATTATAGTTTATACTTTCACGCATGTAACCATTGGAGGAGCAGAAATACACCCACCATTACAGAAAAGCGTGCCTGATATTAGCTGTTAAAGTCCAAGTAATTGGACTATCTGCCGCTACGAACGCTGCATGGACAGGAGGGGTGGAGATGTTTGAGAAAATAGACAGCACTATTGTCTATTTAACTGCAGTTGAACACTCTGCCGAAAGATGCCACCAGTGGGCCATCATTCTAGTACGTTTATATTCAATGATATGTTCATTCAAGTAAACAGCCGCCTCGGTGGCCTAGTGGATACCGTACTAGGCTTTCACCCCGAGGACCCGGTTTCGATTTCCGGCGAGGGCTTAGCATTTTCATACGCTATAAATCGTCTGAATTAGCCCAAGTGTGCACAATAGTCGGACGTTTAAAAAAAAAAAAAAAAAAAACATTCAAGTAAACTTTAGACAGCTAATTTAGGCGATAGAACAATATAATATTGTATATATTACGTTAGGGTTATTTAAATATTTTATTTTAGAGACTTTTGTGAGGTGGTGAAAACACGAGTGACTCTTCAAACTGGGGCTGTTTATTTTCAAAAATCCAGTCAGGCTGGCACCTGTTATTCTGTTAGTAATGTCTGTCGGTACAGTCAGTTAATTTATACTTCCCTTGTTTTTGGATGAGATAAGGCTTTCTGCTAGAGGTGTGTCTGAAATACTGTAATCGGTATTTTGTAATCGTTACTTGTCTGACCCGGAAGTAATCTTTACGAGAAGCTGAAAGTACTGATTACAGCTACTTGAGTACAGTACTTCATTACTATGGCGCAGCGGTAAAAACGAGTTCAGTAAATCATTATTGTTCTAATTATTACTAATCAGTACAGCATTGGCGCCTCTTCACGACATTATTTGTCTTTAGATACATAATCAATAATATTGGAGCTGCTGCAATATTTAACTCTTCAACTACACATTGCAATAATTCTGCTACGATATCAGTGTGACATTTTATCTGTCGCTTTGTTATTCAGTACATTAAATGCAGTGTATTAATTTTGTATTTAAAATTGCGTTTTTATTGTATGTCCTAATTGTTCAAGTAGTAACAATAAACCGTTTACAAGATAAGGTAAATATTAAGTAAAAAAAGAAAATACTTTATGGTCCTGTTTATGCATCGCATTTTGTGTCGTCCGACAATAGCTTGGACAGTTGTGACGTCACTGAGTATTACGTACAACGTACTAGAATGATAGGCCTAACCCATATGAGAAATATGTTAGCGCTCGCTGCTAGTAGCATCTTGCGGCAGTGTTCAGCTACAGTTAAATAGATAATAGTACAGTCTATTATCTCAAACGTCTCCATCTCCTGTCCTTGCACCGTGCAGCGTTCGTAGCGGCAGACAGTCCAACTACACGGACTTTAGGCGCTGATATCGAGCACACGTTTTATAATGATGGTTGTACTTCTAGTCCGTTTATGTTCAATGTTCGCGTACAGCGGGCAATGGAGCTGTCAGGAAATTTCACTGCCGCGTTCCATATATTTAGGATTTTTTGCGTGCTAGAATTAGGATTTTATAGCTAGTTCCACTAATGATTTGTGAGTTATTGAGGTAATTAAAAAAAAATAATTTACTGGTTAAATACGTGCCCTTACGTAATTACCGTCGTGAAATTTCAAAAAAAAAAAAATATTTTCGGGATTGGTCATCCCGAATAAATTTAATGACTTTCAAAATGTGATCCTAAGAGGTTAGATTCGGTGTTCATTTCAAGGACTCGAGTTTAGGTCTTATCATGATAGCCGCTCCAATAATTTTTCCATAAAAGTTTGTTAACAAAAAATTGTGGTAAAAATTATGATTTAAAAAAGCCGTTTTGCTAGTCAATTAAGTTAAACATTAATAAACTAAATAGTGGGTACTGTATCTTCTGATGTTGGGAATCCCTTTCTGGATACGCAGACATACTTGTTCGTTATCTGTTTGTTCGTGATAAGCCATTGATTGAGTAAATACTAATGTACTGTTTCCTGTTAGGTTAGTTTATTTTCTGAATGTGCGCGTATGAAACAGTAATTCGGTAAAAACTACAGTTTTAGTATCCGAGCACAAAATTGTAGGAAAAGGTTAAAACATTCTCACTTTTTCGCCTTTTGAATTTGTAAAGAAAGTATTGAGATTGTTTTAAAAATTCGATGTCTCTTATTTATACTTTTCATTAGAACTTAAAAATCAAAATATTTACTTTTACATAATGCCCAACTGTATTCGCCTTGGAGAACAAAATTACGAATAGACCCGCTGCCATTCCGATTTGGTTCAATTTGCTATATAAGTTTAAATGCCTTGTTAAAGGCCTTGTTTCACGAAAGTTACATATTCACAATTTCAATACATTTAATAACAATTTCACAAATTCACATGCCTGTAATAACAATTTCACAATTACAAATACCCGTAATAACAGTTTCACAATTACAAATACCCGTAATAACAGTTTCACAATTACAAATACCCGTAATAACAGTTTCACAATTACAAATACCTGTAATAACAATTTCACAATTACAAATACCCGTAATAACAGTTTCACAATTACAAATACCCGTAATAACAGTTTCACAATTACAAATACCCGTAATAACAGTTTCACAATTACAAATACCCGTAATAACAGTTTCACAATTACAAATACCCGTAATAACAGTTTCACAATTACAAATACCTGTAATAACAATTTCACAAGTACAGGAGTTTCACAATCATTTTTATCAGTTGTGAAAAAAGTCACAGTGTGTCTAAATAAAGTTACAAGCCACAGTGACAAATATCTGTTTTCTTGTTTGTACTTTTGATGTTATAATACTGCAATTAATTGTTAAATTACATAAAAGTGTCACTTAAAGAAAGAAATTTGGGCTTAATTTGAAGTACGTTTTGGGGTAAAATATATAATTTTTGTGAAATAAGCTGTTAATAGATGACGAAATTGAAAGTTTTGCGTTTAGCTATTGTGCCAGGCAATAAATAGGAAGACTATGCGATACGAGTATTTGTGCAAGGGATACCCTATTGGCAGTATTATAGCCTACATTAAAAATATATGAATAATAGTAACGTCTGTCCTGAATTTTTTTTACGTTGGAAATTACATTCCATTTAAACTAGGCTTTATTGCCTAATTAATAACCTATTACTTCATTATTTTTTTACTGTAGGCCTACACTGATTATGTCTACTAATTTCAAGAGTGCTAAAACAAAAACACACACACACACACACACACACACATACACACACACATTGTATATATATATATATATATATATATATATATATATATATATATAAATTTTACGACGTAAAAAGTGATTTAGAGATCAGGATCGATTCCAGAATTCTAGGTTTAGGTCTTACCATGATGGCCATTTCGATAATTCATTTTTCAATGTAAATTAACCAATAGTGCCTACATATTGCTCGTTATGTCGATCAAATTGATTAAATTTCACGAAAATCGATATTGCAAAAAATGTACAGCTTATGTGTGTTATCAGTCGCTTAAGGAAGCTTTTAAAGTTGTACAGCGAAAAGAAATGTATTTAGCCAGACGATGTTAATGTAACTAACCGATAAAGGATGTCCCGTAAGTTAGGCATATCCGCATCAGAAGGTCACTATTTTACGTCAGCAAAAACAGTATGGAAGTCAAGAATGTGATAAAATCATACGCTGAGGGTCCGAAATATCTTATACTTGTTTGGTTTAGCGTTGCACGATTACAAGCTGCAAGATCCGAATATTAAAATATTATTTTGCAAGTCTTGCTAGATCCTGTTTTGTACTTTTTTAATTTTTGGAATTCAATTGTTCCTTTATTTATTTTGTTTTTATTACAACTAGGTTTTTTTATCACTTAACCAATTTTTTATAATTTGAATTCCAAAATCTAATTGATAAGCAACAAACGCGCTCATTGGCTTTTAATTAAAAGCTATTAAACAAAAAAATATAACGATAATTCCCAGAATATTAAAAAAAAATCAGAATGGCTTTCATTATGGTTCAAAACTTGGAGTACTGTATGAAATGTTACTTTTAACTCTTTACAAAAAATAAAAGTGTAAACTTAAAACAAAATTACATAATTCCTTAATCATCGGACTTAACCTTTAACACTCTAGTGTGGTAAAGTAGGGTATGAATGGATCTTTAATATAAAAATAAACTATTTTTGAAGTTATAGCCTACATTTTTTTTTTAATTTAAGAACTTTCGTTTGCTTATAAACCAAAGTAATACATTACAGTAATATGTTTTTCAGTGTATTTACGGAATTTCAAAACATAACGGCCTCCCCTCTACGTGACTGACGGAAATTTCACAAGCATAATAAATAACCGTGTTTATTGAAGGACGTGATTACAGTTCCCATTGTTTAATTCTGCCTGTCACAGTCAAAACAAATACCAACCGCAATATATTAAAAGTTAAGTGGTAGATTTTTTTAAATTATTACTATTCCTGGTGGAAATATGCAGCATTTAATGGATTTTTGTTTTGTTAAATTAATTTCTTGCGTACAGAAACACGGACATACAACTTAAAAATAAATTTTTGTGCTTTTAGTGATAAATTTTTGTGATATATAAAGTGAAGATCAGATAGAATTGACCTATCAGTAATTTGGAACGAAAGCAATACTTCATAATGTAGAGAGAGATTCGTGAAGTGCACTTTAGTTTTAAAAATACTTTAGGCCTATAGTAAAAAAAGAACAAGAACAGGCGAAGTATTCGTTTCTAGTTGTAAATTTGAACCACGTTTACAAGTAAAAAGTAATTCGTGTTAATGAGGTAGTTGGTGACACAACTTGTTAAAATGAAACAAAATTAATGGGCACAGTTTTATACACAGAGCAGCATATACAGTGTAGTCATTAACTTTTAAAATAACGGTGTTTTTTACCTAATTGCAGTACGGTTCCTTCTGTGAGAGTTGTAGGGCAAAATGTAGTTTGAATGTTGGTACCACTGGTCCACAGCTTCACTGTGAAAAGGGAATCAATATCATCTGTTTCGTTCATCTGTCGTCTGCTACATTTTGAAACGATTTTTTATTGCAAGAAGTGTTTGAGGGTCGTGTTTCAAAATTACGGACGAAAGTAAACACCTTTTAGGTTAGTGTTGATACAATCTCTGTAACGGAATGTATTTGTTCACTTAATGAATTGTTTAAAATACCATATTTCCATGACAATAATTAGGCCTCCGCCTACTTGTTTAGTGGTAATGTACAACATATGGATTGTACACTAAAGAGTAAATAAGTATCGTATGTTATACTTTAACTTAGAAACTCATTCATTTTGGATTTAATTATTTATGTATGTAATTATTGATCTTCAGGCCTAATTCTATACTAATAAAAATATTCAGTTTAATACTAATACTAATTAAAAAAAAATGTTTAATTGTATTTGTAGTTATTTTGATATATATATATATATATATATATATATATATATATATATATATATACACACACACACACACACACACACACACACACACACACACACACACACACACACACACACACACACACACACACACACACACACACACACACACCATACAGTTACACAATTTTACAAATAAATGCATTATATCATTTTCCTTTCCTGACATTTCAATGGATTGTCTCTGCTGTGAACTTTTTATTTTTCGAGTTCTACCACATATGCATATAGAAAAATATTTTTTTATAAAAACAAAATAAAACCTGTTTTTATTAAATAAACTACCTCAAATTTGAATGAAATGTTAAATCAATTCTGAGTATATACTAAAAGTATGTTTCACCCCCATTATATATTATGTAAGTTGGTAGAAAAGAAGTATTCACTTCAAAAATGTAGTTCTGCATCTGTTGTGATATTATCGGCCTTGTACGTTTTTTTAGTGTTATTTCCTAACTGAACACTTGTCTTATTGTAGTTTCTATTATTATTACCGAAATTAATAAATTATAATATTTCATTTATTTTGTTCATTTTAACCTATTAAACGTGTAAGTCTACCATTATGTATAATATTTATTCCATTCCTGCCTTTCATTATTCATTATTCAAACTAAGTAGTCTGTCTGGTCCTCGCTTGATTTTGTAATACATTTTGTTCTTACTCACTGACTGGCTTCTGTAATAACCAGCTATTTCATGAATTCTTCACTGTTTTCTTCCATTATTCTCAATTCGATTTCACTTTAGCACAAAATTTGCCGTACTGGGCGTAAAGAAGTATTCACTTCAAGAATTCCTTTAATTTTGTAGTTCATTTTTTAACTTATTGCTTGCCTTCAGACCAAATAGTGACTATCAAACTGTCTCCAATCTTTTTGTGATACATATACATACTACATATTTATTCTTTTTACACACACAACTTTTCCAGGCCTAGGAAAATATGACAGGTTTACATAGCAGTCTGAAACATTATCACCAACACTTTTTTTAATCATTACATTTTTTAATACATTTTTGTTGCATGGGTCGTAATGGTCTGTCATCATAAAGTTATAATTTGATTATGTATAAAAAGCATAAGTTGTTTTGACATTATTGTAACAAACACCTTTCAAATAAAATTCACTAATAACCATTACTTATAATGGCCTTGATTAACAATGTGTGTAAAAATGTCACTTTGATTGTGTTACAATTCTTTTGCTAGAAATCCCATTTGGATGTCTTTCCAGAATAACTGTGTGTACTTAGCCTAGTAGTACTTCTAGAGGAATATTTTATAAATGGTTTAACAAGTTTTAGAGCAACAGATATAATCAATCTTCATTAAACTAGTCAGGCTTAAGATTAAACTGTCTAACATTAAATCCATCTTAATTAATCAATGTTAGTTTTTGGTAATTAATTATTATTTCCCAAAGAATTACTACATACAGTATTAAAACAGTTTTATTTGTTAACATTGTCACAGTAGGTTAACTCTAGTTTTTCTTTCTCATTGTTCTTATTTGGTAAAAGACGGTAATGTAATTGTACATATTTTCAGCTGATTGCTAAATTTAATTTTCTATGTCTGTTGTGAATTTCATGTACATTGTATTAGCTGCCATTTCATTGTAAAAAATTTCAGCTAAGCGAGTTTTAAGAAATCTGCTTGATAAGAGAATAACATTAATTGTAAAAGATTTGGTATTTTTATGGATATGCTTCCAAGTGACAATTCAGAGTTTAAAGACTAACTCTTTATTTTTTAAGAGTTTTAATAAATAAAAATATATTTTTTTGTAATTAATTTTTTTAATGCATGCTTTAAAAAGTATGTATTTTTTACAAGCAGTTCAATTTTTAATTCATTTTTAATCTCAAATGATTTCTGTTTTAGCAACTAGGGAGATGTGTGTTTATTCATTGACAGTTTTTTTATATTTAACATCTTGCCTTAATATATTTTCAAAAATAAATACATTACTGAATTTTTCCAATGTCTACTATTTTCTTTTGCAGCTAGAGGAGGAGCTAAGATGGACAACCCGGAAGACTTGAAGGGTTTCAACTTGATATTCATCATCACCCAGGTTGTGGGGATAATCTTGGTGATCCTCACTGCAATCTGGACGGGAAAGTATCGCGGTGGCTTTGCATGGAGTAGCGCTCCAGCTTTACAGTTCAATTGGCATCCATTGCTAATGGTCATTGGCATGGTTTATTTCTTCGCTAACTGTGAGTCAGATGTCATTTTAAATTTTATATTGTAGTTAAAACAGGAACATTATTTTAACAAAATTTATAGCTATTGATCTAGGAACTTTTAGAAAAAAACAAGTTTTAAATGTTTTAGGAAAACCCTGCACTTAACAAAAATGTTTCACCTCTACATATCTTTGAATTATAATGATTCATATTTTTTTAAATAAATATTGTTTTAACAGTTTATGTTGGAGTGGGTATTTAATTTGAACATTAACATTTAATAAACAATGATTTTTCATGTATTTTTGCTAACCTAATCTAATTATAAGATAAATAATTAACATGCTTTTACTTTCTCAATATGTGAATATAGCTGTCATCGTTTTACGGATGACTAGAAAGTAAACATTTTTTTTTTTAATTTGACATGACACTATTATCTGTCCAACCACAAACACCTGACCACTATTATCAATCTGATAAACTGATTTTAAGAAATGAGGCTATTTTTCCAATTTTTTGTTGATAGCCTTAGAATTATATTTTAGTGGAAATAACAACCAATATATATAATTAGGTTAAGTTAGGAGTGCCAAGCCATTCAAGTGTGTATTAATACATATGGAGATTATATAATCGATTGTTTTATATAGCCGTGTGGTACAGTGCATAAGGCGTTTGACAGAGTTCAAATGTTAGAGATGAAATATTTATGTTATTAAAAGAAGAATCATAATTATGCTACTATATAATACTTTTTGTCTGCATTACATCTGTTGACAAATTCTGTGCATGTTTTGGTTGTGGAATAATTATTTCTCAAGTGTAACAGAAAATCTACTTCATCTGTTTTTATATTTATATATTTATACTTTTAGAAATGATAAAATCAGGTCTGTCATCAGGCATAGAAACTGAGTATTGGTTTATATAAATTGTTACAACTATCTGATATTTTGTTAAAAAATTTTGACATGAAGGGAAGCAGTAGAAAAAGGATTAGATTTGCTCTGTTTATTATTATTTTTTTAAATACACAAACAGTATAAACACATTGAATGAACGTTAAATTTGTTATTTGAAAGTGCTCAAAGAAAGCACTTAAACAAAATAAGTAGATTTAAATTTCATGAAACTTCTAGTTTTATGGTTATTGGAAAACACTGTATGGCTTTATTAGGAAAGTCTGTGAAGCTTTTTTTTTATATGAATTGTACTGTTAAGTTTTTCCGTCAAAGAAGGATTGTTAAAGGATTGATATATGACGTGAAGAACTTTGTGATGAGTGGAAACCATGATTTGTTGTGTGACGAATTTCACATGAATTAATTAAGATAAATGTGACCAACTTGTTTTACGGTGTCTTAACTCCATCTTTAATACAGATACCTGGCGTCTCATGTCTCACCAGACATTCTGCTATACAGTTGATGTTAATTGCTTCATAGTGGTGTTACAGTCAGTTTGAAAGCTTGAATTCTGGCAGTGATTGTGGAACTAGTATTGCTGTTAAGTGGTTACTACTTACAGAAATAAAACCAGAGTTTTGTTGTGGATCCAATAAATAAACAGAATGTTTTCTTTCACTGACTGTTACTGTGAAGTGACAGGTTCTTGAAAGTGACCCAGCCAACCCATCTGATTCATCATGCAAAGACTTACGAGGTATTGTAGTTGAAATACAAATCAAAATCAAATCCACAATACACTATTTAAGTAGTTCAGCACCATGCAAGCTAAGCTATAAACATGATGAGTATACTGTTGAACAGTAGATACTAAGAAAAGATGGAGTATCATGAGAGAGCCAATAAGATTGCAGAGTCTGAACACCAGAGGAGAGAGGCATGCATAGATGCAAGATGTCAGACATGAATGTATGAAAGCGCATAGGATTGTTGGACTGAAATTTAAAAGATGTACCAAAACAAACATTAATAAAGTGTTACTGTATTTGCCAAATTTTAATTGCGATAATTTTATTCTGATAAGAAAATATGTACTAAAAGTAACATTAATTTAGTGTCGATTTATATGCCAACTTTTAATTGTATTAATTTTATTTTGATAAGAAAAGTTATGTTGATTTTGATCTCAGTTAAATGTTTACTTAGTCATCATTACAATAATTATGAAACATTTATCAACGCATCTAATATAATTAATGTGTTGATTGTATGTAGTTTTATGGTAACAAAATTAAAGTGTAATTTAAAATTAAAATTTTGTTCATAGATCAGAAAAAATTACATAAAAAGTTGAATTTTTTTTAATGAAAGAAAATGTGTAATGTAGGGTCATTATTTTTATTTATAAAAAATACTCTGTTTTAAATTTGCTACGTGATACAAACATAAATTATTGAAAGAATCATTGAATTTTAACATTCTAAATAAGTTCAAGTAAAGAGATATTTTTACCACATGTAACATTTTTTTAGTTAATACTATCAATTTTTTTTTATTTAAAATAAAGTAGAGCTACATTTATTTACCTAGAATTTTCACACGACTAAAATTCAAGCTACTCCTTAAACTGATTTTGAGAAATTAGGCTTCCTTTGATTTTTTGCACTGTTAATGTTTTTCATTTTTGTTGATAGCTCTTGCATCTGAATTTTTTTATATTGCGATAAGTTAGGTCTTTGGAAAAATTTTATAAGAAAATAATGAAACAGTTATGAAATAGTTTTAATTAAATAAAATCAATTATTATCCTATAAATACTTTTGCGCTTGTAAAGCGATGAGCTCTGTGATAAAGGAAATATTGAAAAACTGCTTTTTAAGTTTTTGCAGATTTTTTTTAAATGTGCCCTTTTCTTAAATAATCTGCACTAGACAATGGATAAGGCTGGGAAGAAAAATAATGTTAAAACTGTTCCATTTGACTCTAAATATTTTTCTCCTGGCAATAAAAATTTGACACAAACACATAGTGAGTGAAGTAAATACTGTAGGATCCATTTAAAATTTAAACATCTACAGTTTTATAAAATTCAATAAAAAAAGGTTAGAAGCAATGAGATTGATTAGTTTCTTCTAGAACACATTTTTATTGTCAGGCTGCTACCATTGTTACATTCTTCTGAATCGGATAAAACAAATCAACACTAATTGTTTAGTTTGTACCTATAACTACTACAGTTACAATTTTTTTTTATTATTACATACAACTACAACTAGTCTAGGACTATCTAGCAATATTTTTCTGTGTGGTGAAAAAACGTCCAGAGTCGTCCTTCACAATGCAATTACACTTAAATCATGTATATCAATCCTGCACCAAGTCAAATAAATTTTCTTCTCTTCAGTCTCCTCACTTGTGGTACGTTGCCCAAAAGTACCACATCTACATTTTGATGTGTACAGAGCCTTGCTGTATGTTTTCCAGCATATCTTTTTACCTCTCCGGCCTCTAAAAGCACCTTCAAATCCCGATAGATATTTACATTGCAGGTATACCACGATGTTCCGACAATACTACGCAGCACTTTGTTTTGAAATGTTTATATTATTTTGATGTTACTTTTCTTCGAGCATCGCCACAATTGAATGCCGTAAGTCCAGACTGGTTTCAGGACTTGCTTATACAAAAGCAGTTTATTATGTACGGACAATTCAGAGTTCCTTCCAATAAACCAATACATTGGAATGTCTGTACTTCATTCCACGTTGTTCGCGCTTTTAGTTATAAAATAATATATGTATTACATTAGCAAAACAATTCAATTTTAGTTTGAATTATACAATTTTATTACTAGAAAAGCAGTGTGCTTGGTTAGCCACACGTATGCACCCTATATTTCATAAGTTCTTGATATAGAACCTGATATAAGTTTTTGTTTAACATGTTCTGTTTAAAATTATGTTTTATTGAATATAAAAAAATGGTCTCCGAATGCTATCAGGTTTAATTTTGTATTTTAATGATAATAAAGTGTTTTCTTTAATTGAATAAATAATTTTTTGTTTCATTTATAAGGTTACAGAATTACATGCTATGCCAATCTGTTAATTCAATAATGAAATTTTGCTTTTATTTCAGCCATTTTAATCTACCGAGCTCTCCGTAACCTTCGCAAGAAGCAGTTGAAGTTGATCCATGCTGCTATTCATTTCTCTATTCTTATTTTGATCATCATCGCTCAGATTTCTGTTATTGAATTTCACAATGCCCTCAGTATACCAAACTTTTATTCCATTCACAGCTGGATCGGAATTTTGACCATTATTATTTTCTTCCTCCAAGTGAGTATGTTTACTGTATTGTGTTTTAAAGTGTTCCATTGTAAACAAAGTTATATTATTTTACTATGTATATTAAACACATGTGATTTTCATTGCTTCATACAATAAAAATAGTTTAGTAAACGTAAGTAACTATTATCACTCTATTTTGAAAACAGTCTTAATACAGTAGAACTCCAATTATTCAGTTTCTAAATTGTTTAAAGAAGAATCAGATAGTGGTTTGACCTGATTCAACCTTTCTGTAGTTCTACAATACATTGTTGGGTTATTTAAGCTGCAAGCAGTAAGTTACTTGAGTGAACAATATGGCTCCATTCCCTCCCCATCAAATTCCTTCCCCCTTTCCATTGTGCCACTGTCTGCTGTGCTGTCAGTTTGTGCTATTTTCTCACTATATACAGTGCTACACTGTTCTTTTTCTGGCACAACTGTTATTTAACAATTACGTGTATTCAAAATGAGTTCAAATCATAAACTTGTTATTCTTTTATTGATTAATAAAGTTGAGATTTTAAGTTAGTTTCTACAATTAGAAATTCCCCTCGAATGTGACGCTGTACTGCTTCTTACCATTAAGTGCCTGTGATGCCTGAGGTCAAAGAAACGAGTGTTTTCTTGAAGCAGTGTACTCTAAAAAAAAAAAAAAAATGTTCCAATAAAATAGAGTAAATAATTAATGCACATAATTGGTAAAAGTAATTTGTAAATGCACTTTAATCTGAAGGTTTCAATTTATTTAAAATCATTATCTTATGATTCATAAATTTAATGTTACTGTATACAAAAAAATGTTTTTTGTGCAAAATGTATGCAAGCCAGAACGAAGTATGTGTAAGATTTTTTCCCATTCCATTTCGTTTAAAGGTAGCGGCTTCTGATTTAACGATAATAACTGTAGTAATACTGTCTGAATGGGAAGACGTATCACAATTTTGATCGTGTTAATGGAGAAAGAGCATCAAATTTCTGGTAAAGTTGGTCTAGTAACATTTTTCCTAAATATTATGGTTACTGGTTAAATTAATGGAAAAGGTTATGAGCGTTTTTGTGGATCAGTGGCCAGGCAATTAATTAAGAATATACTGCAAGGTCTGCTGTTCTTTGAACTACGTATTATCTATTAGAGACTACAAAACACTTTCAAAATTTAGAAAGAACAAGAATGCAAAAACAAATAATTTTTCTTTCTGCTTGACATGGTTTTTTTACTTATACAAATTTTCATTTTAAATACATGGTATATTTTAGCCATTCAATATTATCAAGATGTAATTGTGTGTAATAACTTGGGATGAAATAGTACACAAAACGTACGCATATATAGGTGTATTTTCTAGGCTTACTACACTAGCTGCGAAGCCCAAGTATTGTTATTAAAAGAAAATGAACACACATTTCTAAAGCCCAACCATATAAAGTTAGACAAATTCTTCATTATTTTAAACATAAAAATAAAATTAAGACATTATTTTGAATGTAAAGTTAATATTGTTTTCTGTGGTATCCATTGCAGCATTACAGCTCTTATTTTATACCCCAACAGCAATTTTAACAGCTGTTTTCTACAGCAACAGCAAGTGAATTAGGACTAGCAGCGGGGTTGGAGGATATGAAAAATGAAAACTTAGCAAGCCTTCGCTTTGTGAATAGCTAGTTAACATAAAAGCGCACGTAAATTACTTATATTTGTACATCTATTTTTTCTTGATGTGCCACGCTGATGAACTTAGTGTGTATGTCACGCTGGTGTATTTACAGTTTTTTTACTTTATTTATTATTACAATTAGATATTTAATTACAGTAGTTACTGTAGTTTATATATTTTATTACAAAAACACTATTGTATTTTTTTTTTATTTAGAGTTTAATCTTAAATATTTTATGTTGATACATGCAATCGGCCTTGTGTACTTTATTGCATTGTTCTTTCAATTAATAAAAGATAATTTTAACAGATTAAATGAGATATATTTTTACACCACTTTTTCGTTTCATCTGTAGATTGTTAAAATTTATCAGTCATTATTATTTTATTATCACTTGTGAGAAATTCATATTCTATTTTTATTCTTTTATTAATCTGTAAAGTTAATTCATTTATTAATCTGTAAAGTTGTTTTTGATTTGTAAATTTCAATAAATAGGCGTGTATAGTTTAAATACTAACTCTAAAAATGAAATGAAATAGCCTGCATCTTCAACTTACAATACACCACTGACTTATAAATAATTATTGACCAAATCAGTTTTGCAAGTAGAATCGGTAAGACAATTTATTCCAGTTTTGTAGTACAATTATGTTGTCATGTTTAAAAAAAAAAACTTGACCTACATGATAGTACTGAAAGTGATGGGTATTATAGGATTGTGAATTGCAGTGTTTCAGAAATGGATTGGTTTAAGTGGACTGTATAAGAGAATATATTTTAACAGTATTTATACAGTATGTGAAATAACATTATAAACTGCAATTAAAATTTTTTCCATTCATTTTTGTCATACAGTGACATAAATATTAGCTAGAAATTTTAACTTTTCACTCATAAAGAAGAGACATTTTTCTTTTAATATGTCTAAAAAAAATTTAATTTGTTTCCAGTATGTGTTTGGATTTCTGGCATTCCTCTTCCCAGGATTCCCTCTTAGCCTGAGGGCAGCCATTATGCCAATCCATGTCTACATGGGTCTCACCGCTTTTGTTATGGCTTGTGCAACTTGTCTGATGGGTCTGAATGAGAAAGCTATATTTTCCATGTAAGTATTTGATTATGTTATGTATTGAAGGCATTTTAGTTTCAATAACGCGGACGTCTTTGCTCAAGTTAATTATCAGTAAATTAATTTACAAAAATGAACACGTCATACATCAGAAATATGCTTCTTGTAGGCTTGTTGTTCTTTAAAAAAACAGTCTGCCTTTTAAGAGACGAACTGTGTCACTATGGTAGGCATTAATTTGGAACTGGTTAAAATACTTAATTGTAGTTTTCACTGAATGAGAAAAAGCAGATTTTATACCATATTTGAGTATTTTTATTGTCATAGATGGCTTACTTGCATTAATAGAGAAAATATTTCTTTTGGACAGATGAGGTGTTTGTGGTGACTTACATAAAAAGAAGTGTACACAAAATGTTCTTTGATTTTATGTTTTTAAACAACAAAAAACAATAATGAGCCTATTTATAAAATTTAGCTAACTTTTGTAGATTTTGGTTCATACTTGAGTTGTGTACTGAATTCTGAAGTTTTTATAAAATAGAAAACAAGTCTGAATTTAATTAGTACTTTAGGTTTAATTGGTATTTTGAAGAACAAATTTTTGAAAATTTCAACCATGATTGGTTGATGTTGGTTCTCTACTCTAGTGATGTTGGTTGTCTAACCAGTTTGATTGTTTATAAGTTTTTTAATCCGATATAAATAATCAGTGTGCTGACATTTTCCTTTTTGTCCCCCAGATTGGACTACTCTTCTTTCTCTGCAGAAGGAATTTTACTGAACATGATTGGAGTGTTCATTGTCTTGTTCGGTGGCTTTGTAGTTTACCTTGGAACTAATCTCAAGTATAAACGCTTTCCCCGTCCTGAAGATGGAGGTCTGCTTACCGGTGGCTCTGAATAAACGTAAGACTGGCACCTCAGGTCTCACCTATTGATACAGCTATGTCAAAGGAATGTCAATATTTAATGTCGTCAAAGCATCTGTACAGTATTGCATTTCTGTCTCAAATGTTTCTCATTCTGTTTGAAAAAAAATAATTCCAAATCGGCCTATATTTATTGGTTGGTTTGATACTTTTTTGAAAATAAGGTCCAATATTTAAAAGATTATAAGTAACAATTTTCGTTCTTTTTTCTAAGTATTAACTGCCATACACTTAACTGTACATAGTAAGGCCGGGTGACAGAGTTGTGCTGAGTGGAGGGAAGCGTAGTGGACTACGTACCCATAACCGAACCTGTTGTTTAGCGGCCACTGAAAGCAAAGCAGAGCCATACGACGCTGCTTGACTCGGCTCATCTTCATTACACTTTCAGTCGCCGCACTCACATTAAAAACAATAGGTTACGTTTTGAATATGTACTCCGCTCCGCACAGCACAACTCTGCTCCACATTTGGTGGCCACCCGGCTTATAAATAGTAATAGATTTGCCAGATGCACGAATAATGAACAGGATGTGTAGTAAAGTTGATCCCTATTTAGAAGTAGTAAAAGCGAAGTCATACTAAAATTACATTTTAAAAATTTTCACTTGTCAACTCAAGGTCAGTTACAAATTTTTAATTTTGATACTTATTTAGAATAATCAGTGAGATAACTTCAAAACAAATTGTTAGAGATAATGTTATTCTTGAAATTTAATTTTACTCAATTCGTGATATCTTATTGTGGATATATTTGTAGGGCTGATTACCAAACTGCTTAAATTTGAAGTCATTTTTCATATCTAAAGCAGTGACACTAAGCCTAACCTAATTTATACAAGCAGTAAAAGAAATAACTGACCAATTTGCACAAAATAAATATTGTTTTCATTTATGAATACGTTGTTGTTTGTAACATGTTTTCTAAATTTATTTTGTTAAAACCAGTAATAACAAATTGGGCACAACTTTCCTACCATACTGTGTGCAAATATTTAATGCTTACAATGACTGAAAAAGAGTAAAGACCAATCAAAGTTTTTTACTGTGGTTATTTTAAACTTCTTTGATAGAATTTTTTCTTCTGTATTACTTGAACTGAATGTTTTTACATTTATATGTATGTTTATTGTTTAGTGTAATTTTTAATGTTTCTTATTTTAGTTGTATATAAGTAGCACAAACCATTAAAATATTCCAAAAAATTAATTCTTGACCAGTCCCTATCAAAGTAATAACATATTATTGTAAATATTAAGTGTGTATTATTGTTTTTTAACTAAAACAATTTTGTTTTACTTTGATTTTTTTAATTTTCATTTAGAAGTGTTTGTTTTAGTAATTGATTTAGGGGCGCTAGACTTGCATCTATACATAATAATATATTATTTACGAAATACATTCATAATAATATAATAATAATAAATTTGAAAAGTTAACGCCATTCTCAAGTAGAATCAGAAGCAGTTACATTTTAGAATCATAATATTTACTTAAAAATTTTGAATAAAAATTCAGTAGTATTTTGCTTTTAGATTGGAATATTAAAAAAACCCACTATATTTATACGAAGTACTTCTTTAGTGTCCAAATTTTGACTTCTTCTAATAAATTTCTTATCAGTGGTTATTGAATCAGTAACAAAAATTTGAAATACAGAATAAGCTTCGCGTTGCAAGTATGTTACAGGTTAATTCAGTTAAATTTGCCTTATTTGAATTTACAGAAAAATATGCTTTTTTACCACTATGATATGAAATTTTTATCTTTCTTTATAAATACTATTTATGTTTAGTCAAGCTATGTCAGCATCTTCAGCAGATTAATGATTAGTAGACATTGTTGTACTGTGTGATTTAGGTTATTTTAAGAAAAATGTTAAATTATTGAATAGATTAAATTATTACTTCTTTCAAAATTAGACGAAAATAAGAATATACTTTAATGGAAACATTTTAGAATATGCCCCTTGTTAAAAAGAATATTTTTGCTATTGAACCATTAATATTTGTATTTTATAAGAAATATTAACTATTTCCACAAAAAGTACCATGGAAAAATTGGGTGTAATTACGACACTGACTAATCATGTCTATCAAAAGATTAAGATGTAAAAAAGATTAAGATTTATATCTTAATTGTATTGTAAACAGATAACAATACAACCTCAATACAAAATTGAGGTTGAAAATTGAATTTTAAAAATTCCTAGGTAAAAGAAAACCTTTGCACAGAAAATCTTTTCGAAACCTAGTTTTCTTTCAACATAATTTCTCTGTTGTAAGTTTATGAAATCGTACAAATTCTTTACAATGGTGCTATCATTAAATTTTGTTTAAAAAAATAGTTATTTCAACTTTAAATTGTATTTATTTTTGTAGTTATGTACTAAATAATCAAATATATATATTATGTATTGTTGTCTAACTTATTAAAGTGTATACATCAAGTACAGAGTCAAGTTATTAATAAATTATAATGTTGTAATCAGTTGGCCTCTTGGTTACAATAGAATTATAATATGGTATTATATTACAGTATTATAATATTGTAATGAGATGGTCTCTGCACACCCTTATTCATTACTATCTGACAATGGTAAACCATACTTAGTATCTTTAGTACAAGGTATGGTAATTACATAACTGGACTGGTGCTACAAACCATTTTATTGATCACTAATTACATTACAAAGCTTTATCTTTTCATTGTACTCTCCTTGCCGATCCCTACAATGCTCCATACAAATTTTCCATTGTTGAAAGCAGTGCTGGAAGTCTGCTTCTATTAACATATTGAGAACCTGTGCTGTTTTTGCTTTCACCACTTTCACACTGTGAAATCTTATCCCCTTAAGCTCCAGTCTGATCTTAAGAAATAAAAAAAAGTCACAGAGGGCCAGATCTGGCAAATATGGTAGATGGTCCAACATGGTGATGCAATATTTCACAAATAACACCTTCACAGACAAGGTGGAATGGACAGGTGCATTGTGTTGGTGAAGCATCCAAGAATTAAGACCTTTGAGGACTCAGTAAACATAGACAATTCCATGGTTCTTAAAAAAAAAAGGCTTTGAATTTTGATTTGTTTTTTTGCTGTGTTGAGGTGGAGCTCTTCCAGTGCATCGATTAACTGTCCGACAATTCAGGTTCATTATCAGTGTTGTTTAAAAGGTCAGCAAAAATGTTCATTCTCGAATCATTTTGCTCTGGCGTGAGAAGTGTTAGCACCATTTTTGCACAAACTTTCTGCATGTTCAGTGATTCATGGAAAATCTGACGGACACACAGATGATGATTTTCGATGATCAGTTTATTAGTTTTTTGGATGTTATCTGTTTTTAATGTTGTTCAAAGTGGATTGTCATCACGGAAAATCATGGAAATTCATTCATTTACATACACTTCCTCTAACATTGCTTGAGCTTCTGTTGCATCTTTCTATAGTTTCACAAGAAACTTGAGGTTAAGTTGTTGCTCCATCTGAACGCTTTACATTTTTCCGACGAGACGCTAGCACAAAAACTCGAATAGGAGATTCTATTCGACTCCTACAGTGAGTCTGAGCAACGTACGAAATCGCCAAACCTCGTATTTTTAATGATATCAGTAATGTAAATTGGTGTTATGTCACTTCTTAGGTGGTCCACACAATGGGTGTTATTACTTTTCATTACAAAGGTATTGTCCTCTCCATGTTGGCTCCAAGTTCCACTAATTAATTTTAATATCAATATTCTACCAGAATCTGAAAGTTCTGCAATCTCTCCAGGGGCAGGGGAACTGAAATAGTTATCGACTCAGTTTAAGACATTATATACACATCTATTGTTGCATTATTAAAGGGCCAGCAAAGTGGGATTTACACAAGTGTTTATATTTAGCTAATCGTGGCTTTTTGTAAAAATACAATTTCAAGTACAATTAGAAATTTGTTATAGTAGGAGCTGGACAACAATGTAATCTAATTGAGTGCAAATAACTCTAAGATTGAAACTATCTATCAAGATATTTTGAATTTATTGTTGTAATCTATGATATTCACTTATCATAATAAGTGATTTTTTATGATATTTTACTAATACATTTTTTTTTTATTTTTCATTTTTAATAATAATGACTTAATAATATTTACTATTCTATTAGGTTAGCTTAATTTTTTTTTTTTTTTTTTTTTTATTGCCTTAGGAATTACTTGTAATGATGAAATAACTCAGAGAAGTATTTTTTAAATAATAATATTTTTGAGGACACCCTCTTATCCACCCTTAACCGTCATTTGGGCTTGTCAAGGCATATATAAAATAGTTAGATGATTTGGCACCATGCAGTTCCCACTCCGCATGGCTCCTCCCATTTACACACTGTCACTTTCTTACAAGTATAGCTAATGTATAACTTTCATAGCAGCCTAATCTAAACGCGGGAAATTTATTGTCTCCACTATGATTTATTTTCTATAAAATAGTTTTTTTATACAGTTTACACAAAACAATGAAGAAAAGAAATAATAATAATGTTAAGTAATTACTTTTTCATCGCTAACTTATAAAAGAAGTTTATATTGTACAACAGGAATTTTTATCTTGAAAGTAAAATTTGTTTTAAATGTTTATAACTATCTTACCATACTTTGGCGTAGTTAATCTGAATTTGAGTCAATTCTGCAATCTGAATCGGATTCTGAGTTCAGATGTAAGCTTATTAGGAAATCACCATCTAAAATTCTGTCGTTTTTAATATATTCTCTTTCAATCCTCTTCACATGTTCACAACATTTTATCCACCATTTTTTTTTTTTTTTTTTTTATAGGAAAAAGAAAAAAGTGTTTCACACAGTTTTTTCTTTTCAGTCTGATGTCTTCTCTTATTCTTTCTTTTACATATCCCCAAACAAGTTCAATTGGATTTAAGTCACAATGATATGGGGGCAGCCGTAGAGCATGTGTTGGGAATCCTGTAGGAGTTTATCTACTTGAAACTTTTAGTAAATGGTAAATTTTTTACCAAAAAAAGCAGTTCTCGTTTTGTCATTGTTTCGCTATAAGAGATGCCGATTCTGAGACATTTTTAATACTTTGCTTAAGGGATGTGGCATTTGGTCTTTTATTTAACTACATACCAAACTATGGTAACTTGCATTGTCCATAACTATTACACTTTCTGGGGGTAAATTTGGAATCAGTTGTAATTTAACCCATTTCAAAAAGTTTGTATTGTTCATAACATTTTGGTAATCGCTGGTTTTACACCCAGATTGAAAAATTAGCAATACATTATTTACAAATCCATTCTCACCCCCAGCATGAACTCTATAATTAGTTAATAAAATTAACTAAGGTAAAGGCTAATTAATCACACATATAGATATAGATAGATCATGCAGCTATAGATAGGCTTTTTTGTAAGAATTTTATGCCTGGATTGACAGTTTTTCCAACGAAACCCTAATAATCTCAAAAGTTGACGTAAACATTCTACACTCCAGTCTACCAAACCATCATCTGATAATACCCGTTTAAGTTTTTATAAAGTAGGGATTTTTTTTCTGACAATAAAATCCTTGGACTTTTCTTCGTATAGTCGCTTTTTGGAAATATCCAATAAATTAGGAGACTTTGCTTACCAGTAGGGGTAGAAAAAAATTCTTTTTTTAGCCTTGGATGCTCTTCCTTCTTTTAAAATTTTATAAATCATTGCTGCAGAAACTTCTGTTCACTTTCAGATTGAACAATGTTAATATTTAATTTATATTCATTTTCATTTTTTTTTAAAATAAGTTGCAACGTTGTAATTAATTTTGCACACCTGGCCATGTAAGGATTTCCCATAACTTAGCCTAGATTTCTTACTGACAGAATCACTGGAAGATGAGTTGGATGCCATTGTTCAAAAAAATATACTATTAATTTATAATATTACAGTTTGTTTAAAAATTTAAGTTACTTAATAAGTAAAATATAAAAACGTAATAAAATTATTTTTAACAGAAATACCTGACAAAATCATCAATGTATATGAGGTAGGCCTACGACAAAAACTGTATACAATGCTGACTTACTGTGTGTACTGCTTCGAGACATGGTGTGTTATGATTATTAGTTACTTAGCTGTCCGTTAGGAGTGTTAACATCTTGCATGAAAGCAAAAAAATGTTAAAGCATTCCAGACCATGCATAGACAAGCTATACCATGCATTATCGGAAATGACCTAAAGATGATATGCACATCGTCTGTCACTTCTCACAGCGATAAGAAGGAAAAAATGTGATTATTTAATTTGTAGCTTGCTGTATCCTTTCCTAACCTGTGTTTGCTTGCTAGCAGAAAGTGTTATTGCAATAACAGCAGCCACTTCCATGTTGTTGACATTTAGGATCAGTTGTTCCCTTCCTGTTGTTGTGTGAGGTTTGCTGTAAGTATTTTAAAGCCTACAGTTTTGTGTTTATAGAATTTCACTAAAGCAAGTGTTTTGTTAAATAAAATATTGAATGAAAATTTATTTATTGACAACAGAACAGAACTGAAAGCAATAGAACAGTTAAATACTGTGCGAATTAGTGAATATTATTATATGGCCAAATGACCATGGCCCACAGAGGGTAAAGGAAGAGAAATTTATTGTTCAAAAGTAAATTGAAAAAACACATTGGGTGTTTTATTTTCAGATCATAATTTACTTTTATTTCAAATTGTCTACACTTGTTAAGTTTTGTATCTTTCTTTATATAACCAAAATTTGTGTAAATCATTTTTTTTTAGGCAAAAAAGTAGGTTTGAAAATATTTTAAGAAAATGGTCACAAAATATAGATAAATCATCTGGTTTTGCTAGATTTCATTGGAACTGGCCTCCAACCATAAGCACAGAAGGACACGTAAAAACCATTTTTTGGTTGAAAGAACCTTATATAAGAGATCAGCAAAATCTCAACCTTTTATTCACTGTAAATTTTATATTTCATATAGTAAATATTAAGAGCCTAACTAATATGCCAGTTTTTGTTTTGGTACATATCTGTGTAAGGAGAAGTTTATGATTTTCAAGGATTAGGTGGTAAAATCAGAGAGGTAGTTCGCTTAAACTAACTTAACAATTAACATCTGTTCTCCAAGGTTTAGTCATTGTAACCTTGGTATACTGATTCCAGCCTACATTCTGTGTATGTATTGTTCGAGCACAATGATACACTCATCCACTTTGAAGTTTGAACTCCTCATGAAAACAAGTTTCCAATCACATTGAATTGTGTAAAGCTGAGTCGAAATTTATTCGCTTTAACAAATTATACCATTATGAACACTGTTACGGACCACTAAACAAATAAATTCTAAAACAACATTGCATTAAAAAAATAGGTTTTGAAAATATGGAAGAAAATGGGAGGAAACTTGAAATTCTGCATAATTTTTCAAACTTGATTAATCACATTTTGTTCGAGTTCGGGCTTTCTATGAAAATTTTTAACTTGTAAATTTAAGTCATTGTAATTTCTTAATTAAACTATTTTATTTGTTTTTTCTTTAACTTTAAAATCCCATATAAAATTATTACCTATATAACATTTGAAAAATTATTTAATTGTGATATCGACGGTTTGAAAGACACAGAAGTGAAAGGAGGCCGGAAGTCAATTGATGTTAGGCTACATTTTCCTTCTTATACTAACACAACCAAAGTAATGACCGAAAATTCCATCTTTTTGTTGGGCAAAAAATTATATGAAAATAAAGTAGTAATATAGAATGTTTTAAAAGAAAAGAATTTATTTTAATTCTCATTGTGTAGTTCTTTGCATTTTTAGATACTCATGACAAAGAAAATGAGTTGGTAAATAATATTCCTTGATATTTATTTATTCATACTTATTTTCCAATGTAATGATATAGAACATACATTTTTTGTAAAAATGAATTTAAAAATTCAAGTATTTTAAACAATTTATAGTTATTATTGATATTTTAAAACTCTCTTTTACTTATTTATTCAGCTTCAACAAAATGATTACACACAGTTGCATTCCAAATAGTATTTTCATTTGAAATATTAAGTATTTTGTATATCAATACAAAATTTAAAATCAGGTGAAAAAAATAATGACTTAGCAATAGTCAAAATATCCACTCAGTACAAAAATCACTGGTACTGTATAGTGTTAAAAGAAATACATGACGTCCAGTAAAAATGAATACAGTATACTTGTGATAATCCAGTAATCCATTGGTATTATTCATTTGTTCTTTTCTTTTAAAAAAAGAGCCTGTCTCTTTAAAAAAGTCTCTTTGATGACTTAACAATGAAGGTTCAAATGGTGATGTTTTACAAATGAAATACTTTTAATGGAGCATGGCTATGAACTCAACATATAAGTACCAAATTACATTGATGCATACTTTTTTCCTATCAAAAAAAGGGGTGTGTCTTAGAATCAATGGCATCTTACATTAGACGTTGAAAAGTGTATTACTTAATTTTAAATTACTTCTTATTTAATATTTCTGAAAAACAAGTCATTTTTAATTAACTAAATGGTAGAATAAAGCACACAGTTTAGTCACTAAAAGCAAGTAGACCTATCACCTATCTTTCTGTCATTTAGTTTGCCATTACCACTGAGTACTGAGTGTTTTCATTTCAATCTTGTGTTGTGAGTAATGAAGTAAGGAATATGTCATAAAAAAACCTGCAGGGGTGCAGACTAGCTGCACCTATTGAGAGGATTTAGATGTCCCTCGCGGTAATCAAGTCTAACACACACTTACACTTACGACTTTAACACTTCACACTCACACATTTAGGGTAGCGATAATAGCCTCAATGTGCTTTTCGCCTAAAAATAACAACAAAAAATAAATAAAAAAAGAAGAGAAATACGGTATATGAAATATCTTCAAAAAATTCCTATCAAAAAAGGGGTGTGTCTTAAAATCAATGGCATCTTACATTTGACGTTGAAAAGTGTATTACTTAATTTTAAAATACTTCATATTTCTGAAAAAACAAGCCATTTTTAATTTACTAAACAGTAGAATAAAGCATACAGTTTAGTCACTAAAAGCAAGTAGACCTATCACCTTCTACCTTTCTGTCATTTAGTTTGCCATTACCACTGAGTACTGAGTGTTTTCATTTCAATCTTGTGTTGTGAGTAATGAAGTAAGGAATATGTCATAAAAAAACCTGCAGGGGGTTTAGACCTATAGAGAGGATTTAGATGTCCCTCGTGGTACCCGAGTCTAACACACACACTTACACTTACAACTTTAACACTTTACACTCACACTTATATTTAGGATAGCGATAGTAGCCTCACTGTGCTTTTCGCCTAAAAATAACAAAAAAAGTAAATAAAAAAAGAAGAGAAATATGGTATATGAAATATCTTCAAAAAAAGGGGTGTGTCTTAGGGGTGTAAGTACATTTAGGGAGGAGTTAAAAGCCTCAATGTGCTTTTTGCCTAAAAATAACAAAAATAAATAAAAAAAGAAGAGAAATATGGTATATGAAATATCTTCAAAAAATTCCTATCAAAAAAAGGGGTGTGTCTTAGAATCAATGGCACCCAAGTCTAACACACACTTACACTTACGACTTTAACACTTCACACTCACACATTTAGGGTAGCGATAATAGCCTCAATGTGCTTTTCGCCTAAAAATAACAACAACAAAAAAAAAAAAAAAAGAAGAGATATGGTATATGAAATATCTTGAAAAAGTATATTGCGGTAAGTAGTGAAACAAAAGTTATTTTATTCACTAACAAAATTTAAACAGAGCTGTAGAACAGGAATTTGTAATAAGGAAAGCAAATATTTGCAGATAGTGTGAGGACCAGAAAATTAAAATGTTTGCATGCAAAGCTAAGTTAATATGTTTTACCAGGCTACACTGTCCTCCAGTTGATGAAGCCCATCCTACAGCTCATGATTATACTAAAAATATGTGTATACCAGTAATGCATCAAGTGATGAACTAAGCAAATATAATTAACTACGCAGTTCTAGCCTAAACATATGATTAAAAACATGTTAAATAAGAAATACTTATATTGTCAGTTCAGACTACAAATTCTACAATAGTTTGTTATTATATAATTTTAACTTAAAAATGAAATTATTTTTTACATTTTCTTGGAAATCGTCGAACAGGCTCACAATTTAGTTTTGACTTTCGTGTTCGACATACCCTACAATTCTTGGCATCAACAGTGCTTGACTGACTTGAACTAGGCGTGTCTGTAATTTCATTGTCAGGTATGCCTAATTTTTGCATTACACATTTATCGACGTCAATTTGTTGTGTTGCTTTTTTTGTTATTTTAAACAGCTTGTAAAAATATACACACAATACTGTAAACCAAAATGCGCATGCAAAGAAGTTTTGTTTATCGGTATTATCTTTACAATAAAAACAGTCCATTTGAGGTTAATTTTTCTTCTTAAGTAAGTGAAATAAATATTGAGGAAAATGTATAATAATAACTGAAAAAAACAATAATTTTACATTAGAATCTATTTCAAAGATATATTTTAAACTACCTTATAAAGTGTAATCATAATAAACTGTGAAAAAATTATAATTTTGACAATTTAAGATTGCATGTAAATATGTGTGATCAGCTGTTAATAATATCTATAGGCATCCTTTATTTAAAACTATGTTTTTTTTTTACTTTATCACTAGACAAACTATAAAAAATTATCATGAAAAAATATAACATTTTGATGGATCTGTTAATTTTTATGAGTCCAAAAGAATGGTTTTTTACTTGTGTAGCACTAATTGAATAATTTTGATGAAATTTGGCTAATTATCAAAAATTTTGTTTCAAGAGTTACCCTAACAAAAAAATTCTTTTTATTTTAAATTTCCTACACTGGCCACATGGTTCTTTATATATGAGCCAAATCTAATAATTCAATCCTGAGAAATTAGCAGACATTTTGTACAATCTTGCCTTCTCTTAAATAATAATAATAACGTAGATATACTATGTTATAAGTTGATAAAAAAAAATTCAATCTACTTTTAAGCATTATCATTATTATAGGTTTTATATTAATTTAGGAAAAGAGATTAATTTAAAATATTGGTAAGGGATAAAAGACAACTTGACACACTAAAAATTCTATTACAATCTAGAACTTAATATAAAATCCATCTGTTACAATCATAACAGCTGAAAAGATTTTTATAATTATATTATTAAATAATAACAAAGAGATACCAATTTTTTTTAGAAATTGTGTCTAGAGATAATAAGTAATTGTTTGCAAAATATCTGTAGCAGTATTCAGGTCACAGATTTTTGATATAAAGAAAAAACAGTATGATTTATTGATTTAGCACATTTTTTATCAATAGTTTGTAAAACTTTTGCTATTAGCACCTTACAAATAACATGAATTCAAATTACACTTTTTTGTTGCTATTTTCTCAAAATTTGAAGTTTCTGAATTAACAACTTCTCTGTTTAGTAATAATTATAGCTGTTCATTAGTTTTAAATAATTCCGTAAGGTAACACTTGTTTTTTTCATTCATGAAATCTGGTGAACAATATTTTTAAACCTTCAGGATTTTTTTTATGGTCAGCTACTTGAAATATACTTCGTAAAAAGGGATATTAAAGACGACAATAAGTTTCAAAATGGCGAACTTTTTATATTTTTAAACACAAACTTAATTACGTACCGTTACTCATTTATTTTTAAACTCAGTAGATCAAGTTATAGACTAACCTATAAATTTTTAGATAGATTTTAATAAATCTCTTAGAAAATACATAAATAAAATTAAATCGTATAATGTTAGTAACTGCTCGCAAAATGTCTTTCGACCCGTGATTAGTTCTAAAATTCAACCCGATCTAGTGCGATATTGCATACGAACTGTTCACCTAAAAACAAAGAACGCACCAAGTTGGTTTACTCACATAGTTAATGAGATTAGTCTCAAAAGTATGATACAGCTCATGGCCGATGTCTACCATACCATAACTAACATGAATTAAAAAAATTTACAAAAGTTGAATTCGCTAACAGATTATAAAATAATTTTGGCACGTAGTTGTCTCGTTGACGTGATAAAAGCGAATTTACAAAAGTACTTTCTCTATCTTACCCTTATTTTTGAATCACTATTAAATTAGCATTAAAATTTGCATACATTGCGCGCGCACACACACACACACACACACACACACACACATATATATATATATATATATATATATATATATATATATATATATATATATATATATAATTACATTTTAGCTACCCCTCCAAATGTGATCCAGAGGTTAGGATGGGTGCTTATTTCAAGAGCCTGGGTCTGGATCTTACCATTTTGGCCGCTCCAATAGCTCATTTTTTTAACGGAAATTCGCTAACATGAATTTTTGATTTAAAAATATACATATACTAAAGAAAATCTTCACTTTTTTTCAAATTTGGTGTTGCCATGCAAAATGCGTTAGTCCTATATATAAAACCAAGGTTCAGTAAAATTTAAATTCCGTAGATATTTCCAGGCTCCGAAAATGTTTTGGCGAAAGAATGAAATGTGCTAAAGGACCATTAAACTGTGTAAAAGAAAATTGTTTCGAAATTCAGTAAAAACAAAATTTTAATAATCAACTAAGGAAAAGAGTAAAAAATGACACATAAATTAAAACATTCAATAAATATCGGATAATAATGCCAAAAACTTCGTCGAAAAAATCCAGCTGGGTATCTTCGTACGAGGGTTCAAGGTCAGCTGCCGGCCAGACTATAATCTGCAACAAACAGGTTTTATCAGAAGCGGAGTTTTCCTTATACGTAGTATCATTCGCATGACCCTCACATGAAATTTCTGCCCCGGGACTCCAAATCTGAAGCGGGCACCTTATTATCATGGCTTGTGTTTTTATGGAGTGGAAAAAATTTGTCCCTCTACTCCTAGAATGAGTTTTATTCATTTATTGGTTGGTATTATCGTCTGTTAAACATTCATTTTTACAATTAATATTTTCAAAGTTTTTTTATAATATACCTCAAAAAAGTCATCCCGTGCCCGCTCAGGTGCACGTGGAATCTGCTTTTTGTGGGGAGGGGCATGATCATTCTATAGTGAAAAACGCACGAATCAAATTAAATGTAGGCACACGTTGACTAAACAGAAGAACGGAAGACTGAACAACTGGTGGATTCAATTAGAATTTAAATCAATTTGAAGAATATAAATTTATTAGTTACCCAATTAAGTAAAATAAAAATCCCAACTATTGGCATAATTTTACTCTTTATATTAAAACGGAGTTCTCTTATCCTTGAAGGGAAAGGGAACAAGTACGCGCACACATTTCAGACGTGGAAGAATTGATAAGCTGAAGAAAGAGCACAACTGTTAGACAGAGACCGAAAATTGTGGGTTGTTTAGTTTCAATTGCAGGAGTAAGCCAAATTTTTTAAAAACCCCCACGACAAAACGATTTCGTCTAGAATAGATACTTTTTTGTAAAATAACCTTCTTTGTGTCTAGAATAAGATAAACCTATCTGTACCTCGTTCTGAAGTTTAAATTTTGATTCAATAAAAAATAATTTCTTTATATTTTTTTTCGTAAAAAAATGTTTGATATGACAAAATGCTAAGGGCATGTTTAGTAGCATAAAACCCCAAAGTTTGGTTCAAATTGCTTCTTCCGTTTACACGTGGGTGGGGTTTGACTGAAACACAAAAAAGGCCATTTAACAACCTTCCACGCCAAAAAAACTTAATTTTTTAAAAATTTTAATGTGAAACTACAATGTCCCCAAACATATGTGAGTTGTTTTAGGCCAAAATATCCATATTGTTTTTTGATCGTCCAACCTTAAGTCAGGAACGGGTGTGAGGACACAGTGGACGTGAGTGTGCACAGAGAAACATCTGTTAAAATCTGTTGATGAACCCAAACAGAACTGTTGATGACGTTGAAAAAAACAAGTTGGACTTCGTTATCAGAAGTGAATAGTCAATTAAAACCACGAACTTAGTAAAAATGTTTATAAAATAGGCCTATATTTTCATTAATTTTTTAAATAATTTTGATTTATGTTGATTCTATATTTAATTTTATGTCTTCCATGTGACAGGGACCTCCGAAGGAACCCTCATATGTGTACTACAATAAACAACCATTTTTTAAAAGATTTTATCGTAAAGTTTTAATTTATTACCCTAAAGTAGGTCTAGTTGAAGCAGATCAAAAATGTACTTAGTCCCATATGGAATTACTGCATATGTGCATGAAGATATTGGAAATTATAAACATATTTTACGAGTTGCCGTGTTTATCCTTTTTGGACTGAACTAATGACGTTAGGTAAAGAAAAGCACAAAACCAGATCGCTTACACACCTCGATAAAGACTAGGTACAATATTTTATCCATACTGGATACCTTGAGCGTCGCGTTCTTCCAGTTGCTCGTAGTTGCCGTCGCACATCTGTCTGAAACTTCTGAACCCACCTGCCTCCCCGTAGCTGCTGCCGTCTTCAGCATCACCCCTGGCGGTCCCCAGCAGCATCACTGTAACAGTAAAATCTTCTTAAATTGCAAAACGACTCGACTCGTTGGCTTCGTATCAAGTGCTTTGACTGACTGACTCGAATTTTTGTCATATCCAATCTTGCAAATAAATTTATAACCAGGGGCCAGTGCGAAATTTCGCACTATGAAAGTTTTAAGTAAACACGGCCTTTTGAATAAGTATTACATTTTCTTTAATGGATACAGACATGTTAGTCACCGCCTCAGTGGCGTAGTTGATAGCGTACTGGGCTTTCACCCCGAAGACCCAGATTCGATTCCCGGCCAAGGCTTGGCATTTTCATAAGCTATAAATCATCCCATCGTCTGCATTAGCCCAAGTGTGCACAATAGTCGGACGTTAAACATCAAAAAACAAAAACGAAAACAACAACAAACATGTTAGTTGATTTAGTCACTCTTGAAAAGGCTACATATAATTGTCCGTAAGTAAATATAACTCTGCTCTTTGAGTGTTTGTCCCTGCGTCTTGTTTATAGTGATAGAAAACACAATTTTAATACGTAACTGTCTTCTAGACAATTGAAACGGCAAGCTTGATAACCTCTAACTGCGTTTTGACATTTTTATTATACTTCTTATTTTATGATGCCCGTATTAACAGTAGATAAATGCACGATGGAAGGAGAAATCACAGATATATTTGTGTAAAAACAGTGTCCAAAACATTTGTTTGGAATTCGTAATGCTTGTACGACAGGCAGGGATAGTGGACTGTCATTAGAGTCATATAACCTATAAGTTTAATTACTTTTAAGTAAATAGTGAAATTGTTCTAAGCACGTTATGCAAAATCGATATTTGTGATTAATTAGTTAGCTTCGTAAAATGTACAAAATATTGTCTGATTTGTGATGACGCGCATGCGTATTGATCACAATACGCCTTTTTGCTTATGACAATTAAAAGTGTTTTTATGTTAAAATTTTCCACAAAAAGTAAGTTTTAGCGCAAATCGTTTTGCAATGTCAGAAACCGGTTAAAAAATCTTTCTAAAGGTATCTCATTTATGTACGAATAGTATGTGTTGAGAAAAAGGAATGTTGACTCGAGAAATAACGTATACGATCTGGGTATCTAAACATATTGCAAAAACACATTACACATCCTTCTCATATTCAAGTTTTAATTATTAAAAAATGGCTTGAATGACGTTTTTTACACCTAAACGAATCTATAAATTCTATCACGTAGTTCTAGGTGACATTTTTAACAAAGTCGGCTCCTTCATGACGGAATATGGAGTAGAACTAATTTTTAAATTGAATGAACGAGATTTTCTGTTCATCAATAATTCAAACACATAGGTGCAGAACTAATACAGTATCGGCTCGAACTGCAGCTACACAGTTACACTTGTTATTATCGATAACATTTAAATATAATTAGTTATTTTTCTTTAACTATGTACTTTCCGTAAGCTTCTTAATGGAGCAAATTATAAAAAAAAACATCTTATTTCACCATCATAATCGGTATCAAAATCTTCATATACTAGCATTTTAAAATTTTATGTACACTGAAGGTGAAAAATGGACCCTGAATGTCGTCAAATAGTAAATCCAAAATGTTAATTTATAAAATAGGCTAAATAACTTTAACATAGAAATAAAATTAATTAAAACACTGGCATCAACAAAAGTATTATATTAAATGTTTTTTTAGTAAAACGTTTTGTAGATAAAAATTACGTTTTCCTTGCCAGTTTTTATGAAATCAAGTTCCAACATTGTAGTTTTCGAACTATTGATAGAGAACCCGGGTTCGACTCCCGGCCATGGCTTGGCATTTTCACACGCTATAAATCATCCCATCGTCTGCATTAGCCCAAGTGTGCACAATAGTCGGACGTTAAACACAAAAAAAAAAGAAAAAGAAATCTATAATCTATTATTTCGATTCATAGATTCAGTCGTTTTATTAACACAAAATCAGATTTTATAAACATTAATGTTTTAACGATTTTGCTTTAATTTTATTGGAATGTAACGATTAAGAACCCAAAAAAATGTGTTTGCTCATTTTCACACGAAAATATGTCGGTGTGTTTATTCTTTTTATGCAATATTAAGAAATCCTCTCTTTCAAAAAAAAAAAATTGTTACTAAATTCGCTACTGTTTTGCGTAAAAAAAATACAGGAAAATATTTATTAATTATATTTTTAACTATTGTAGCTAACTATACAATTTAGCCGCCTCGGTGGCCTAGTTGATAGCGTACTGGGGCTTTCACCCCGAGGACCCGGGTTCGATTCCCGGCCAGGGCTTGGCATTTTCATACGCCATAAATCATCCTATCGTCTGCATTAGCCCAAGTGTGCACTATAGACGGACGTTAAACACCAAAAAAAAATTAATTATACATTATTTTTAAGTTTGTAAGTTGCAGGCATTTACGTACTAAACGAAATTTGTTTATTGAATTTATTTTTTACCATGCTATAGAGAAACTCGGACGCAAATTTTATAATAGTATAATGTGACTAGCATTTTATAATCTTGAGTCAGCTGTTCGTAGTCAAGGTCAAGGTCACGTATCAGCTGTTGTGGTGAGTGGAACTTGTATTACGTAAACAGTAAATAAACGTGTGCACGGCGTCGAAGTGATTAAAAAATAGAGGCATTTTGCAAAAGTAATTCATCAACAGCATTAAATAACACTTTGTAAAAGAACACGCAAAAATTAAATCGCAGAAAATTGTTTTTGATAATAGCTTAGCAGTTTCATTTTTTTCTGTTTAATATCCTTACTTTATGCCAGTTAGACTAACGAGGACGAGGGATCATCGTTAACGGTACGGGAAGAGCAACGGGAGTAACTGCTGCTCGAACTAAGAATTCTTAGGTGCGCACTTCAGAGACGCAGATGACGGTTATTTACAGTTTATATGAAAATCTTATTTCAAAAAATAAGACACGTCGTACGCTAGTATTCTGTATAATGTAAAACTGTACACAAGTAAATTTTCATTTAAGCTATTTTCATTTGTTTTGCTTACGGCGCTATGGTTCCTTTCAATCTGAAATAATTAAAACCTAAATTATGGATATTTTACGATGTTAAAATCTGATTTTCAAATAAATTATGGTAAAAAATAATTCAAATTTTGTAAGATTTTGAAATACTACTATTCTGAAAAGGTTAAACGGATTTTTTGGTAACGGACTTGTCTAATTATTACTAAAATCAATATTTGCGCAAAATATGAACAAAATCGGTTAAAAATTAAGAACGATAGAATGCGATCCCTTGAAACGAGCCTAAAAATTAAGAACGATAGAATGCGATCCCTTGAAACGAGCCTAAAAATTAAGAACGATAAAATGCGATCCGTTGATACGAACTTAAAATATAAGAACGATAGAATGTGATGCGTTGAACGAGCCTAAAATATAAGAACGATAGAATGCGATCCCTTGAAACGAGCCTAAAAATTAAGAACGAAAGAATGCGATCCCTTGAAACGAACCTAAAAATTAAGAACGATAGAATGTGATCCCTTAAAACGAGCGTAAAAATTAAGAACGATAGAATGCGATCCTTTGAAAGGATCCTGAAATATAAGAACGATAGAATGCGATCCCTTGAAACGAGCCTAAAAATTAAGAACGATAGAATGCGATCCCTTGAAACGAGCCTAAAAATTAAGAACGATAGAATGTGATCCCTTGAAACGAGCCTAAAAATTAAGAACGATAGAATGCGATCCGTTGAAACGAACTTAAAATATAAGAACGATAGAATGCGATGCGTTGAACGAGCCTAAAATATAAGAACGATAGAATGCGATCCCTTGAAACGAGCCTAAAAATTAAGAACGATAGAATGCGATCCCTTGAAATCAGCCTAAAAATTAAGAACGATAGAATGTGATCCCTTGAAACGAACCTAAAATTAAGAACGATAGAATGCGATCCTTTGAAACGAGCCTAAAATATAAGAACGATAGAATGCGCTGCGTTGAACGAGCCTAAAAATTAAGAACGATAGAATGCGATCCCTTGAAACGAGCCTAAAAATTAAGAACGATAGAATGTGATCCCTTGAAACGAGCCTAAAAATTAAGAACGATAGAATGTGATCCTTTGAAACGAGCCTAAAATATAAGAACAATAGAATGCAATCCCTTGAAACGAGCCTAAAAATTAAGAACGATAGAATGCGATCCGTTGAAACGAGCCTAAAATATAAGAACGATAGAATGCGATCCCTTGAAACGAGCAAAAAATTAAGAACAATAGAATGCGATCCCTTGAAACAATCCTAAAAATTACGATAGAATGCGATCCGTTGAAACGAGCTAAAATATAAGAACGATAGAATGCGATCCCTTGAAACGAGCCTAAAAATTAAGAACGATACCAATACATGGTTCCCGGGTCTGGGTATTACAGTAATAGCTCTTGTAAGCTACCTTCAATGAAAATTCGTTAAAAAGAAATTTGTTTCTGAAATAGAAGCAGAAAATTATACCGAAGTCGGTTGAATCATTTTGACTGTTGTTGACAAAACATAGTCTTATTGGCCTTAATTTTTTAATGAAATCAGTAAATCTTAACAAGAACTAAAACATTAAAAAGCTTATTTAACAATTAGGGGTCATTTTGGAGTTACAGTGGTTAGAATAAAATAAAATGTTTACCTCCATTTTAAAAATAATAGTTTTCAAAATTTAAAGATCGATATAATAATATTGAAACGAGCCTAAAATATAAGAACGATAGAATGCGATCCCTTGAAACGAGCCTAAAAATTAAGAACGATAGCAGATTTCCAATCTGTAAAAAATGGAACAGATTTCCAAAGAAATTTAAAGTGGCTAAGACACCTGTCAGTTTCTTGGAACTTGCCAGTTATTGGCCTAAAAAGTTGCTTCATCCTTTCCGTTAACACTGATTCCCTGTTTTCATTAGTCTAAGTAGTGACTTTAAAAGGAAAAAAATGTATATATATATATACATTTCATTCAGCTGTGACTTAAACGCTAAATAGAAAAAAAATAGTACATTACCACAGACAAGCAACAAAAACACGCATTTCATTTTCGTAGTTTGATCTGTGACCACGTTCACAATAGCTCAACCAAGTAACTGCAGTTTGTCAATTTATACGCAGAGTCTAGGTGGCATTGTTAAATACGTAAGGTCAATGTCAAGATTGTTTAACACTTAAATCAGCTGTTGAAAGTCAAACTGTGTCGCATCATTGTTTAAAATCGACAGTTTTATGTTGTACTTAGTTTTAACAATAACAACTGATAAGAAATAAAGGCATTACAAGTTCGTCATGAACAGCTGATTTAAGCACAATGTTGTCCTTACGTGGTGCAACAAATTGAACACAAAAAAGGCGCAGCAAATAATTTGTAAGCTACTGATGAAATTTTAGAGAAACTACTAACAATGATACAGTAAAACCCTGATAATCCAAAATTAAGTAATTCGAACGTTCGATAATCCGAACTTAAGTAATACGAAATTTCGATAATACGAACTTAAGTAATTCGAACGTTCAATAATCCGAACCAAATATAAGCAAAAATAATTTTTGCTATAGCAACAGAAAATTTTACTCTAAGTTTTTTTGTTGTATCGAGGGACAGTTCTGAAACGTCCGAATATGTTGCGTTAAAATCAAATATTATTCGAAAATGTAACACACAATTTTAAAATATCCTGGAATTAATAATTTGTGTTTATTATTCATAGAAATGACATTAGGTAAAAAAAGCTTACAATAAAAATAAAATTTTAAAATATCAAATCAACGTTATATACATAGACTCACTTAACATTCACAGCACTTAAATGTAATTTTTTTTACTTGTTTGTGTGTTAGCACATATCTGAAAAAAATTTTTTCCATCTTGGCAGCTGGATTGGTAACGTGTCGTGCAGAAATTGCCGCGATGTTAAGACACAGTGTGTGTTGTAGTGGTGTGGCAGAAAACACCAAACTGTTAAAAAAACTGCTTTTCTATAAACGACAAACAAACTGCTTTTTCAAATGGAAACAAGCAGTTTGATTTGAACTGGTTTTTGATTTGTTAACAAGGAACGGACTGTTTTATTTGAACGTTGCCGCAAGCGCTAAAACTGTTTTCCTGCTGTTTGCCTGCTAACTGCTTTTCGTTCACCTGCTTTTATGCTTTTTCCCTTTATTCCAAAGTTGCTTGTTGCTTGTAGTGACGTAAGAACTGTTTGATCAATGTCAACGTTTATCTCTATTTTGTTGCGAGTTGTAATAACAACCTCTCACATTTTGTAAATACAGAGCCTAATTTTATTTAAACATATTTTTTATATTTATTATCAATCATCAATATTTTTTAATCAACTAAAAATATTCTAAATCGTTTACATTTTGGTAAATATGCAAAGGACTATTTAATTTTTAAGTAAAAAAAGAATACTTCTATTAGAAATTCATGCATTCTGTAAATATAAAATGGCATATATAATTATTACGTTTTGAGAATGCAATTTAATTATTACTACACTTATAAGGATTATTTTTATCCTTTCTAAATGCTTTGTACCCAAAAACAATTTAATGGGAATGAAAAAGTAGTCTTAGAAAACTGAACGTATGTGCTTTATGTTTTAGCTGCTAATACAACTTTGAGTTTCAGTTTTCTAAACCTGTTTTTATTCAACTGTTTTAAAAAGCAGCTTTTTTCCTCAACAAACAGTTTGTTGACGTTTTGTAAAAATAGCAGAAACGCCCACCTCTAGTGTGTTGTTTGGCACTGCTTTATACTGATAAGGGCAGTTGGAAAGTCCCATTATCTTCTTCCAGTGATACATAATGAAAATAAAAATTTGCCTAATCAGCTGTAACAGTAGCCTAAAATCTGAGTGATATGCAATCATTGAAAGCAAGACATTCTGTGAATACCGCCTTCTGTATTCAAAGGATTTTCTGTAATTCTGTAACTATTTTGTAGACCTACTATTATTTCTAAACACCATTTAAGTATAGTGCGATACAATTAACACTGTTATTAGCCACATTTATATTTAAGTTTTGGTAATCCGAACCACTTCCGGTCCCAATTAGTACAGATTATCGAGGTTCCACTGCACTACCAATAAAACCACGGCACTATTGAATTTTAGATACAGTGTAAATAAAGAAATATAATGTGTTAACTAGAAGACTTTGTGGTGAACAATATCAAATATTTCATTCACTTACAATCTTTATGTATACAGAGAAAAGAGAGATACTATTGAACACTAGATTGGCAAAAGAATTTAGGCCCAAGGAACTTTTTATGTTATTCTAAAAAAAAGACACACTTTACACATTTTTTAATAAAATCTATATATAGTAGGCTCAAAATTAAACTTTTTCGGAGCACCTTTCTGATGCGGTTTGTTGTTTTCTTTTAAATGGGTTGTGTCCAACTGAGTTTTTACGTAATATGGTCAAAGTTTAGGTGTGTAACAATCACTCAGAATATACTATTTGTCAAATTTGAAACTGCGCTGTTTTTTTGAAGTGAAAACTTCTTTAGCGACATTGTGCACTTTTTTTGGATGGGCAAAAAGCATTGAACTCGCGTCAGATATTATAGCGACACCATCACCGCTACTATGAGATATACTTATGTATACTGTGTATAGTATATAAAATAGTATAGGATGCAAGCCACGCGTATATACTATATATCGTTGGGCACTTTTTGGATGGGCGAAAATCATTGAACTCGCGTCAATTTTATAGCGACACCGTCACCGCTACCATGAGATATATAATGTATATATGTGTATATATAAATAGTATAGGACGCACGCCAAGCGCATATGCCCTTGAAGTATGATAAAACTTTCAGCTGTTTTCATTGTTGACTTTGTCTGTGACAGTCACTAAGGTTAGACGTGTTTTTATGAGCTCGACGATTTTCGTTTGTTAAAAGAAATGGATCAAAGAATGTGTATCAAATTTTGCGTAAAAATGGAACAAAGTGTGTGAAATATTAAAAAAGGCCTATGGTGAGTCTGCTATGGGTAAAACAAGAGTTTACGAATGGTATAAGCGTTTCCAAGAAGGCTGTGAAGACGTTGAAAATTACGAACGCCCTGGACGCCCCAGCTCATCAACAACCGATGAAAACGTGGAAAAAGTGAAATAAATGGTTATGAACAATCGCCGAATCACAATTAGAGAGGTCGCTGATGAAATTGGCATATCGATTGGATCTTGTCATGACATCGTTTCCAATGTTTTGTGTATGAAACGCGTGGCAGCAAAATTCGTTCCAAAATTGTTGAATTTTGAACAAAAACAGCGGCTAATGGAAGTTGCTCAGGAGTCACTAAATGAAGTCAACGACGATGCAGAATTACTGAAACGTATTATAACAGTGACGAAACATGGGTTTACGGATATGACGTCGAAACTAAGGCTCAATCATCCCAGTGGAGGCATTCTGGCTCGCCAAGACCGAAAAAGGCTTGACAAGTGCGGTCAAACGTGAAGGTTATGCTCACTGTGATCTTCGATATTAATGGCATAGTGCATTATGAATTTCTGCCACCAGGTGAAACTGTCAATAAGGAGTACTACCTACAAGTTCAACGTCATTTGCGTGAAGCAATCCGAAAAAAACGCCCGGATCTGTGGAAAAACTATTCATGGCTTTTGCACTACGATAATGCACCAGCTCACACTTCATTGCTTGTTCGTGAATTTTTGGTCAAAAACAGTACTGTAACGATGCCCCAGCCTCCATATTCGCCAGACATGGCTCCGTGTGACTTTTTCCTATTTACAAAAATAAAGAGAACCTTAAAGGGCCGCGTTTTACAGCAGCAGATGACATTAAAAGCGCATCGCTGAAAGAACTAAAGGCTATCTCAAAGATTGAGTTTGAGAAGTGTTTCGAGGATTGGAAGAAACGCTGGCACAAGTGCATAATCTCCAATGAGGACTATTTTGAAGGCGACAACATCAATGTAGAAGAATAAATAAATATTTTGTTCAAAAAATTAAAATTCTCGTTACTTTCTGAACACACCTCGTATGTGTTTTTTCTACAGTATATACGTAATTCACAAAGTATAAAGAGCACGTGTTTTTATATACACTGTTAATATTCTTCTTTTTGTTTTCGAAATCTTCAAGTAAACACTAAAAAAAAAAAAAAATTATTTTAGTCGGATTACAATATTTATACCTAATACAAGGATTAGTTTATAGTATTTAGGTAGCTAAAAATATCGTGCCGGATCATGTAATAGTACATACTGATAAATAAAACAATTCGTGCGAAATAATTCCCTAAATATTCCAAAACATTCAAAAATGCACAACATTATTGTTCAAGTTTTCACTTCTGTCGGCACTCCCGGAATGCAGCCCGCATTTTTTCTTCCGTTGGATGCCTTACCATTAGAAAAAAAGTAAACACTGACTTTCAAATTGGCAGTTTTTCAATAATTTGTTGCTTCCTTGGAGTTGTGATGTAAAGCTAAAATTATTTTAAAAAATTACTTTTCGTCAGATTGTTAGTAACTGTAAATTAGATAATGAGCTATTTTAACAGCCAAAATGGTAACACCCTGGTGTGGGTGCTGAAAATGAGACCGATCTCTAGAAACGTTTTGAGAAGTTGAAATATACGGTAGGCCTATAATTGACCGGGCAAATACAACGTATCATGTTTCAACTCGACCGTTCGACATGTTGGTTTGTGTGTTTGTTACGCAAACATATTGAACGATTGTTTTCAAATTTGGTACGGAGGTACTGTATAAAGGCCGAACGACGTATATGTACGAATTTTCCATATTCACTTCCTTTTCAAGATAGCGACTTCTGATTTACAATAATAAATGTACGCAATTTTAGCCAAACGCATTGACTGATTGTTTTGAAAGTTGATACGTCTCTTTTATAAAAATCCAAAAATAAGTTTTTCTCTATTTACTTCCGTTTCAAGATGGCAGTTTTTGATTTAACAATGCATTGGCCGATTGTTCTGAAATTTGGCACGAAGGTTCCTTTTATAAAGTTTCTACGATATATCTATAAGATTTTTTTCTCATTCACTTCTGTTTCAAGATGATTGGTTCTGATTTATAATGACGAGTGTAAGCAGTTTTAGCCAAACGCATTAACAGACTGTTTTGAAATTCAGTACGAAGATATCTTGTATAAAGCCCAAATGACATATATATATATATATATATATATATATATATATAACATTTTGTCATATTTACTTCCGTTTCAAGATAGCGGCCTCTGATTTAACGATAACGAGTTTACTTAGTTTTGGCCTAACGATTTGACTGATTATTTTGAAATTCAGTACGACGATATCTTGTATAAAGCCCAAATGACATATATGTAACATTTTGTCATATTTATTTCCGTTTCAAGATAGCGGCCTCTGATTTAACGATAACGAGTTTACTTAGTTTTGGCCTAACGATTTGACTGATTATTTTGAAATTCAGTACGACGATATCTTGTATAAAGCCCAAATGACATATATGTAACATTTTGTTATATTTACTTCCGTTTCAAGATAGCGGCCTCTGATTTAACGATAACGAGTTTACTTAGTTTTGGCCTAACGATTTGACTGATTATTTTGAAATTCAGTACGACGATATCTTGTTTAAAGCCCAAATGACACATATGTAACATTTTGTCATATTCACTTCTGTTTCAAGATAGCGGCCTCTGATTTAACGATAACGAGTTTACTTAGTTTTGGCCTAACGATTTGACTGATTATTTTGAAATTCAGTACGACGATATCTTGTTTAAAGCCCAAATGACACATATGTAACATTTTGTCATATTCACTTCTGTTTCAAGATAGCGGCCTCTGATTTAACGATAACGAGTTTACTTAGTTTTGGCCTAACGATTTGACTGATTATTTTGAAATTCAGTACGACGATATCTTGTTTAAAGCCCAAATGACACATATGTAACATTTTGTCATATTTACTTCCGTTTCAAGATAGCGGCCTCTGATTTAACGATAACGAGTTTACTTAGTTTTGGCCTAACGATTTGACTGATTATTTTGAAATTCAGTACGACGATATCTTGTTTAAAGCCCAAATGACACATATGTAACATTTTGTCATATTCACTTCTGTTTCAAGATAGCGGCCTCTGATTTAACGATAACGAGTTTACTTAGTTTTGGCCTAACGATTTGACTTATTATTTTGAAATTCAGTACGACGATATCTTGTATAAAGCCCAAATGACACATATGTAACATTTTGTCATATTTATTTCCGTTTCAAGATAGCGGCCTCTGATTTAACGATTACGAATTTACTTAGTTTTGGCCTAACGATTTGACTGATTATTTTGAAATTCAGTACAAAGATATCTTGTATAAAGCCCAAATGACATATATGTAACATTTTGTTATATTTACTTCCGTTTCAAGATAGCGGCCTCTGATTTAACGATGACGAGTTTACTTGGTTTTGGCTTAACGATTTGATTGATTATTTTGAAATTCAGTACAAAGATATCTTGTATAAAGCCCAAATGACATATATGTAACATTTTGTTATATTTACTTCCGTTTCAAGATAGCGGCCTCTGATTTAACGATGACGAATTTACTTAGTTCTGGCCTAACGATTTGACTGATTATTTTGAAATTCAGTACAAAGATATCTTGTATAAAGCCCAAATGACATATATGTAACATTTTGTTATATTTACTTCCGTTTCAAGATAGCGGCCTCTGATTTAACGATGACGAATTTACTTAGTTCTGGCCTAACGATTTGACTGATTATTTTGAAATTCAGTACAAAGATATCTTGTATAAAGCCCAAATGACATATATGTAACATTTTGTTATATTTACTTCCGTTTCAAGATAGCGGCCTCTGATTTAACGATGACGAATTTACTTAGTTCTGGCCTAACGATTTGACTGATTATTTTGAAATTCAGTACAAAGATATCTTGTATAAAGCCCAAATGACATATATGTAACATTTTGTTATATTCACTTCTGTTTCAAGATAGCGGCCTCTGATTTAACGATTACGAATTTATTTAGTTTTGGCCTAACGATTTGACTTATTATTTTGAAATTCAGTACGAAGATATCTTGTATAAAGCCCAAATGACATATATATATAACATTTTGTCATATTTACTTCCGTTTCAAGATAGCGGCCTCTGATTTAACGATAACGAGTTTACTTAGTTTTGGCCTAACGATTTGACTTATTATTTTGAAATTCAGTACGACGATATCTTGTATAAAGCCCAAATGACATATATGTAACATTTTGTTATATTTATTTCCGTTTCAAGATAGCGGCCTCTGATTTAACGATAACGAGTTTACTTAGTTTTGGCCTAACGATTTGACTGATTATTTTGAAATTCAGTACGACGATATCTTGTATAAAGCCCAAATGACATATATGTAACATTTTGTCATATTTATTTCCGTTTCAAGATAGCGGCCTCTGATTTAACGATAACGAGTTTACTTAGTTTTGGCCTAACGATTTGACTGATTATTTTGAAATTCAGTACGACGATATCTTGTATAAAGCCCAAATGACATATATGTAACATTTTGTCATATTTATTTCCGTTTCAAGATAGCGGCCTCTGATTTAACGATAACGAGTTTACTTAGTTTTGGCCTAACGATTTGACTGATTATTTTGAAATTCAGTACGACGATATCTTGTATAAAGCCCAAATGACATATATGTAACATTTTGTCATATTTATTTCCGTTTCAAGATAGCGGCCTCTGATTTAACGATAACGAGTTTACTTAGTTTTGGCCTAACGATTTGACTGATTATTTTGAAATTCAGTACAAAGATATCTTGTATAAAGCCCAAATGACACATATGTAACATTTTGTCATATTTATTTCCGTTTCAAGATAGCGGCCTCTGATTTAACGATTACGAATTTATTTAGTTTTGGCCTAACGATTTGACTTATTATTTTGAAATTCAGTACGAAGATATCTTGTTTAAAGCCCAAATGACATATATGTAACATTTTGTCATATTTACTTCCGTTTCAAGATAGCGGCCTCTGATTTAACGATTACGAATTTATTTAGTTTTGGCCTAACGATTTGACTTATTATTTTGAAATTCATTACGAAGATATCTTGTTTAAAGCCCAAATGACCTATATGTAACATTTTGTCATATTTACTTCCGTTTCAAAGTAGCGGGCTCTGATTTAACGATAAGAGCTCGGTAGCTGATTTAACCACCAAGGTAGTTGATGGTTATTTCCTGTAATACTGGCTGAACGGCAAGACTAGCTGCACCTATTGAGAGGATTTAGACGTCCCTCGCGGTACCCGAGTCTAACACATACTTACACTTACAACACTACACTTACGACTTTAACACTTTACAGTCACACTTATATTTAGGGAGGCGATAATAGCCTTAATGTGCTTTTCATCTTAAAAAAATAATGAACGGCAAGATATCTCTCATAATTTTGACAGCTCATTGAGAGAGAGCATAAAATGTCCAATTAAGTTTTTTTCGTAAATATTACGATTACCAATTAATGTCGGTGTACGTTACGAACGTTCTGTATATTAATTAAGACTATATTGCGAAGCGTACTGCTCTTTGAACCACCAGTACAGGTCTATTATATGAAAATGAACACGACAGCGTCAAAATTCATTTCGTGTTAATAAAATTTGAAAATCTAGATTGATAATTGATATACATTTTAATGTATTAAAAATTGTGAAATAGAAATTTAAAAAAACAATAATGTAAGATGAAAAAGTTATGATTTTTTAAGGTTTTGTATAGCTAAGTTATTACTGAAGATGTTGGCGCCATGGTTGATTTTCGCATGAAAATCCACCCTGTAATATTGATTTTCCGAAATTCAAAATACATAAATACACAATATTTGTATGTATTTTTATAGATCCCTATTCCGTGTTATTGAAAAATTAAAAAATAGGTTTTTATCCGATATTACAAGAAAGCTCTCCCCGTAGCTCAGTCGGTAGCGTAGCGGACAGTTCGCTTTAGTTATGGCACAAAGTATAGACGTTACAAAAAAAGTAACAAATAGTTTTCCGGCTTTCCTCTAATTTCTCTATTCTTTTAAAACTGCAAGTTTCATAATTCTCCCACTTATTCCTTTAAGCGCTAAGTTGTATATCATACAGACAGACAAACAAATCACTTAATTTCAATAATACGTATGGACTGTAAATATGGGTTGTTAGAGCCAATTACCAAGCCAGATTAGTGCTATCGGTGGCTTGCTTAGGCCTATTCATTAATAGTGGACCTCGCAGTATAGGCCTACTGCTTACTCTTTGTTGATATTCAAAGCGCTCCATGACAGCGATCATAATTTCTTCCACCAATTTAACCGGTGACCGTAATATTGACGAAAAATGTTACTTGACCAAATTTATTTATCAATTGTATGATCTTTCTCTACGAACCGGTCAAAATTATAATAGGTATTACAGGTAATAACCAGCAACTACACTCTCAAAGTTGAATCAAAGCCCGCCTTCTTGAAACAAAAGTGAATGGGGAAACGTCTTACACATACGTCTTTCGGGCTTTATTTCGTATCAAATTTGAAAACAATCAGCCAATACGTTTGATTAAAATTTCGTACACTCGTCATCGTTAAATCGTATGCATCCATTTCTAAAAGGAAGTAAATATAGGAAAATGTTACACATATCTCATTTTGGGCTGTATACAATAATAATATATTTTCTTACCATATTACAAAATCGGTTACATGTTTGGCCAAAACTGCGTAACAAACAAGCACACACACACACACACACACACACACACACACACACACACACACACACACACACACACACACACACACACAAATTGTGGTCAAGTTGAAACAGAGACAATCCTTCGCTCGGTCAAGTCTATCACTTAAAAGTTAACGAACTATTTAATAGTACTTATTATTATCACCAGACTTGTGAAGGCACGAGTGGACAGGAGGAGAAGGGGGGCAAGACAAACCCAACACTCAAACTTAAGTTATCTATATACTCGCACTAAGTTATCTACATAAATGTTGTATTTGTTGAAGTGTACAGTTAACCTAGAATTTTAGTGAATGTGTTTGTGTGCATCTTGTTGATTAGTCTTGTGAGTAGGGCTTAGCATACATAGCCTAGTGAGGCGATGCAGTACTAAAAACAGCATTCATTTATTTACAGTAATTTATTAGCTACACACAAATCGGCTACAGAATAATTCAATACTTAAAATTAAGCGGAACATCCAGTAATGGCTTTCGTACGCAGAATGGCTTGTTTCTTCAAATCCGTATGTTTAAACTATCGATGAATGAAATAAAATTTTCAAAATTTAAAATAAGCTTAAAATATAACAATTTGCAGATTATATAAAAGATTTTTCCAAATCGTATGTTGAACATGAACTGGCAAGCTTATGCTGAATTATGTTCCACATGATACGTTTTGTTTAAAACTCTTTATTAAGTTCATATTTTCAAACACACGATTCCAAAACTATAATAAATATAAAAAAAGCTAAACATTATCCAGTTTTGAACAAACTACGTATTTTTTTTTTTTTTTTTTTTTTTTTTGAATTTGGTATTACTAATTAATAGTGATGACGCACTAAGTGTAATATTTATTTTGACCATTTGCAACATTTTGAATTTAAGAGAAATAATAGTAGGTCTAATAACTTTAAGTGTGAAAAATATAATATATATATATATATATATATATATATATATATATATATATATAGATATATATAGATATAGATAGATAGATAGATAGATAGATAGATATGTAGATAGGTAGATAGTCCCGATTAACCATTATTCTCAGGTGACGGATGACAGAATAGACCGATAACAGAAATACACCTCGTACTTTCGGCGATCGATAAAAATAACATGTTATAATCTGTTTGTAGCACAGAATGTTTTATTATTATTTTGTGAGAATGTAGTAAAACTCTTACATTTTCTATTTAACTCTAATTATATATTACACAAATTTTACATACATAAGTCTATAATACAGTAAATTAGCCACACTTAACCTTTCGACAAGCATTCCACTAATTTCAGAATATTCACGTGTCTGTCACGTGATCGACTTATACGCTGAATGGTATTATCGTAAATAGTGTGAGTGTTTACATTCCAATAGGAACATCTTACAATCTTTCAGAATTTGTTTACTTCTTTGAAATGTTTCTTTCTCGTTTTAATAAATGATAGGATCGTTTACTTTTCGATTATCAATGCTTTCTTAGGGTAGCAATTAGTGTCAGCTGCAATCATTATGCTATAGATAAGTCGTGTCCAGTTAGTATTTTATTTTGTCTAGAAGGTTTCTTTTATTATTTATTACAAATTAATTAAAAGATTGTTTAAAAATGTCAGCTGATAACAAAATTAACCTGACGATTAATAGAAACTGATGGTTTATCGAGACTCTAATGTGTATATATGTATATATATAATTATTTAATCACTCTGTGTTTTCATAGATCCGAAAATAGTGAAGGTTTAGTGATATCTTTCAACAGCACATTTAGATGCACATGAACTTGTGATATTTTGAGGTTATGTTATACAAACTGTTTAATGTTTGGATAGCCATTTTTAGAAGTTTCTGCTGTTTTTTACTGTTTGGAGGTTTAATCAAAGATCTATATTTTCGTTGTGTCTGTCTGTCAGTTATATATATATATATATATATATATATAATCATATACAAATTGCATTCGTTCAAACTGTATTATCGGAATTAAATGCTTATTTAATCACGCTGTATTTTCCAAATATATGAAATTGATTCAATAATAATTCCTCTGATTCCAAATAATTCAACATGATTTACTTGCATTGAATAGTACAGATCGGTTGAACTGTTTATATTTTGTAGCAGTTAACAAAAACCCTTACGCACACAGGAAACCTCCTCAACAAATTGGCTGTGTGATTTTTTTTATTAAAAAAAGTTTAGTATATACTTAGTGGTTTAAACTAAGGATATGGCATTTCATTCATAGATAAAAAGGTTGATTTTGCATTACGAATTCTGTGAAAATTTCCAGAATGAATTATCCGGGACATATGTGTTACGAAAATCCTAACCTAATCTATCATAATGTTTTGCAACAACAACGTTTCAATCTCTTTGACTCAACTCACAAGTATTTACTCAGTGATAAACCGCCAGCTTACTTACAGAATGTTTCATTAAGCTATTAGATCATAGCAATTACAACTTATAAGTCTCTGTGGTGTAAATTTATGAAATAGGATCTTCTATAAACTTTGCCCAAAAATATTCTAATAGATTCTTTCTTTGTTATAGCACCACTAAACATGAAGTTCAGGACATCATACGCTGCTTTCAAGATCATGTTCTGGGTGTGTCAGCTGACGGGGTTGCTGGCAGTGGCGTCCATGTTTATATGGGTGTTTTGCTACCGCAAGGGCCTGGCTTGGCATGACTTCCCCAAACAGCAGTTCAACTGGCATGTTCTCTGCATGTCTATTGGCATGGTGTACTTAGCAGGCAATTGTTAGTCTTTCCTCTTATTGGTCTGGCTAGTAGCTAAGTCTGAAAAGAGATCTCGGGTTCGGTTTAGGCTACTGCAAAAATGCATTGTGTTAAAGCGTGTGCGGAAATTTAAATTTAGATTATATCCGGTCCGTAGCACGTCATTTGGTACGTGAGTGGACAAATTGTTTCGCCTTAAATTTATACAGTAAATATAAACTGTATAATATCTGTTACAGTGTTTTTAAACTACAGCACTTATTGTATGATACAATATTTGTTCAAATTTTGTTAACTAACTTTGTTACTTATTGTAAAATGAAAGATCGATACACCGTGAGTCGAACAAAAAAATATTCTGCTTGATGCAGTGTTACCAACATTGCCATAGTAGCGAAAACATATTTATACATATTTTAACTTTACCAGTAATGGTCTCTACGGTTGCACCGTCCGACAACTCTGTCCTTCCGTCAGTCCTGTTTATGTTCATGCCATACTCTATGGAAGATTATACTAGTAGTGCTCGTAACTATTTCCGCCAATTTAACCGGTAACCCTATTTAAGAAAAATGTTACTGAACCAACTTTAATGGAAATTCTATGTTCTTTCTCCACAGAGCGGTGAAAATTATGATAGGTTTTACCGTTCAGCCAGTATTAAAGGAAATAATCAGCAACTACACTGTCAATGTTGAATCAGGACCCCCATTTTGAAACGGAAGTGAATGGGAAAAAATTTATACATACGTCTTTCGGGTTTTGATCAAGGTACATTCGTACCAAATTTCAAAATAATCAGCCAACGCGTTTGTTTAAAATTGCGTGCACTCGTCATCGTTAAATCAGTGGTCGCCATCTTGAAACGGTAGTAAATAGAAAACAATGCTACACATACGTATTTTCAGCTATATACCTTTTTAGCTGTATATCTTTGTACCAAATTTCAAAACAATCGATTAATGCGTTTGGTTAAAACGGCATACATTTATTGAAAATCAGAGGCCGCCATTTTGAAACGAAAGTGAATGGGAAAAATCTTACACATATGTCGTAAGGGTTTTAAACAAGGTAGTCTTACTTCCATACCAAATTTCAAAATAATCGGGCAGTGCGTTTGGCCAAAACTGCGTAATAAACAAACCAAATGCTGAACGGTCGAGTTGAAATAGAGATCAGCCGCCTCGGTGGCCTAGTTGATAGCGTTCTGGGCTTTCACCTCGAGGACCCGGGTTCGATTCCCGGCCAGGGCTTGGCATTTTCATACGCTATAAATCATCCCATCGTCTGCATTAGCCCAAGTGTGCACAATAGTCGAACGTTAAACACCAAAGAGCCGCCTCGGTGGCCTAGTTGATAGCGTTCTGGGTTTTCACCTCGAGGACCCGGGTTCGATTCCCGGCCAGGGCTTGGCATTTTCATACGCTATAAATCATCCCATCGTCTGCATTAGCCCAAGTGTGCACAATAGTCGAACGTTAAACACCAAAGAGCCGCCTCGGTGGCCTAGTTGATAGCGTACTGGGCTTTCCCCTCGAGGACACGGGTTCGATTCCCGGCCAGGGCTTGGCATTTTCATACGCTATAAATCATCCCATCATCTGCATTAGCCCAAGTGTGCACAATAGTCGAACATTAAACACCAAAGAGCCGCCTCGGTGGCCTAGTTGATAGCGTACTGGGCTTTCCCCTCGAGGACACGGGTTCGATTCCCGGCCAGGGCTTGGCATTTTCATACGCTATAAATCATCCCATCATCTGCATTAGCCCAAGTGTACACAACAGTCGGACACAAAACACAAAAAAAAAAAAAAAAAAAAAAAAAAAAAAATGAAATAGAGATCTTACTTCGCGCCGTTAAAATTTACAGTATTTGTTCTAAAATAACTGTTTAATTTTTGTAAATTACAATCTTGTTCGCTTTGCTCGTTTGTTGACGTTGGTCTTGAACCTCGAAAGATTTGTTTTTTGTTAGTTTTCCATGATTCTTGCTTTTAGAGTATGAAACCACAAAAAATATATTTTTGAGTGATCTCTTTTACTTGAAACATTTGAGCCTGCATATGTTATATATTCAATGATTAGGCTAAACATTATTTCCGAGGTCATACACAATATTCTCTCACGGTTGGTGTACTGCTTGACTTAATACTGGTATTTAATTTGTCAATGATATCAGCCGAAATTCCCACTTGATCTGAAATTAATTGAAAAATTTCCCCAAATGATAAAACAATACTTACGCAACAGTCTGTTTATTTTGTTAAGTTGCGTAGTGTTGTACAATAAAAAATCCACCACGCATGCGCATTTTCTATAATCACCAAATTAAAATTCCCTAAATCGCTATATGGATTTAGAAAATACGTACTTAATATTTAAAGAAAATATATATATATATATATATATATATATATATATATATATATATATATATATATATATATATATATATATATATATATATATATATATATATATATAGTTTAAATATTTGTTTTAAGATCCAGTCAGTCTAGACCAATCTCGTTCAAATTTAGAATGTGGGAGTATTTCAACAATGTCTTGAATTTTTTTAAATCCAGAATTTAAGAGATTCTGCCAAAAAAATAAAACAAATGTATTTTTTTAAATTCTAAAACGAATTTAACTAGTTTGATTAAAACTTAAATTTATTCGCCGTAAAAATTTCGGTTAAAAAATGCAGATGGCAGTGGAGGACACGGTCGTAAGTTTCAAACGTGATAATATCAAATGATTTTGAATCCAAATTACCGGCTGTCACGCCCAAAGCAGACAGATCTTCTTGTAATACGCACAGCGATCACAATATAACTGTCTGTTTTTGTACTTACATATTTGATGTTTATAACTGTAGAAATAATAATTTTAAACAAAATTATGAATGGTTTTAAATCTTAAGAATTTCGTTACGTGCTTCTGCTCAATACACATGCCTCCATCTCTAGACGGATTTATGCCGCCTCGGTGGCGTAGTGGATAGCGTACTAGGCTTTCACCCCGAGGACCCAGGTTCGATTCTGGGCGAGGGTTTGGCATTTTAATACGCTATAAATCATCCTATCGTCTGTATTAGCCCAAGTGTGCACAATAGTCGAACGTTAAACACACACACACACACACACACACACACACACACACATACAAAAAGACGGATTTATAAAACATTATAATATAAACATTTGCATTAAGGATAATCCAAATTCACTATAATTTTCCATAATTGATCACATGCAAATATTTTTAACCCAAATCTAATTTGTCTATACCTTTAGAATAATTACAGCAATACGTAATACGTAACCATTGAACAGTAAATATGTAGTAGGCCTACTGTAGATAGTCTAGAACAGGGGTCTCCAAACTTTCCAGCCTTAGGGCCATACTGATTACTCCAGTAAGTTCCGAGGGCCAAAACCTTATTAATAATTATTAACATAAATAATTAATATTAATAATTATTTAATAATGTCATATAATAATTATTTAATAATAGTGTCATATTAATAATTATTCAACATAAAATTAGAATACTTCAGTAAACTAAATTTAATTTGCTATAAAAAATATGTTCTTTAATAGGAGTTTTCAAGTATGCTAGCTCTCCGCGGGCCGGACAAAATCTGTCCGCGGGTCGGATGTGGCCCTCGAGCCGTAGTTTGGAGACCCCTGGTTTAGAACATTGTAGCATAATTAGGTAAGTAAAATACAATATTTTCTTTTAAACTTTAAAATATATTATCTTATTTCTTTGCAGCTGTTCTTACATTCCGGGCACTCAGATACGTAGACAAGGGCACCTTAAAGCTAATACACGCATCCATAGGGGGATTGATATTGTTATTGTTCGTTCTGGGCTTGTATGCAATCGTAGACGGTCACAACTATTCAGTGCCTCCTAAAGAAAATTTCTTCTCTCTGCACAGCTGGCTTGGCATCGCTGCTTTCTTGATCTACGTATCTCAGGTAATATTTACAAGAAATATAGTTATAACATATTTATATAAGCGATTTTATCGTCTGATTATTACTTATAACTTTCTCTCAATTATGGGAGCGTCGAAACTCAGCTGATATGATAGACATTTACGCAGATTCGAATCTAGTTAATACCGTTATATTTTTCCGTGATTTACTTCAGTTTCTCGTCTTCATAAGTCTAACTGTCATATACTAAAGACGTTAAACCACAAGAAATCCTTCCAATCAGTCTCCTGCTTTACTATGAGAGACTTTTATTATTTTAGGCTACATAATCTAACCTCAACTTATTGGTAAGCTTGTCTTGGATGACAAGAACTATTCAGCTGCTCAAATACATTACATGAGCACTAATGATCCAAGAATCGTCCACCAATAATTTTCTGGATTTCGAAAATATGTCGACAGAATGTAACAACAAAATTATCGAACTATTTTGCATAAATTAATTTCCAGGAAGTAACAACATTATATAACATCACCTAAACGAACATTATGGTAATAGCTTAAAAGTAGATAACCTAGCGAAATCGCCCGTTTTAATGGACCGATAAAGTGATCGATTAAATCAGGTGTTCTCAATTTTTTTCTGCTTCGACCCCTAAATAAGTTTTTTTTACTCTGTAGGCCCCATATGTTTACAATGTGTTGCACAAAAATCACCGCAAATGAAGCTTTTATTATGAGCAATTCAGTAATAAATTTTTTTTAAAATAATTTGTATCTTGTATTATTAGATATACATTAAAGATATAATTGTTTACAGAAGCAGAAATTTAAATAAAATGTAAATCACATAAGTACATAAAATTTTAATGAGATGGTTGCAGTTTATGTCCTTCAATTATCTTACTTATATTTGGGGAAGTATTTGTTAATATTAATCACCACGTTCTGATATATTGAATCGATTTTATTTATTTACAACTTTGTAAATAAATAAATTATTTACATAGATAAATCCTGCCTCAACCAAGTAAGACAAGGAAGTGCTAACAATAGTGGTTCGCTAATACTTGTTAACCTGGCATATTTTGTGTAAATGTCCAAAATTCGGCATATCCACTTGTTTGAAAGTTGATTTTGAGTTTAAAATTCTCTTAAGTTCAGTCAATTGTTCTTGTAGTGAGAAGTCAATATCGGCCATGTCACTTTTAAATGGTCTTATAATCCCAGATGGAACATTTAAATTTTCTAAATCCTTTTAATTCAATCGACCCACTTCAAAGTACAATAGACCCCAAGGAGTCCACCTGGACTCTGTTGAGAACCCCTGGATTAAATCGTCAAATAATCATAACTTTTTTTAAAAAAACCTGATTTTACAGTAGTAGTCACCGTTAAAAATTAGATAAGTTAATATTTCAGATATTGAAATTAATTTGAAATCGAAAATCAACCTTGCCACATGCCTCGTTCATGTTATATTAGGCCTATTTATAAACATATTTATCTAATATTTTAATTGACTGCCATTTTGAAACAGCTTTGCTGGGGAACTTGTCCATACTACTACCAGAATAAATTTTCTGCAAATTTTTAGAATTTTGTTTTTACACTTCATGTAGACAATGTATATCACGATTATAATTACAATACAATTCAGTTATTTCTGTCTTCCTGCCTTGTCATACAAATTGATTAGGCGTCATTAGATAGAGTACCGTCGTAATCAGCAATCGAACTTTCGCACGTACACCGCTCTTTCTTGACATTTGTATTGTTTGCCAAACAGATAAGAAAATATAGAAGTTGAAGTGAGGTCTTGAGTACCGAATTGGATTGCTTATCATTATTAATGTTCTTTCATATGTACCAATTATTTTCGGTTATTGTTCTTTACAATAAACCTAATATAATGAAACACCACATTACAAAATAAAAATAAATGTAAGATTACATTAATCTTAATGTACATTACATTAATGTAAGTGGAGTTGTATCTGGAATTACATTAATGTATGTGAGATTTTATCTGGAAATACATTAATAGATGGCCTGGGATTACATTAATATATGTGGGATTGCATCTGAGATTACATTAATATAGGGGGGATTGTATCTGGAATTATATTAATGTATGGGGGATTTTATCTGGAATTACATTAATAGATGGAATTGTATCTAGGATTACATTAATATATGTGGGTTTATATCTCAGATTACATTAATCTACATTAATGCAATTTATATCAATATGTAATCTATATTAATATAGTTGGATTGTATCTGGAGTTACATTAATATACCCCGCAGGGGAGTGCAGACTAGCTGCACCTATTGAGAGTATTTAAACATCCCTCATGGTACCCGAGTCTAACACACTCTTAGACTTACGACTTTAACACTTTACACTCACACTTACATTTAGGGAGGCGATAATAGCCTTAATGTGCTTTTCGCCTTAAAATAACAACAAAAATATATTAATGTAAGGGGGATTTTATCTGGCACTACATTAATAGGTGGAATTGTATCTTTGATTACAATAATATATGTGGCATTGATCTACATTAATATAGTTGGCATTGTATCTGGGATTAAATTAATGTAAGTTGAATTGTATCTGGAATTACATTAATAGGTGGAATTGTATCTTTGATTACAATAATATATGTGGCATTGATCTACATTAATATAGGTGGCATTGTATCTGGGATTAAATTAATGTAAGTTGAATTGTATCTGGAATTACATTAATGGTTGTGGGATTTTACCTGGAATTACATTAATGTTTGTGGGATTAATAGATTGAAGTATATCCGGGATTAAATTAATATAGGTGGGATTGTATCTGTGATTATATGCATTTTTCAGTACGATAATACTATAGCGATACCTCATTAGCTTCGACCGCTAATGCAGTTAGCTTGCAATGCAGTTTTTGGATGGCAATGGATTTTACGTCAACGAGGCTTGGATCACGTTCTGTTTATATTAAGGTACTCGCACGAACATGAATGAACCTTGAGTTGTGTCGGTCGTCTCCTCATGTACCATACACCAGCTCTCAAGGCTCTTCTGAATGCAAACGTTTTGCGGCATGGTTTATAGACATGCCTCCCAGTGGAGGACATCGGACAACTGCACGTGACTGTTTTAAGGGGTTAGGGACCGCCTTTTCAGGCCGAATACACCAAAAAGCTAGATGTGCAAGTGTTCCACTACCATACATTTAAATACTAGTAATGGCAGAGATAACCGAAAGCTTCAGTGCCAGTTTTTTAGACTACTAATCATTTCAATGTACTGTATAATAATAAAATACTATATACCAGTATGTTTCTCATTTAAGAAATTATAATGTCTACATTCATTAACATCAGAAAGTTCATTTAATTAATCTGTCTTTTTTTACTGAAGTTCTACTGGCCTTCAAAACGTCAGCTATAAGCTTGTTAATTTCACCTTATACTTCACGTTAAACCGACTCCAATGCGTTTAACAAGATCCAGAATCTTGTGTGGAGTGCCCTTGTGAAGTTCGTCGTTTGGTTGTTAAAGTCCAAGGTACCTTCTTCTGTACTCCAGGGCCTCGCATTCGTGACGTATGTGTACTGTGGTTTCAGGTTATTGTTCGTACAGGAGTTAATTAGGCGAGATTTACAGTAAACCCACCTTATTGTAATAACGCCGAATGTGGACCTATCTTAGGGATCTCCTGTTGAACTGAGCATGTGTCCTTGTCAGTGCAGAGTCTGGTCCTGAGAGAAGACGTTTTCCTAATCGTTTGGCCAGAGGATTGTCACTATCGTTTGACGTGCTCTTCTCTAGCCCACTTCATTACAGTACTTCTCGTTAAAAACAACTTTACCCAGACCCCAAGACGCTAATTGCCTAAAAGGTTTAGGTTTTAGAAGTGTGTGATTTGACATAGGCGTATGACAGAAAAGCATGTGTGGTGAATTATTGCCTTCGCCCAATTCTTTAAAAAATGTAACATTTCAAAATCCACCTGTTTTTCTGTTTTAATATTTATTTTGAATATACGAGTAAATTTCTTTTTCAGGCTCTTCTAGGTACAGTAACATACTTGTACCCACAATTAGGGCCCGAGCTACGTATAGCCTACTTACCATTTCATGTATTTTTGGGAATGGTTGGTTTTATCGTCTCTTGCGTCACTCTACTTTTGGGTCTGTTCGAAGAAGCCTTAGACGTGTAAGTAAACAATACTTATTTAATCAAGTTTGAGTGAAATAAGTTTAACTATTGTCAGACAAATATACACACAGGCATCATTTTATGAACCTTTTTTATTATTTAATGAAAGACTTGCCGTTAGGATAATTCATCTCAAAATTATTTTTTTCTACTTTTTTCTACTTTTTTTCTACTTTTTCCTCAAAGAGATCGATTTTGATATTTGTTTAAATTTTTTTAATTTAAATTAATTCTTATAAATTAATTATAAAAATTATAGATAATTTTAGACCAACCAATTTTAATTGATAAACTGTTTAATTGTGACTGTGAAACACAATTAATTTTGATCACAAATTAATTATTGATGTGACTTAGACAGTTTATTGAGGCTTCAAAAAATATTGAACACAGAACTACTTTTCTCATGGCTTCTCTTTGTCATTCTTCTTTTGATATAGTTTAGTTGTTTCATTTTAATTTCTAGTTTTAGTCACATATGAAGTTAGATTTTATATTACTTTGTAAATGTAAAAACAATACTATGAAATAGTAGTATTAAATAGAAATTATTAAAATTAATAGAACAGCGGTCAGGATTCATTTTTATATTTTCGATATATTTTGAAAATTTTAAATGCTAACATCCAGATTTTAATGTTTATTTTGAAGTCATACTTTCAAAACACTATGAGATAAAAAAATATTTTTGAAGGGAGCAGCTGCTTGCTTCGATTACTTTAATATTTTTGAAAAAATAATTTAAAGTGAGAAATTAATTTGACTTTAAGAAAATGTAATCTAGCTTATTCATTTTTCTAAAGAAACCTACAAAATTTTTTTTTTTTTTTTTTGGTGTTTTAACGTCCGACTATTGTGCACACTTGGGCTAATGCAGACGATGGAATGATTTATAGCGTATGAAAATGCCAAGCCCTGGCCGGGAATCGAACCCGGGTCCTCGGGGTGAAAGCCCAGTACGCTATCAACTAGGCCACCGAGGTGGTTAAGAAACCTACAAATACTTCTTTTAAACTTTATTTCTTTATATTAAAGTTTGATGTGCACCATTTTATGAAAATTTATGGGAAATATTTGTATGGAACATTCTACGAACGATATGGAACATTATTTATCATATACGTTCCACCACAATTAATTATTATTCCAAAAACGCACGTTAAAATTGGAAATTGTGAATAAATTAATTAAAAGTGATTCTGGTCTTGTTTCAGAACGGGTTACAAAACCTTCAGCACGTTGGCGACCATCCTCAATGTCGGCGGGTGTTTGTTCGTCGTGTTTACCATCTTAGTGGTGTATATGGTCACCAGACGAGGATACAGAAGGATGCCTCTAACCACAGATTCTTAGGCTTTCATCTACGGTTTTTTATAGAAAAAAATAAAACTTTTATAAATAGATCTTTATTTTTTTAAACTCAATGTTGATAAAGAATGCGCTAAAATTGTATCTAGATACTGATTGGACCCCGGTGGCGTTACGGCTCTCGTAGAGTAGCGATTGCTCGATCCCTTCTGTCTCTTGCTTTCAAGAGAAGAGGAAGGAGGTAAGAAATGCAAAAAAAAAACTGTTTCAACTGAGAGTACAGTGTAGTGCTTACTCGTCACTGAAACCGATGACAAACGTTTTGTGGATAAATAATAATTTGGTCACTTAAATGCCATTAAATTATGATTTAAAGATTTTTATTTTTTATTTTTTGTTGTGGTGTTTAACGTCCGACTATTGTGCACACTTGGGCTAATGCAGACGATGGGATGATTTATAGCGTATGAAAATGCCAAGCCTTCGCCGGGAATCGAACCCGGGTTCTCGGGGTGAAAGCCTAGTACGCTATCCACTAGGCCACCGAGGCGGCAAAATCTTTAAGTATTAAACTGTTGAATAATGCACAGTATGCAAAATATGATATTCTCAAAATCGAAATAGAATTAAAATATGCAAACAGATTCTGTGCACTAAAAAAAAAGGCATGAAAGTATTTTGAATCATATGAGAGAATCAATTTCTTCTTAGTGAAATTGAAGTACTGTGTTTACTTGTGAGAAATTACCCACAAAATATTGTTACAGACATACCATTCGAATAAAAGTTTGATATATTTGTTGAGGATTGTTAATACAAATAACCAGTAGCTCAAAGAACAGTAGACCTCGCATTATATTCTTAATATACAGAACGCGCGTAACGTTTTCCGCCAATTTAACTGATAACCGAAACATTTAGGAAAACTTTTACTTAACCAATATTAACGAACGTTTTATGCTCTATCTCCAAGAATAAATCAAAATGTTCATAGGTCTTCCTGTTCAGCCAGTATTACAGAAAATAGCCGGCAACTATACTCGACATCGTAACCTTAGAGGCCACTATCTTGAAACGGAAGTGAATTGGAAACAATCTTATATATACGTCGTTCTTGTTTTATACAAGGTCCTTCGTACAAAATTTCAAAACGGTCAATGCTTTTAGCCAAACACACACACACACACACACACACACACACACACACACACACACACACACACACACACACACACACACACACACACACATTGCCGAACAATATAATTGAAACAGAGAGTTGCGCTTAGTCAAATAAGCAAACAGCAGTGAATTCATACCATATTTTACGCTAAAACAGATTATTAGCTGTTGTTTATTTTACCGTTAAATAACATTTTATTCTAACTGTTACTTTTTGATATTTAAATAAAATTACTGCTGTTTTTATTTTACATTCATTATGTTTATTTTAAGTAAAACACGGCATAGGCTACATACAAAGTAACCTAATGCAAACTTTCACGAAGAACTAAGGAAATAATCAATCTATTGATATTGCCTACTAATCTATTAATTGGCAATAAAAAAGTGCTTTATCAATTGGTAATGCAATATGTATGTGCGAGTGCACACCTTCTGTAAGCATATCAAACGGCGCAGAAACTTTCTAACATTCAGTTATATACCCAAAAACAAAATTTGAATTAATAATAAATATGAAAAATCATGACTCAATTCAGTCTACAAAATTAAAAAAAAAAATACGGTAGGAAGTTTCACTGGAGCAATAAAACAAGCTAGTGGGCGGATAGGGATTTTTCAGTTTATTCCCCGAACTGCAAATTTCATAAAATTAGTTACAATTAATAAACTTTTGAATTTTTATACACGAAAAAATCGAAAAATCTAATTTTGATAAATTAGGCCGATTTATAGTGTTTTTCGCTAGCCCCGTAATTATACCACCTTTTGTTTGGTTTCAAAGGCTATCTTTCAGCAAACATTGATAAAAATCAAGTTTTGATCGTTAATCATGTTAAATCATATTTTGATTAGTCAGATTTTGAAAAGTTTATCATGAAAAAAAATTATATTCGTAGCAGAACAAGTAACTCAATGAGTAGGCCTACGCGAGCTTTTGTCACGGTCACGGGAGAAATCTAAACCGGTTTTCTTGCAAACTGTAAGTGCAATTGCCTTCGAAGTATAAACTTAACTGGTTAATGAACCAAAGTGCACTTATCCTCTTCTCTTTATTTTCTCTGTTCCTCTCTATCTTTCTATTACAATCATGGCCGATAGAGGTACTACACTACACAGACGGAACGGAAAGAAACATAATCTTATTTATTAAAATGAAATTGGGTTCACATGTAAGATAATCGCACGCAGCTCTTTCGCTAATGTTATGAAAACAAAGATCATATTTTTTAATCTTTATTGTTTTTATCTAAATTCACCATCATAATCAGCATTAAAATCTTCATACATTAGCATTTTAAATTACACTGAAAACACAAAGATGAACGCAGTCAAATTAAAATTTCTTAATTCAACTTTTTTTGAAAAAACTCAAGGTTTCTAACCCAGATTACGTTAATGAAATTATATTTTCAAAACAAATTTTAAGACACTTTTTTTGTGTGTTTAACGTCCGACTATTGTGCACACTTGGGCTAATGCAGAAGATGGGGTGATTTATAGCGTATGAAAATGCCAAGCCCTTGGCCGGGAATCGAACCCGGGTCCTCGGGGTGAAAGCCTAGTACGCTATCCACTAGGCCACCGAGGCGGCTATATATATATAATTTATTATTTTTATTATTAATGAGTTTATTCACTACAAAATCCATAAATACATTTGTTAATTACATACAGAAAAACTCAGATACATGGATGCTACCCATCTGTAAAGTGTTCCCTACTTTAATATTCTCAAAATACAATTAACATTAACCATTCAAAATTTCTAAAAAATACAATAATTCGATACAATAACTCACCTGTTAATAATTGCTTACATCAACTAAACATTTTCTATATTTATAGGCTGCCAAATGATAACCAAACAATTCTGACTAATTCTTCCCATTTAAATACTCGACACACTTAATATTGCATAACCAAACCATTTTACTCAAAACTCTTGAAATGCCGGACAAACCGCCAAGTAGTGATAAGTATTCTCTATTTCTAACTTATTGCATATTGAACATATATATGTGCCTCCTTAGTCCTTTCTACTCTAAACTTTACATTTATCAACTCTCCTCTTACCTTAAAAATACAAGAAATGAATTGCAAGCTATTACTGTCACATGCATAATGATCTTCTTTTAAATTAAAATTTAATTCTTTATAAAAATTAAGAAATTTTAAATTTCGTGCCTTAAACATTAAGTTATTTCTAAAGACTGTTTTAATACAATCTTGTAATCTTTCTATGCAAGAACTTTATATCTATGCTCAACTTTATATATATATATATATATATATATATATATATATATATATATATATATATATATATAAAGTTATCAGGGAATTGGAGAAAGAATTAAAAATTGAAGGGTACTGGAAACCAGTTCGACTTGGAAGACCTAAGGACAACACAGAAATTGCGTGCCTAGCTTTTGCAGATGACCTAGCCATACTCACAGATAATGAAACAACAGCGATTAAACAGTCCTAAAGGAATGTGCAGAGAGGGTCGGTCTACAGATCTCGTTTAAAAAAACCGAATTCTTCTGTTCAAAATTAAATATTCAAGAACTAAACACAAAGTATGGTAAGATAAACAGAGTGCTTGAGCACTTCAAATATCTGGGAGAAATTCTTGAACCCACGGGTGGCGAGAAGGCTGCGCAAAGGGTTCGGCTACTGCGAATGAAGAGGGCTCTTGGTATAACGCGTGATATCTACAATAAGAGGTGTATGTCGACGCACATAAAAATCAGACACTACAACACAGTCATAAAACCGGAGGTATTATATGCAAGCGAGACGCTAGCACTCCACACAAAAGCTACCATGGAAGATATTTTGAAGGAAGAACGCAAAATCTTGAGGAAGATCCTTGGCCCGAGATTAACAGAAGATGGATACAGGTTGCACTCCCGGAAGACCACAGAGAAGATATCGAACCTGGCAGCAGATATCAGAAGAAGGAGGCTTCGGTTCTATGGGCACATCAGTAGACTCCCAACAACGAGACTTGCCAACAGAATCCTTAAGTATATACAAGGTGTCAAATCAACAAAATTTCGCACAATGAAAGTTTTCAGTAAACACAGCCTTTTGAATAAGAATAGTCGTTGGGCGGTAGTTGGAAGGAAGGGGAAACATGTTAAAAAAATAAATCGAATAACAATAGATAAATGCACGATGGAAGGAGAAATCACGAATATATTTGTGGAAAAACTGCCCAAAACATGTGTTTGTTATTCAAAATGCTTGTCTCGGCTTGTACAATGGACAAGGATAAGGGACTGTCAGTAAGACCACATAACCTATAAGTTTAGTAACTTTTAAGTTAATATTGAAATCGTTCTAAGCACGTTATGCAAAAAATTGGCATTTGTAATGCTATTGTCTATTCGTGATTAATAAGTTAGCTTCGTAAAAATACAAAATATTGCCTGATATGTGATGCCGCGCATGCGCATCCATGATTCCTCTTTGCATATGACAGTTAAAAGTGTCTTTCATGTTAAAATTTTCCACAAACAGTAAGTTTTAGCGCAAAAGCGTTTTACAATGTCAGAAGCTGGTTAAAAAATCTTTCTAAAGATCTTTCATTTATGCATGTACGAATAGTGTGTGCTGAGAAAAGGGGATATTGAGTGGAGAAATAATATATATACCTCAAGTTATTGTACCAAATTTAACGTTAAGGAAGACATTGACAGTATTGTGTATGTAGGGAAAGAACTAAAATAAACAGACTGCATATCAGTTTAAGGAAGATTTTTCGTCAAGGATTAGCTATCAAACGAGACTACCTGAACTTGTATAGGTAACGTTCACAAAACCTAGTTACAAGTCAGTAACATAACAATATGACGTAGTAGAAGACCTGTACAGTAGCTGACACAAATTCCAACATTAATAACTTTATTGACCTTCAATATTTATCATAACTGTTTGTTTATCTGTTAAAATTATCTTAATGTCACTGTGAATTGGGTAAATATTTATGATGTCATATTCAATAACCTGAATGATCAACAATAATTTTAATTAATTTAAAACAAATTAAAATCAACAGGCTGTGGGCGCAGCAATAGATAATTAACAAAAGGTATTTTGAAATAACTAGGATGACACGTGAATAAGGAAATGTACGTGTCATGCCAGTAAGAATCTAAATGTGCAGTAGCGTCTAAACACTAGGACCGAGACATTTATTTCCTAACCGATTACAGTTACTCCAAAACTATATGTTTACTCTTTTCGATCCAAAAACCTTAAAAAAACTACACCCATTAAATTACAGTCACTACAATTACCTAAGATTAAATGTTTAGCAAAATATGTCAAAGATTTGGTTGAGTTAAAAGTCTTTTGAATTGTCATCAATTGTCTTTAGATTGTCAGCAGAACAACTCTGGTTTTTTCCAAACCTCAGAGTTTACGAGTGCACCTTTAAATCATTAAATCAACATTAAAATCATTGTTGATTCAGAACTGTAATAACCATTCTGTATGATTTTGGATTTTCAAAATAATATTAATGATTATAGCATTTATTTTTATAAAACCGAATTTTTTTTAAAATATCAAAGTTTAAGTTTTGTCTAAGATTTTAGGGGTTTATTTTTGTTTCCTTCACGTATTTAAAATGACTAATGAGAATCTTAGGCTCTCCTTCCACCTAGATAATATTTTATTGTTCTGTATAAAACAAGAATGTGCCATACATATAAATAACATAACACTAACCCGGATTCTCCATTAAATGAAAAACTAATTCCGCTTTTAGTTGTATGAATTATTAATATTTCATACATATTTTTATAAATTAATTTGATGATTTTGAAAAGAGAAAAATACAGAATTTTTTACTTTGTTAAATCAGTGTTCAAAATAAACTTCTATGTTATTCAATTCCTACTAGTTCACTCTCTCTCTCTCTCTCTCTCTCTCTCTCTCTCTCTCTCTCTCTCTCTCTCTCTCTCTCTCTCTCTCTCTCTCTCTCTCTCTCTATATATATATATATATATATATATATATATATATATATACACATATATATATATTTATATATCTTGATAAAATTTTCAATCGTTAATAATATACTTTCTATTCATCTCCTTAAGTTCAATTAAATTTTTTTTAACTTGTAGTGGATGACACTTGATGTTAATACAGTTTTTTGTCAAATATTAATATCGTATATTTGTACAAACTATACGATAGGATTTCCTTAGGTAATTCCTACTATTCATCCCCTTAAGTTCAAATAAATTTTTTTAAACTTGTAGTGGATGACACTTGATGTTAATACAGTTTTTTGTCAAATATTAATATCGTATATTTGTACAGACTATACGATAGGATTTCCTTAGGTAATTCCTACTATTCATCCACTCAAATTAAAATACATTTTTTTAAACTTGTAGTAGAGACTCTTGATGTTAATACAGTTTTTTGTCAAATATTAATATCGCATATTTGTACAGACTATACGATAGGATTTCCTTAGGTAATTCCTACTATTCATCCACTCAAATTAAAATATATTTTTTTAAACTTGTAGTAGAGACTCTTGATGTTAATACAGTTATTTGTCAAATATTAATATCACATATTTGTACAGACTATACGATAGGATTTCCTTAGGTAATTCCTACTATTCATCCACTCAAATTAAAATATATTTTTTTAAACTTGTAGTAGAGACTCTTGATGTTAATACAGTTTTTTGTCAAATATTAATATCGCATATTTGTACAGACTATACGATAGTATTTGATTTAAATAACACTTATGTTCTATCCTATGTTGGTTTTAGGAATCGCAGCACGCAGCTGTCTCGCTGACGTGATCGAAGCGCATGATCTAAGTAGGAATTGACTTAATTTTTTTTTATATTACTTGTTTTCATATAAGAATGCCTTATTAACGTTGCTTTAAATGTAGGCTACTGTTTTATAAAATCGACTGTAGTTTAAGTTGTACTGATTGTAAACTGAAAACACAACTAATGTTTTCACTACGACATTTAAGTCAATAATATAAACCGAACCCTGGATACTCCAAGTATTGTTTCACATTTAGATAGTAAAAGATTTTTTACTTCCTTACTCCGAAGCCCTATAGACTTTAAACAATGTTCTTCTTCCTTAACAACCTTCAGTCTTCTGCTTATTTTTTCTGTTTACTTCTTTATTAAACAAACAATCACATCATCGCTTCTTTTTTTTCTAGATCATTCTCTTCAGGTCCGAGTTTCCAGAGAATACCTTTTAACAAAAATTATTTATTATCGTCTATTCTCACTAGGTGCCCTAATTATTTTAAACATGTTACTTTAGTTCCCGTCCATAAGTATGGTTTCCTTACTTTTCAAGGTTTTTGTTCTTTCAAAGAGATTTTTCAAATTAGATTTCTCGTTTCAGATATAGGCCTACACAAAAATGATTTTCATGATTATGTGAGACACAGATTTTTCCAACGTCTTTACTTCATGTCGGTTAGACCAATGAAGACAAGAATTAACGTAATCCTCAGGAAAAAGACGACGCTAAGAACTAGATTCGAACTTGCGTACAAGTGCTGGTTTCAGCGAACTGGCCACTGTCCTACCGACCTTCTATGAGCTTTCTTTTAGCGGCATCAAGGAAAATACAACAATTTATATTTATATATTTAAAATGCAAATAGATGTGTAATTTAAAAAAAAACATCAGTCTAATTGTCTTAAAAAACTTGTAAAATAAACATGTTTATTTTTTGTGGTAAATAAATCATTACTATAGTCGTCATCGTCATTATTATTATTTTAATTATTTTCATTATCATTATTATTATTATCATTATTACAGTATATTTTCTATAATAGGTTCTTCGATGTTAAGAATATTAACTTGTATAGTAGAGGAAATAAATACATGCTCAAGGAATACTTTGCGTCGTCTCAGTAATCAACAGTTTCTAGCATCAGTTTCAATTTCATCCATTACATTGTCTACTTTTCCAAGTACTAGGCAGAATTAATACTAAGGAATTTTTCTTATAAAATAGGCCCACATGTAAAAAACGTAAATTATGTATAGGCCATTAGTGTAAATAGAATAGTGTAAATCGAGATTTGATATGACTAGTTGCAACGTATAGCCCTTTAAAATTTAATCAAATTATTATGTACAAAATTTCCTTATGTAATTTAAAATTTTTATCAATTGATCATAAGGTGTTAAAATCAGTAAAAAAACTTTTATTTTTTCAAGGGAAATTCTAAGGTTGATTTTTCCGACTGAACCTACTTGCTTTAATGATGTAGCCCAATAATATACAAGAAACTTTATTACAACCAATCATTTATCTAAGAAAAAAAATGGCACCTAGCTTCCCATAGGTTTTTTTTGGATATTTATTACACATATAAACTCATTCATTGAATAAATAATAAATAAAACTAAATGTTTAGTTTTTATATTTTATAAGCTGTCTAAAATGATGCAACAAAAGACTCTTGTGATTGTTTACTATTCGCTTTTTCATAGTATTATGAGATGATTTTTCATTTCATAGTTCACCCCCTACCCTATTTCAATAGCTTGGGGTGGTGCTTACTCAACACAAATAACATAAATTCAAAGAGAGAAAGACAAATTACTAAAGCTAATTAATAAAAACAATTTCGTATATAATAATCGCCTTTGTAACGTAGAAGAACAATATGCTCTTGAAGCTATTTTATATCACTATGATAATTTTTCAAAAAAAAAAAAAAAAAAAAAAAAAAATACAGAATCTAAAAGCATAACGTGTTATAAAAGCCTTCAATTACCACAAAGATTGAAAACAATTAGCATAAAAAGGTCATGCTGCAGCAATTCTACTCTTTAATAAAATAACAAGTGAATTAAAGACTATAATCAATAATAAAAAAGAGAATAAGATCTCAAAAAATGGATAAGGGAAAATATTAAAAAAATTAATAAAAAATAAAACATACTGTGCTTAAATATAATAAAGCTGAAATACTTTATGGACTTACTTTTACAAAGTTACGTTGTGCAAGGCGTCATGGCAGGACACTACAAAAGATATATAATTATGTAATTAATTTAGTTTTAAGATTTAGTTTTAGGCACAAGTCCCACAAACAGGAAACTATGATTACCTATGTGGGTATACAGTGTTAAGTACTTTGTACACACTATGTATTTCTTTAAAACTGGTCCAATAGATAAATAAAATAAAATATTCCGACAAAAATTTGAAGCATATCGTTGTAGACGGTTCTGAATAAATTCTACTTTAGTTTGTTAACCTTTTTGTTAAATTTGTATAGTTTTGTAATTGAAATATTTCGATGATATTTTTACATACATATTGTTACTCTATGGGGTTAAATTACATCTCTAATTGAATTTAATTGAAAACGGCGGTACTGGAATTTGTTAATTCCCCAACGATACTGCACAGGAACGCAAATACGGGTACATTTCGAAATAAAAACATATTATTTTGGAATCTGGAGATTTAAAAATGGAAAAGCCATCAACAATGCAAAATCGATGCATCGATCAGTTTGACGAAAAATCTTCCTTAAACTGATTTTTATATGCACTCCGTTTATTTTAATTCTTTCCCTATATACACAATACTGTTAATGTCTTCCTTAACGTTAAATTTGGTACAATAACTTGAGGTATATATATATATTATTTCTCGATTCAACATCCATTTTTCTCAGCACATACTATTCATACAGGCATAAATGCAAGATCTTTAGAAAGATTTTTTAACCGGCTTCTGACATTTTAAAACGATTTTGCGCTAAAACTTACTGTTTGTGGAAAATTTTAACATGAAAGACACTTTTAAATGTCATATGCAAAGAGGAATCATGATTACTTTTAATTTAGGCCTACATAGGGGTCTATGCCTACTTTGAAAATAAAATTATCAAATTACATTTAGGCCTGTTTATCGGCCCTGTGTGTGTGTGTGTGCGCGCGCGTGTGTGTGTGTGTGTTGCAATAGCTTGAACGAGGTAATTACCTTGCAAAATCCATTCAACTGTTCCAAATTATCGCTTTTCAAAATCTCAAGCTTTTAACGGCAGTTAAAACAGTTAATTTATGCATATTTTAACTCTGATTTAGTTTCACTATTAAAATATTCGTTAAATGTTATTGAACATTTTTGTGAAAATTCTCTTCCACTATGTCAGCTGAACAAGTATGTACCCGAGATTGTTTTGTAAAGCAATACATCTTGACTGATTCAATCCAATAAATACTGTACAATCAAACCAATTTCGTGATTTTTCATAAGACTCCGATGGTAGTAAATGAAGTGAAATTACTTTTTAAAAAAATCACTGTTAGCGAAAGTAATAAAACGAATCAGATATTAAACGATTAAGTTACTTTGTTAAATATCCAATAACATAAACGCCAAAGTCCGCATACCGACAATCGAAGTGTGATGTGTAAAATGGTATGTCAAAATGTATGCGCGCGCAGATTGTTTACTTGTAAATTATCCGATGCCCAATAAAGGTGATGCCGCACCAATTAAGATAAGATTTTACTTGTTTGATAAGGGATCTGGAAGTGATATTTATTTTTTCAAATTGCTACTGAGCAACAGTTTGCGGCGAGCGTCTGTACGTAAGTATGCCTTCTAAAACTGTAGCGCTAAACAAACGTCACGGGAACAGTTTATTTTGTCAGTGGGGGTCGTAAAAATTTGTTATTTCTGTTCCTTTTGATGCCCGTCTAAAAGTACACAGTTTACCAATAATAGGTGATTAAGTAAACTTTGGGTTATTTTAAATTCGTTTTTCGAAAGTACACATGCAGGTTGTCTTATAGACACGGAAATAAAATCATGTTACCACTATAACGTGCCGAAACCATAGGCCTATATTTTCAGAGACTATACAACTGGCTTTTTGTTTTCATTACAAGAATCAAGACTACTAGCGTAATATGTGAGAGTAGAAGATAGTAGGCTAGTTTTACATTGAAGTCATTACAGTTGAATCAAATCAAAAAGATAAATTTCTTATGTCCATTTCGATAACAAAGTATTTTTCTCAAATAAGTCTTATAACACAATCTAGACACTACTTATAACCATAAGTAGTTTTGATTTAAGCTTATCAAAAATTTCTTCTTCTTACTCATTTGTAGTATTCAGACACGGAAATAAAATCATTTTGCCACTAGTTTAATAATAATAACGTGCCGAAACCATAGGCCTATATTTTCAGAGACTATACAACTGGCTTTTTGTTTTCATTACAAGAATCAAGACTACTAGCGAAATATGTGAGAGTAGAAGATAGTAGGCTAGTTTTACATTGAAAGTAATTACAGTTGAATCAAATCAAAAAGATAAATTTCTTATTTCCATTTCGATAACAAAGTATTTTTCTCAAATAAGTCTTATAACACAATCTAGACACTACTTAGGCCTATAACCATAAGTAGTTTTGATTTAAGCTTATCAAAAATTTCTTCTTCTTACTCATTTGTAGTATTCAGACACGGAAATAAAATCATGTTGCCACTAGTGTAATACTAATAACGTGCCGAAACCATAGGCCTATATTTTCAGAGACTATACAACTGGCTTTTTGTTTTCATTACAAGAATTAAGACTACTAGCGAAATATGTTAGAGTAGAAGACAGTAGGCTAGTTTTACATTGAAAGTAATTACAGTTGAATCAAATCAAAAAGATAAATTTCTTATTTCCATTTCGATAACGAAGTATTTTTCTCAAATAAGTCTTATAACACAATCTAGACACTACTTATAACCATAAGTAGTTTTGATTTAAGCTTATCAAAAATTTCTTCTTCTTACTCATTTGTAGTATTCAGACACGGAAATAAAATCATGTTGCCACTAGTGTAATAATAATAACGTGCCGAAACCATAGGCCTATATTTTCAGAGACTATACAACTGGCTTTTTGTTTTCATTACAAGAATCAAGACTACTAGCGTAATATGTGAGAGTAGAAGATAGTAGGCTAGTTTTACATTGAAGTCATTACAGTTGAATCAAATCAAAAAGATAAATTTCTTATTTCCATTTCGATAACAAAGTATTTTTCTCAAATAAGTCTTATAACACAATCTAGACACTACTTAGGCCTATAACCATAAGTAGTTTTGATTTAAGCTTATCAAACATTTCTTCTTCTTACTCATTTGTAGTATTCAGACACGGAAATAAAATCATGTTGCCACTAGTGTAATACTAATAACGTGCCGAAACCATAGGCCTATATTTTCAGAGACTATACAACTGGCTTTTTGTTTTCATTACAAGAATTAAGACTACTAGCGAAATATGTTAGAGTAGAAGACAGTAGGCTAGTTTTACATTGAAGTCATTACAGTTGAATCAAATCAAAAAGATAAATTTCTTATTTCCATTTCGATAACAAAGTATTTTTCTCAAATAAGTCTTATAACACAATCTAGACACTACTTAGGCCTATAACCATAAGTAGTTTTGATTTAAGCTTATCAAAAATTTCTTCTTCTTACTCATTTGTAGTATTCAAACACGGAAATAAAATCATGTTGCCACTAGTGTAATAATAATAACGTGCCGAAACCATAGGCCTATATTTTCAGAGACTATACAACTGGCTTTTTGTTTTCATTACAAGAATCAAGACTACTAGCGAAATATGTGAGAGTAGAAGATAGTAGGCTAGTTTTACATTGAAAGTAATTACAGTTGAATCAAATCGAAAAGATAAATTTCTTATTTCCATTTCGATAACAAAGTATTTCGATAACAAAGTAGTAGTTGATTTGTAGTATTTTTCAAGTATTTTTAAATTTTATAATTAATTATTTGTATCACGCCTACCATTGCTTCGCTACAGTAAACCTTGTGTAGCTTACAATGAACGAAATTGAAAACCACATCAAGTATTAAACAAATCAAATACTCAAACAGTTTTTTACAAAAATGAAAAGTATATTTAAATTTAATTCTTATTGTGGCCATTTCGATAAACGAAATAACAAAGGCTCAGTTTTATAAGTAGACTTCCCTGAGGATAAACAGTGTTATCATAATTGTCATAAGGGTTAAATTTAAATAAACTTATTAATTTCTAAAAACAAATTTGTATTTGAGTATTTAGTTTAAGTATCAATGTGGATATCAGTAGTTCGTAAAGTTTCAATACACATTGTACATACAATAGTTTACAACGTGGCGAACTATTTGTAGTTGACTTCTTCCTCACAGGATAATACGAAAATAAAATAAATAATAAATAATATATAAAAAAGATAATTATAAATAATAATAAAAATAAATAATTCGTCCCTTTATTTTCAAGAATATTAAAACCTTGTTATCCATCAGTCCTCAACACAAGTACTGCAACGTTTTAAGTAGGCCTATACATAAATTGACAACGCATCCGGACTCTACTTATAACCATAACTAGATTCCTTTGATCCCTAGATTCCTTTGATCTCTAGATTCCTTTGATCCCTATATTCCTTTGATCCCTAGATTCATTTGATCCCTAGATTCATTTGATCCCTAGATTCCTTTGAGGATAACAGTGTTACCGTAATTTCCATAAGGTTTAAATTTAATTAATTTAGTTCGTCATTAATTAATTAAATTAGATCATTAGTTCGTACAGCTTCATGACAATGCTCATTGCGCATTCAACAGTTTTCGAACCTGCTTAAGCTATTCGTACTTGACTTCTTCAAATTCTTTTTCTCCTATTGAATCAGTCAAACAATACCCGTAGCTAAATTTGTCAACTATAATATCAGTGTTATTAGTTTAACGTTTAACTCAAACCTTCATTAATTACAAACCCCCCCCGCAACGAAAACCGTTACATTTCTACGACGATAATAATAACCAGGACAGACAGGGAGGCAGGGAGGCAGGACAGGCTGACAAGTTGGAAGCAAATTCCTAACGTTATTTTTTATTAAATTAAAATAACTCAAAAATCTTATTTCACTAACACAATCGGCATTTAGAAAATGCATAAATTTGCATTTTAAAATCATATAGTTACATTTAAAATACGAAAATCACCACGTCGATATCATTTTGTTAAATTATGATTTGAAATTTTGAAATGCTGGTTACGGCGATCAAATCAGACTTTTCAGAAAAGTGTGTAAAACAAAAATTATGATTTTTTTAAAGATTTTAAATTACTGTTATTTTTAAACTGTTGAACGAATTTCGCTGGGTAACGGATACTTGTCCAAAATCTAATTTTGTATAAAATTTGAATCTAATCGGACCTAACGTGAATTTGCTAACGTGAAAGTGCGAAAACACACACACACACACACATGTCAGAATTAGTTCACCAATTGAAATTTGCTAACATTTTGGAACCGTAACTGCGTGAAAGCATCGAGAAAGTAATATACTGTAAGCTGTTATATTATGACTTGAAAACAAGCCGTATGCAGTCTTATATTAGTTCCAATTACTGCCGTTAGTTCGGTTTTCGCCTTATCATTTTCTACTACTTTAAGGCTCATTACTTTCGTGGTATGTTATCTGTTATATTAATAGCGAAACGCGAGAATCCCCGCTCGTTTATACTTTACAGTTTAAAAAAAACAAAAAAACAAAACATATACTTTCCTCATACGTCACACGTTATCTCGGTTCAAGCCACGATGAACGGGTTGCAAACAAGATTCTGCAACGAGAAAGAAACAGGAAAATATAAACAGAAAGAGATTGAGGCCAGCGCAGCGCGTGGTTCATTATACCAGACTTTCAGTTCAGTACCAAATCTGTGTTTAGTGTGTTAAGGTAGTGCATCTGTTTATCACTGCGAGTCGCTGTTACGATTGATTAACTTAATTCGAGGTAATTCATTCATAACTACTTTATAGATTCTGATTGTTTCTTTTCGAATTTTTGTTGGAAAATAAGCTTTTTTGCCCTATCATGTGATACCCAACCCTAGACCCTTAAAATGAGCGCAGATCCTGACCTCAAAATCGCGTAATGAGCAATTGTTATTATTATATATATATATATATATATATATATATATATATATATATATATATATTGTTATTTTAAGGCGAAAAGCACATAAGGCTATTATCGCCTCCCTAAATGTAAGTGTGAGTGTACAGTGTTAAAGTCGTAAGTATAGTATTGTAAGTGTAATTGTGTGTTAGACTCGGGTACCGCGAGGGACGTCTAAATCCTTTCAATAGGTGCAGCTAGTCTGCACCCCCTGCGAGGTGTGTGTGTGTGTGTGTGTGTGTGTGTGTGTGTGTGTGTGCACGTGCGCTTGTGTGTATGTTTAAGCACACGAGGTTACCAGTTTTGATCCGATTTTATTCAAACTCGGCATAAAAATCGATTTCGTTAGTTCGGACAATTTAGAACCAGCAAAACCGTTCAAACGTTTCAAAATGGAGACCAATCAAATATTTTGAAAATTATCACTTTGTTGTTACATTTTCAAAAAAACCTAATTTAACTGTCATAATCATCTTTGACAAATAAAGAACCTAACGGCATTAAGGTTTATTTCTTATTTTCAATTTATTTTGAAAATTTTAAATGCTTATATATATATATATATATATATATATATATATTTAAAAAAATTTAGACAAGCATATTTTTAGAAGTTTGCTTTCTTCTTGTCTTGTCATAACTACGTAACGCTATTGTTTACAACATTGTGGGCGACAAAATAAGATACACATTTATATCTACAATAGGCCAGGATCACATTTAGTTAGTTGATAACATTGTTTTTAAGATTCAACTGAAGCTTAGGCCTTTATTTTGAAGCGAATAACATTTTTTTTATGTATTGGAAAGATTCTCTTGTGAGATGGGGAATGTGTTTGGGAAAATAAAGCGAAGTGGAAATATAAATTTTGTTCATCTCTTACAATGTAAAACTGGCTCTCTTACAATGTAATCTTCACTGTAAAATATTTTGACACAGAAAAAAATCAATAAATATCTATTCATTTCTTTTTTGTGATTTAGCATTAACCTTCTTGTGAACGAAAATTGATTTCCTTTAAGCTGTTTTCAAAACAAAACCGTCTCTCTTACATTGTAAACATTGTTAAACATTTTGAGTTAACCCCATTGTGAGCCATACTTTGTGATACAATACTTTAGTTTTTTTCGAAATAATGCCCGGCTGTCTTACCTAGCAATTTTTACTGTGAACAGTATAACATTTAGGTGAACGACGCTTGTAGGCGCTTTTTCGTACCCCTACATATTTCGTCCCTTTATTTTTCAAGAATATTTGTCATTATTCGTTAGTACTCAATACAAGTACTGCATACAACTTTTTAAGTATTCATAAATTGACGACGCAATATGAAATAAATAATCAGTGAAAATGCTTGAATTTGAAATGAGAGACTGATAGTTTAAAAATATTTATTTTTTAAAACGCTACTATTCTAAAGAAACATACTTCTTATCTTTTACTTGCTTGGTATTGTTAAAAAATTGTATTGCTTATTCCAAGATTTTCTTCTCAATTTTTCAATTTTTTTCCTGTGTTCATTAATGATTTTTCTCTGTTTTGCGCAATAATACTTCTTTATCTTCTGCTAGCCTGGTATTGTAAAAATTGTATTACTTATTCCATAATTTTCTTCTAAATTTTTCATATTTAAAAAAATTAAAAATAGAAAAAATTATAGGCCTTTGTTCCTATGTTCACTAATGATTTTTCTCTGCTTTGCACAATAACACTATATCTTCTATTTGCTTGGTATTGTTAAAAAAATTCTATTACTTTTTCCGAAATTTTCTCCTTAATTTTTCGTAACATTTTCCAAGATTAATTAATGATTTTTTTTTTTGGGCAATGACACTCTTTTCTTCTGCTTGCCTGGTATTGTTAAAAAAATTGTATTACTTTTTCCGAAATTTTCTCCTTAATTTTTCGTAACATTTTCCAAGATTAATTAATGATTTTTTCTTTTTGGGCAATGACACTCTTTTCTTCTGCTTGCCTGGTATTGTTAAAAAATTGTATTACTTTTTCCGAAATATTTAATTTTTCATAACATTTTCCAAGAATAATTAATGATTTTTTCTTTTTGGGCAAAGACACTCTTTTCTTCTGCTTGCCTGGTATTGTAAAAAAAATTGTATTACTTATTCCGAAATTTTCTCCTTAATTTTTCCTAACATTTTCCAAGATTAATTAATGATTTTTTTCTTTTTGGGCAATGATATTCTTTTCTTCTGCTTGCCTGGTATTGTTAAAAAAATTGTATTACTTTTTCCGAAATATTTTCCTTAAATTTTCATAACATTTTCCAAGCTTAATTGTTTTTTTTTGGCAATGATACTCTTTTTTCTGCTTGCCTGGTATTGTTAAAAAAATTGTATTACTTTTTCCGAAATTTTCTCCTTAATTTTTCCTAACATTTTCCAAGATTAATTAATGATTTTTTCTTTTTGGGCAATGACACTCTTTTCTTCTGCTTGCCTGGTATTGTTAAAAAAACTGTACTACTTTTTCCCAAATATTTTCCTTAATTTTTCATAACATTTTCCAAGATTAATTAAATATTTTTCCTTTTTGGGCAATAACACTCTTTTCTTCTGCTTGTCTGGTATTGTTAAAAAAATTGTATTATATTTCTGAATTTTTCTCCTCAATTTTTCATAATTATTTTGGTTCATAATAATTTTTTTCGTTTGCAAAATAATACATATCTTCTTCTTGATCGGTATTATTCAAAAAATTGTATTACTTATTCAAAATCCCTCCCATTTTTTATAATTATTTTCCTTTTCTCACTAATGACTTTTTCAGTATTGAACAATAATACTTCTTATCTTCTGCTTGCCTGGTATTGTTAAAAAAATTATATTAAAGCCCTTCTTTAATTTTTCATAGTCATTTTCCTTTGTTCATTAATAATATTTTTCCGTTTGTGCCTATGACAATTTTATGCCCTAGGCACGGGTCCAGCCGGCCTAATGGGCTGACAAACATATCGAGCTAACCCCATCGTAAGCCAAAACAGATCCAAATTTTCAGAGATGTTTTCGCAATGAATAGTATTATTTGTGATTTGTTTTAAGAGGTTTGTATGTATGGAGAAGGGCTGCAGGGAAGCTAGCACAAAAGTTTATTGTTTATTATTGAATGCAATTATTTATTATTCCCATTTTTGACGGTGATTTTAAGCTTCATTCCGAAGTGTCTGAGTTCGAGTACTACCACTGCCTGCCTTCTTCGTTGAGTTTTGATTACATTTCTGGTTATCTTCAAACTTGATGGATCTGTTTATTATGTAGCCTTCATATCCCTGCTGATTTTAAAATTCACATGAGAAAAAAAGAGGGTTTGCGAGTAACGAAAATGGGTTCATTCGTTTTGTAAAGAACGGGAATAGTTTTAAAAGGTTTTTTGAAACCAAGCCCAAGGAATACTATCCACTAAAGTAAGTTAAACACATTACCAGTTGTAAATTGTCTGAATTGTTGATTTTTTCAAATAGTGATTGCTTGGTCTTCTCTATGTTTGGCTACTCACATCAAAAAAGGTAAGTGTTTTTTACATTTGAATATAGGTTTAATTAATTTTACACTTAAAGGATATGTTATTTTGTTGAAGGAAGTATAAATGAGTTATCTGTTTCAAAAACATTGATAAAAATCAGCTAGACAAGTTAATTGTATAGTCTCTAGAAATATGCCTATATATCTTTGAATGAAGGTTTCGGTACGTCTTGTTGTCTTTATATGAGACGTATTTTATTGTTGTCAGTCTTGGAATTTTGGCTTTTTAGATCTATTAGATAAGTCGTAAGGGCTGTGTATTTCTGCAAGGGTTATCTGTACCTCTATCGTCTTAACGGCAAGTTAATAAATTTTCCAACACACACACACACACACACACACACTTATATATATAGCTGCCACAGAGTACAATGAATTTTTCCAACAATTTTCCTCAGTTTTCCTACAGTTTTCCTTTCGGTAATCTATTGAGTGAACTTACTAAAAACTTTCGACATATGCTATCAGTATCAAATAAATTTGATATAAAAGAGATTTACGTTTAGTTTTTGCCAAATTTTAAAATCAATTTTTCAACCAATTCCTTATGATACAATTAATTATTAAATCCATAAAATCCATTAATTTTGATTCACATAATACATTATATAACTTATTATAATTTTTACATAGGAAGATTGTAGTAGAATGGCTAGATAACTTAAGAATCCATTAATTGTGATCCACATAATACATTAATAATTTATTACAATTTTCATATGGGAAGATTGTTGTAGAATCCCAGACACCTAAAGATGGAACCACTTAAGAATAGACGAGACATTTCATTTAAATTTTAACAAACCATTTATTAATTCTTAAATGCCTACAGACTCAATGATTCCATTTTATTGCTGTAAATTTTTTTTTCGAAAACTTTGAAAATTATGTAATTTTTTGATTAAATAAAACTATATGTAAATTCAATAATTTTACATATTTAATCAAATATTTTAAAGTATGAATATTTTAATTTAGAAATAATATGCTTTAATTAAAATTTTTGAACATTTCGTATTTTTTTATTGATTTACAATTTTACTTACGCTTTTAAAAACGTTTTTTGTCATGATTTGTTATTTCCATGATCCATGAATACCGTCAGGTTAAGCTTTTAAAAACGTTTTTTGTCACGATTTGTTGTTTCCATGATCCATGAATACCGTCAGGTTAAGCTTTTAAAAACGTTTTTTGTCACGATTTGTTATTTCCATGATCCATGAATACCGTCAGGTTAAGCTTTTAAAAACGTTTTTTGTCACGATTTGTTGTTTCCATGATCCATGAATACCGTCAGGTTAAGCTTTTAAAAACGTTTTTTGTCACGATTTGTTGTTTCCATGATCCATGAATACCGTCAGGTTAAGCTTTTAAAAACGTTTTTTGTCATGATTTGTTGTTTCCATGATCCATGAAAACTGTCAGGTTAAGCTTTTAAAAACGTTTCTTGTCATGATTTGTTGTTTCCATGATCCATGAATACTGACAGGTTAAGCTTTTAAAAACGTTTTTTGTCATGATTTGTTGTTTCCATGATCCATGAAAACTGTCAGGTTAAGCTTTTAAAAACGTTTCTTGTCATGATTTGTTGTTTCCATGATCCATGAAAACTGTCAGGTTAAGCTTTTAAAAACATTTCTTGTCAAGATTTGTTGTTTCCATGATCCATGAATACTGTCAGGTTAAGCTTTTAAAAACGTTTTTTGTCATGATTTGTTGTTTCCATGATCCATGAATACTGTCAGGTTAAGCTTTTAAAAACGTTTCTTGTCATGATTTGTTGTTTCCATGATCCATGAATACTGTCAGGTTAAGCTTTTAAAAACGTTTTTGTCATGATTTGTTGTTTCCATGATCCATGAATACTGTCAGGTTAAGCTTTTAAAAACGTTTCTTGTCATGATTTGTTGTTTCCATGATCCATGAATACTGTCAGGTTAAGCTTTTAAAAACGTTTCTTGTCATGATTTGTTGTTTCCATGATCCATGAATACTGTCAGGTTAAGCTTTTAAAACGTTTCTTGTCATGATTTGTTGTTTCCATGATCCATGAATACTGTTAGGTTAAGCTTTTAAAAACGTTTTTTTGTGATGATTTGTTGTTTCCATGATCCATGAATACTGTCAGGTTAAGCTTTTAAAAACGTTTTTTGTCATGATTTGTTGTTCCATGATCCATGAAAACTGTCAGGTTAAGCTTTTAAAAACATTTTTTGTCATGATTTGTTGTGTCCATGATCCATGAATACTGTCAGGTTAAGCTTTTAAAAACGTTTTTTGTCATGATTTGTTGTTTCCATGATCCATGAATACTGTCAGGTTAAGCTTTTAAAAACATTTTTTGTCATGATTTGTTGTTTCCATGATCCATGAATACTGTCAGGTTAAGCTTTTAAAAACGTTTTTTGTCATGATTTGTTGTTTCCATGATCCATGAATACTGTTAGGTTAAGCTTTTAAAAACGTTTTTTTGTGATGATTTGTTGTTTCCATGATCCATGAATACTGTCAGGTTAAGCTTTTAAAAACGTTTTTTGTCATGATTTGTTGTTTCCATAATCCATGAAAACTGTCAGGTTTCAAAACTTGCCATTCAGACGCTAGAGTTTACCTTGCGAAACCTACAGCACCTAAACATTGTGCTAAATATTGGAATCATAACAGTTAACAATGCTTGCAGATGTCTCCAGTGTTCACGCAATGGGCGACGAAACTTCCTTCAAGATATTGTTTTTCTCAGCTCATATACTGGGAAACGTGTTATGCATTTCGTGCGCTGTTTGGCTCTTGAACTTCAGGGGCGGGTTGGGGTTCCGTACCGGGGATCCCGGCCAGCAGTTTAATTACCACATCATCATGGGAGTCAGCATGGTGTACATATGCGCCTCTGGTAAACATTTATGGGTCTAGTTATATCTTACAGCTAATGAAAAATATACATCTCGTAGATATTGAAAGCTTGTAGTAACATTATAACTGCCGTTGCAGCCATATTGACGTTTAGAGGTTTGCGGAAGATGTCGAAGGGCACGTTAAGAGTAATACACGCTGTCACCGGTCTTGTGAGTCTTGTGTTCGGTGTCGTTGCGCTCTTCTCAGTATATGATGCCCTCAACTACAACACCACTTACAGCAACAATTTGGTGTCGGTGCACAGTTGGCTGGGGGTCATGGCGTTTGTCCTCTTCTTTTCGCAGGTAAGTCCAAGATAGAGTGTAGATAGAGGAAATATTTGTGGTGGGTCGATAGTTTGATGCTAAGAGTGAACCTCCAGCATTGAGTTACGCACAACAATGAATTTTCCTGGTGATTTTTTACATCGAATTTCCGTGGAAAATTTTCTTTTACTTTTAAATTTTCCGACGCTTTAGAATATATTAAATGTTATAAATACACAGAGCACTGTTGTGTGATGTACAAACACAGAAACGAATGTTGGTCAAGCACCAGTACAGACCTACTGTTCGGTCTAAATCAGGGGTTCTCAACTTTTTTTTGCTTCGAACCCCTAATTTTTTAAAATTTCGTAGACCCCTCTATATGTTTACAATATACCTCAGCAAATAAAGCTTTTATTAGGAGCAATTTAGTAATACATTTTAAAATAATAATTTGTATCTTGTATTATTAGATGTACGTTAAAGATATAATTATGTTTATAGAAGCAGAATTTTAAATAAAATATAAATCACACTAAATACATAAAATTTTAATGAGATGGTTGCGGTTGATGTCCTTCTATTATCTCACTTATATCCGAGGAAGTATTTGTTAATATTAATCGTAAATCACCACGTTCTGATGTCTTGAATCGATTTCTCGTCTTTCGCAATAAATTATTTACACAGCCAAACCCTGTCTCAACCAAGTAAGAACTAGGAAATGCTGACAATAATGTTTCGCTGATACTTGTTAATCTGACGTATTTTGTGCGAATGTCTTTACAACACTAAAATTCGGCATTTCCTCTTGTTTAACCCTTAATAATAATTTGTAGACGTAGCCAGCTTATGGAATGATTTAATCCCCGTTTTGGAATGATTCTCAAATTTTTTAAAAAGATTTTTGAAATAATCCGAATTAATATTTTGCTTAGTAGGATGCATTCTTATTATACGGTCTCTCATCTTCGATGGTTTCATATAATCGTTAGAGAATGTTCTCTCACGGATTAAACATACAGGGAGGGAATCGTTCCCTGGAGACGCAATAAAACCAAATTATAAATATTGTTGTCGGAAATATTATAACCGACGAACTGCAATTTTTCAGTTATAATAACCTTGTTAAATAACCTGCACGTCGCGAACAAAAGTAGATTTTTACATCATCGACCCCCAATAGACCCCCCTCGAATTCAATCGACCCCCTTCGAAGTTCAATTGACCCCCTTCAAAGTTCAACATACCGCTAAGGGATCCACCTGGACTACGGTGAAAATCCCTGGTCTAGATCATTCTTGGTTATGGGGTTAGGCTGTATAATAAATAATAGTTTATGTTCTAGTGACACTTCTGTTTGGTAGCCTATTTTTCTGAAAATGGTCGCTATTATCGAAATCTTCATCATAGCAACTTTACTAAGTTACTCACAGTAGAATAAGTTTTGACACAGTTTGATATTTATTTTGTTCATTTCAGTGTTTTGTGGCGAACAAGTTTTTTCAAGCAATTTACTCTAAATAATACTTAATATTAATGAATTCAATACTCATTCAAAGCTTGGATATTTTGCCCACCAAACTGTACGAATGAAATGTACAGGACTTACTTTAAATTGGCTAATTGTAGTATTTAATGCAATAAGTATTAGTTAGGCTACTACTGGTTGAATTTTGTTTTGATTTGTTCTGTTGTTAAAATTGAAGTTCTTTAATTTAAACCGCTTTCAAAAACCCGAAGCTGTTGTACTCACTCTCAGAAATCAAATTGGAGAAGATTTCGAAATACGAAAGGGGGAATTGCACCACGTTCCTGTAAGGAAGGGGACATTGTTGTGGTTTACCTTTTTTACGAAACGTTTTTTACAAGGTTCAGGCCTAACGATAGCTGCTACTGAGCATACAAGTAAAAAGTTTCTCCAAACATTACGAGGGTGGTCTGAAAAGATTCCGACCTAACAAAGATACAAGACATTTTTTCAGAAATTTTTTTAAATTTTCAACATAGTCTCCTTGTACCTCTACACACTTCTCCCAGCGATGCTCCCATCTCTGTAAGCCGTCCAAATAGTACTCAGCGTTTTTCTCTGCAAAATAATTGCTCACGAAGGTGATTGCCTCTTCATTTAACGAAAATCTCTGTCCTCCGAGCGCAATTTTTAGATGAGGGAACAAAAAGAAGTCGCTTGGGGCTAGATCTGGTGAGTAAGACGGATGGTCAAGCAGTTCAAACCTTAATTCATGGATTTTTGTCATGGAAACCGCTGAGGTGTGAGACGGTGCGTTGTCTTGGTGAAACAGGATTTTTTTCTGCAAATGTGGCCGTTTTTCCGCAAGTTCTGACTTCAGCTTGTCAAGTAATGATGAGTAGTATGCTCCTGTAATGGTTTTTACTTTTTGAAGATAGTCGATTAAAATAACTCCATGACTATCCCAAAAAACAGTCGCCATCACTTTCCCAGCAGAAAAAACAGTTTTTTTTCTTTTTCTTTTCTTTTTTTTTCTTTTTTTGAGCCGGTTCCTCTTTGCATTCCACTGTTTGGACTGTATTTTTGTCTTGGGCGTATAATAGTGTATCCAAGTTTCATCTATAGTAATTAATCGGCGCCTAAACTGGGATTTATTGCGCCTAAACTGCGCCAACAGAGCATTGGAAATGTTCATTCGAACACGTTTTTGGTCTAACGTGAGCAAACGCGGCACCAACGCACGGACAGCTTTCTCATGTCTAAATGTTGATTTAATATGTGACAAACACCTTCTTTTGACATGTTCATAACGTCTGCTATCTCTCTCACTTTAATTCGGCGGTCATCTAGCACTATTTGGTGAACTTTGGCGATGTTTTCGTCAGTAGTTGCAGTTTTTGGACGTCCCGAACGTTCATCGTCTCCCAAGGTCTTACGGCCACGTTTAAATTCAGCTGCCCAAAATTTCACTGTGGTAAATGATGGTGCAGAGTCCTCATACACAGAATCCAACTCATTTTTGATTTGCATTGGCGTATTACCTTTCAAAAACAAATATTTAATGACAGCTCGATACTCGATTTTGTCCATTTTCATAAAAATACTCACATCAACTCACTCAAACGACTGTTACATAACTACTGCGCGTCCAAAATGGCTGAAACTTTGGTGAGTAACTGTCAACAGATGAACAACAAAATTCGAGTGCTGCCACCGACGAGTGCTCTTATCTTCATGTTAAGGTCGGAAACTTATCAGACCACCCTCGTATTTTCGTATCAGTTAAAAAAAGAAGAAAAACTTAAATTATAAATAATTAAATTACAATTTTCCTTCAAAACTGAACGTTTAAAGTTATAAACTATTCAAATATCAATCAGGACAGACAAAATAAGCCGTCAACCAATGCTATAGTTCAGATTTTATATAATTACTTATAGGCCTACACCAAAATTTGAATTACCTGTTTTGAAATGGAATCGAATAGTAGGCCTACTCGAAAATTTCCATTGCCTTGGTTTTTGTTATTTAACCAATAATTCCTAAAAGATATTTAAAAAAATGCACTTAGAATACAACATTGGCGGTTGTAAGTTAACCATACGATTTAGAGTCTTGTAAATTTTGTGAAATTCGCTTTTTGAAAGTTTACTAATATTGTGACTAAATCCGAGCAGCTGACAAGAATATTTAAGTGGATAAATAAAAAGCAACTTTATCTGCAATTCGTTAAAAATGTCTCTAGTGTTGTAAAACACTTTAATTTTAATTGCAGTAATTTAATTTCAGTTGCGCAATATTATTCAGTAAACAGAGTATATAAAAAGAGTAATTATGGTGAATTCAAAATAAAGAACAATAAATATCACAAACCTTCTCTCGTTTTATATTATTATTATTATGAAAGGCTGATAGGCCTACATATGCAGTATTATATGTAGGATCCCGAAATAGAGCCCTACCTTACAATTAAGTTTCTATCTAAGGTTGTCAGATAACAATTTAAAGCTGTTCTTTAAAATATGTTATCTATACTTTAAAATTTAAGAATTTTTTCTTGAGAAGGGGAAATTTACCAGGCGTCTAAACACAAACTGTAACTCTTAGTTGCCGAGGTGAGGGGACAGCTCTATCATCTGTAAACTTTGTCTGTAGTGGCGTGAAGGAAAAGCCTAAAAAAGCATGTTTTGCAACATTTCGTAAAAAAAATACAAAAAAAAATATTTGAAATATTTTCACTTCGAAATAAAACAGTACCACCTGCCTTATAAAATAATTGCATTTGCCCAAAATTGTTTATAATCGTCCATAATTAAATGTTTTCTTTGATTAAAAAAAAATTAAAGCCTAATTATTCTAGCCTGTAAAACTCTTCGATAAGCCTGTAAAAACCAAAACACGTCCGGAAAAGCCGAAAATGTCGGAAAGAAGCTGAAACTTTCTTCTGGTATAGCACTTCAAAGATCAAAACGTAACATTTTTTTTTAAAGTTATAGTCTTATATTTGTTTAAAAATACGAACATACAGTTTAAATTAAAAAAAAATCAGTTTTAGGTGATTTTTTTTATCACACAACACAAATCCACTAGTGTAATTTATTTTTTTTTAATTTGCAAAAACTCGACAAAAACAGAATCTAAGTATATCCTGTTTTGATCATAAGCCAGCCACTTAAACAAAAGACTAAGATCGACTAAGATCTATCGACTAAGATCTATATCGACTAAGATATATTTTACAACCGAAAACACTCCTCGAAAATATTTTAGGTTAAGTAAGATGGTTAGAGAGTTTATCCTTATTTTTAAATTTCCTCTGTTAAGGAAAGAAAGTAGTTAATTTTCTATTATTACTATTTAAGAAAGACATAGAGGTGTGTTCAGAAAGTAACGAGAATTTTTTAATTTCGCTGGCTTGGAGAGTCCGATTGTCAAACATTTTTTTTATTATGTTGGTATACATGCCCTTGAAGTATGATAAAACTTTCAGCTGTTTTCATTGTTGACTTTGTCTGTGACAGCCACTAAGGTTAGACGTGTTTTTATGAGCTCGGCGATTTTCATTTGTTAAAAGAAATGGATCAAAGAATTTGTATCAAATTTTGCGTAAAATATGAAATAAAGTGTAACAGAGTGTGTGAAATGTTAACAAAGGCCTATGGTGAGTCTGCTATGAGTAAAGCAAGAGTTTACGAGTGGTATAAGCGTTTCCAAGAAGGCCGTGAAGACGTTGAAAATTACGAAAGCACTGGACGCCCCAGCACATCAACAACCGATGAAAACGTGGAAAAAGTGAACGAAATGGTTATGAACAATCGCTGAATTACAATTAGAGAGGTCGCTGATGATATTGGCATATCGATTGGATCATGTCATGACATTGTTTCCTATGTTTTGTGTATGAAACGCGTGGCAGCAAAATTCGTTCCAAAATTGTTGAATTTTGAACAAAAACAGCGGCGAATGGAAGTTGCTCAGGAGTCACGAAATGAAGTCAACGACGATTCAGAATTACTGAAACGTATTATAACAGATGACGGAACATGGGTTTACGGATATGACGTCGAAACTAAGGCTCAATCATCTCAGTGGAGGCATTCTGGCTCGCCAAGACCGAAAAAGGCTCGACAAGTGCGGTCAAACGTGAAGGTTATGCTCACTGTGTTCTTCGATATTAATGGCATAGTGCATCATGAATTCCTGCCACCAGGTGAAACGGTCAATAAGGAGTACTACCTACAAGTTCAACGCCGTTTGCGTGAAGCAATCCGAAAAAAACGTCCGGATCTGTGAAAAAACAATTCATGACTTTTGCTCCACGATAATGCACCATCTCACACTTCATCGCTTGTTCGTGAATTTTTTGCCCAAAGCAGTACTGTAACGATGCCCCAGCCTCCATATTCGCCAGACATGGCTCCGTGTGACTTTTTCCTATTTCTAAAAATAAAGAGAACCTTAAAGGGCCGTCGTTTTACAGCCGTAGATGACATTGAAAGCGCAACGCTGAAAGAACTAAAGGCTATCTCAAAGATCGAGTTTGAAAAGTGTTTCGAGGATTGGAAGAAGCGCTGGCATAAATGCATAATCTCAAATGGGGACTATTTTGAAGGCGACAACATCAGTGTAGAAGAATAAATAAATATTTTGTTCAAAAAATTAAAATTCTCGTTACTTTCTGAACAGACCTCGTATAATAAAACTGAATATGAATTTGATCTTTATTTGGTATCTGTTTCAGTGGATATTCAGCTTTCTAATCTACCTCTGCCCAAAATTTAAAGTTTCCATAAGGGTAGGTTTCTTACCTTTTCACGTTTTTTTCGGTCTTGTGATATTCGTTCTCTTGGTAGCCGTCACTGAATTGGGCTTAGCACAAATAATGTGAGTATTTTCAATTAATTTCATGCTGGCTTTTTTCTTGCAGTGAATTTTAAGTAACAATAGCCTAACCCAACCGAAGAAATATTTTTAAAGAGGAGCTAATGAGGTAATAAGTAAACTATGATTATAGAAAATATTTTATCAAAATCTGTTTTGAAATTTGAATAATTCAATAATTACAATGATTGTAAAACTGCAAAACTGACAAACATTGAAAAAAAATCATCTACTCGTGAGAGTTCAAGGCGAAAGTAAGCATATTATGAAAATTCAATACCAAATATTTAGTCCGTAAAAAGCACTTACTCTTTAGTAGGCCTATTTTGGAACCGCAGATACGTAGCATTGACAAAAGGCGTTCAAAAAGCGTTTAACTGGATCGTTTCTAGCTTGGGGTCTGTACGTCACAAACAGCTGATTACAAACAAAAAATCGCTATAATTAATTATTGTCATCACATATTGATACGATCTCAAAACTTCCTTTAGAGTTGAGAGGAAGTAAAATGTTAGGTTTTTTTGATCCCATGTTTGTTTAAAATGATCCTACAATTTCTTCTGTGTTTTTCAATTAAGTTTTGATTCTATTAAATGAGTTTAATTACTATATTTGATGTTACAGAACAAAAACTAACGATTTGGAAGGCTTGTTGATGAAATCTACTGGCATATTGATGGTGGTATTCGCGGCTTTGGTCGTTTACATAACCGTAAAAAAGAATTATAAAAGAACGTCAATCATGAAAAGAGAAGAACTGGAGCTGAATGGTAACAGTTAACATGATTGTGTAACTGTTGTAAAAAGCCACAACTGACATGATCGTATTCTTTACTTCCTTGATAAGTAAAGCAAATGCTAATAAAGCTGACAGTGTTCTGTTTTCCAGAACATCTTTTCACATTGCATTCTAGTAAGAAATGAAAATATGTCTGTTCATATCAACTTTTTTGCACTTTTGTTCTTGTTTTTAAAAGTTTATCTTTAGGCCTATATATCGTGTTCTTTTCATGCATAATAAATCCATTACTGTACCATTTCATGGTTATGGTTATATTTACTACTGAAACAGTAAGACATTTTGTACTACAGCAAAATTGAAATTTTAGGCCATATGAATACATTTCTATGTCTTAAATAGCTGTTATTCAGTCGTAATAAATTTTAAGATTTAAGTACTAATAAACTGTTAATGTAGGAACTTACTACAATATATTTCTGGTATTCTCTATGAAATTATCTCCTTATACTTACGTAAATTACAAAACAACTTTATACTTCATCTAATAATGAGTAATTTTCCTACCCAAACTAGATAGCCTAAAATATTTAAAGTTTTGAACGAAAATAATGTATAATAATTGTTTTATTTTGTTGAAATCAAGAAACATTTTTAAGTGGAAATAAAAATTTGAAAAGTAAATATGATAAAATTGCATTTAAATTCATTTTAAAACACAACTTTACCATTTTGTTTGCACGTTTTATCTTTTAGCATTTTTAAGTGTTTGCTCTTTGTTCATGTAACGGTAAAAATTGCGACGTGAAAAACTGCAAAGTTTGTCTTCAAACAGGCTACAAGGTTAAACTGCCAAAATTTTTAAAAAGTCGAACCTAGGCTACATTGCTGTATCAAAATATTAACTTTTATAAATACAAAATTATTTGTTAGTAAAAAAATACAGTAATAATTTAGTTTAAAATAAATATTAATTAGTGTTTAAGAACTAATTGTACTAAAGTTGAAATATATATTTATTTATCAAAAACGCTTATTTGGATGATTTAACCAAGCCTAATTTTCTTTTCAATATTGTTTAGAAGGTAATGAGGATACCAACTATATTTTAATTAAAGAAATAGTTCTTTGACATTTTTTTACCATGTTCGATTTTCGATATCTCGAAATGTTAATTGCTGTGATTATTGTAATTACTTCAACTACTGCACAAGCACGCGTATACATGCAGTACTTTCTGCGTACACTTATAGTAAGAAAGTACAAATAATAAAATAATAATTTCGAAAAAACAAAACATTAAAAAAATTGCACAATTGGTTTCAACTGAAGTTTTATGTAATATTTTTCGGAAGATTGAATTTTCTCTGCAATGTATTACAAAATTACCTATCTTTTGGTGAAGCAAAAAAAATTCAAGGAATGCAAAATCTATTATTAAACAAGTGAAGAGGGGCATAGATTGTCTGCCAGAGTGTTTTTAATCGCTTGCCAGACTTTAATCTAACTGAATTGTTACATTAGGCCTAACCTTATCTACTACCTAAAGATCATGGCTTAACTATCTTCTGTGTTCGACAAGAATCCTTGTACAGTAGTAGTTTAGACAATTAATTATATTTAATTGTTTGTAGAGTTTGGAGTATCAAGAGAGGAGGCTCGATTAAATTGTTTGTTGCTGTAAGTATTCTATTAGGTTTACAATATTGTATCGGCCAGGTTGACAGAACATAATGGGAGAAGCACTATTAGGCCTACTTGTACAAATAGTGCAAAACATTTCTCACATCAATACATAGACTCTAACGTACCTAAAACATTAAAATAAATCGTTTATTCCCCCCTCCCCAATAGTCCTTCCAAGTTTGAAAACTATCAAGAACAATCTGGAAGATCGGCAGTAGGAAAATCCAAGATGTCTATTTCTCAAGAGCGTATCAACAGATTTTGTTTAAATTTCGAACATTATGGAGACTCGTAACCAAGTCATTTTGATTTTGATATAAAAAAAATAAATCGTAATGAATAAATGTTTTTTACCTAATCATAGTACTTTTAATTATTCGATATACTGACTGGGGTAATAAACATTAATATCAAAGTTTTAAAACAGATTTGGGAAATTATTCTTCTTAGATTTTCCCCAATTACGAATTTAACTAACTTTTGTTATAAATAATTAGGATTATGACCTATTCTTCCCGTCAGTGGTCTATCCACTCACCTCGTAAAGACTACCGCGGTTTCGAAACTCTATCGTTTCGTCGTCAGGCCGTTATGTTAAATCCTCTGTCGAGGTCGTCACATTTTGTATATCGGCCTGAAGATGAAACGATAGAGTTTCGAAACCGCGGTAGCCTTTACGAGGTGAGTGGATAGACCACTGACGGGAAGAATAGGTCATAATCCTAATTATTTTAATATGTAGTCCGGTGGCTATGTTACAATAATGAAACTTTTGTTAGTACGCCATTTAACGAACCAGAATTCTCGATGCGTGTAACGACCGAAAGGCCTAGGCATTAGGCAAACACCTAAAACGTTTGTGTGTTTTAGGCAGCTCTACCTCTGATTTTTGGCTATCAGTAAAAATATAACAAAATATGTCGACATTTTAAATGTGTACACAATTCATTCAGCTATTTGATTTGACATTCTTTAACTTCTTTAAAATCAATTCCGTTGGTAGACAAATTTCCTATAGAGCGACAATTTCTGTCGAATTAATTTCTAGCACCTACAACTCGGGTAGGTTTTTTTTGTTTTTTGTTTTTTATATTTTAAGACGAAAAGCACATCGAGGCTATTATCGCCTCCCTAAATGTAAGTGTGAGGGTAAACTGTTAAGTCGTAAGTGTAGTGTTGTAAGTGTAAGTGTGTTAAACTCGGGTACCGCGAGGGACGTCTAAATCCTCTTAATACATGCAGCTAGTCTGCACCCCCTGCGAGGAACTCTGGTAGAAATTAACATAGGCTAGTGTCATCTGCCTTGTTTTAAAGGAAAAGAATGCACGTTTATGTCATTATTGCTACAAAATTCGTGACGGCCGGTTTTCGCAAACTGTGCAAAATAAACCCACGATTTTCGACTTTCCGGGTGAATAGGATCTGTTTTCAGAGACTAATAACTATCCAATCCGAGTGACCAAGCGTTGCTTTGTTGAGGAGTGTATAGGCCTATGTTACAGCTCATCTCGTGTTCAACGATTAATGTTTTTAGGAAAATAACTGAAAAAATGCCTGACACTGCCTGTATCAGATTTTTTAAATCACCTTGCAGCAATCCTGGCGGCTGTGCAGCTATCACAAAAAAGAAAATAAATTTAAAAAAACAATGAAGTTGAAAAAAATAATTATTATTCAAGGTAAACTATGTTAACGTTATTACAAAAATCATTTCAATAAGAAAAGAAAAATCATTGCATAATATATATTATAATTTTATGTTGTAGCCTACTAGAAAAACTATTATCTGCTTGCAGCAGAAAAAACCGATTTTTTCATCAAATAAAGGTTGCCTCAATTGGATTAGTGACCACAACGAACTATTTTGCCTGTTTAAAATTATTAACAAGATGTCTAGCTTTATTTGAAAAAATGTAACCTATATTAATAATGGCTTTTGTTTTGGACTAAATGTCTGACAATATTCAAAACAATTTGCAAAATCTGTGGATTTATTGTGTAATTGATTTAATTTTGTACAGGTGAAGTCGTACTGGAATGTTTGGTCACCTATTTTAAAGGGGAAAACTTAATAACGCATTTTACGAACCTAATTTTCATTATTATACGTAGCTATGGATAAGTTTTAAGGGAATCCTCAAACTGCCATGCATTCGTCTTCAGTATTCTTCACCGTGTTCATACCTATTTCAAACAAAATGGCCTGATTTATTTATCTTACATTAAAAGGCCTTACTTTGCCCGCTTTTCACTGGGAAGCGGTTCACGCATTTAAGTGGAACTTTTACAAACACTGTAGCTACGAAACGATTTTAAGCAATCTCAAATTGCCATACACTTATTTAAAGGAATGGCGGGCACAAAATACCTGATTTATTATTTTTTTATTATTTTGAAAGGTCTGTTCGCTTTTAGGGGAACATACTAGCCGCCTCGATGGCCTAGTTGATAGCGTACTGGGCTTTCACCCCGAGGACCCGGGTTCGATTCCCGGCCAGGGCTTGGCATTTTCATACGCTATAAATCATCCCATCGTCTGAATTAGTCCAAGTGTGCACAATAGTCGGACGTTAAACACCAAAAAAAAAAAAAAAAAAAAAATTTAGGGGAACATAACAGATTTCAAACAGCATTTTTATATTTAATAAAATATAATTATTTCCAGGTTTTAGAATATCTTAAACTGCCATAAATTATTCAAAACACAATGGCAAACATTGAAAATGCTTGATCTATTTAAAAACTAGTAAGTATTTCCTAGATAAGCCAAACGGATTGTCAGACACGGTATAGTTTAGCTTTTTAATTTAGTGAACTGGAAAGCCAAATCTGACGTTAAACAATTTTCTGTGTGACTCAATGTCGGTTCGTTAGTTTAAAATGCCAATTTTTTTGCTGTCCATTACGAAACGACTCGACCGATTTCAATGAAAACGTTTATATTTGTTAAATTCAAAGGTAAGTAGGTTTTAGGTTACCTCAAACATGGATTCGTCTGTTTGAAACAAAATGGCGGGCACTCAAAATGACTGATTTATTTTAAAAAAAGTTATTTCTACGATCTCTAACAGCCAAACAGGTCGACCAACCGCCAGTGCTACACTGTGATTTATTTATGTGAAATATTAGTTCTATGGTTATTTACAATAACACAATGCTAGGGATCAGGAGTTACCATCAGAATTCATAACGCACGTTCCACACTGAGAACGTTTTCTGGGAGAGTGCTACGTTTTCTTGTATTTTAAGCATTTTCGAAGATTTTTGGTGGATTTTCAAAAAGAAACTAATTTCATTAAAATTACGTTTTTAGCGATTTTTACGTTTTTAACGATATAAAATTACGTTTATACTTCTACAGCAAAAAGAGCACTTCCAGTGAAATAGAATATTTTTTTAAGTTCTAGAGATCAAAACTGTTGGTTTAGGCCTATGATATTTGTTATCATTGTATTATTGTCAATTAAAAAAGTATAAATTTCCAATCTAAATTAGCTTTAGAGGAGAAAAATTGCGAGTGAAGCGAGGTCTTTATTTTACCCGACAGTAGTGTATAAGGACACTTCGGGCAGACAGTCATTAGGGAATCCCCAGGTCATTAAGAAAAATGTAAACAAGACTGGCGCCAGTCTTAGGGAACCCCGGTCACCCGAGGTCACTGGATTACAGATGTAAACAATCATGACGACACATGGTCATTATGCAATGTAAACAAGACCGGCCTACGTTTCGGAAATCCTGTAGCTGAAGGCATGAATCACTGAATGACTTTAAATCCCAAATTAGATTAGTCCTGTAGCGGTATTGTCAGTTCGGGCAGACGGTCAAAGGTCACTGGATTACAAATATAAACAAACAAGACGACGAGGTTTCTCCATCGCTATGTTTCTGAAATCCCCATTGCTGAAGGCACACACACATACAATCTCTCTCTCTCTCTCTCTCTCTCTCTCTCTCTCTCTCTCTCTCTCTCTCTCTCTCTCTCATACACGCACGCGCGCGCACAGACTTACCGTTAACCGTACAAAACGAAAACGTAATTAATAAAAGTAATAATACTAAAGATCCTGTAATATGTGTATGATCTTATTGTACAAGAACTGACTTTACACGCTGTACAAGTGCGCAAAACGTTCCGGCTGTCGTTTACAATCGTAAGTATGGATTTAATACAGTATAATATTTTCAATAGCTTATTATGTATAAAATTAACTAGCGGTATAACATAGTTTTAAAAAACGTAAGTGTCACGATGTCGGATGATAATAAAGCTGTAAGCTCCTACCACAATAACCGAGTTAAGTCGTTGAAAAGAATACGAATGACAAACGTATTGAAAGCAAATCATTTGAGAAGAATATTTACTGCTGGCGATAATAGTCGAAACTTTCCAATATAGATTACTCATTAAGGCAATGTCCAACACGACTAAGAGTCTGCCAAACAAATGTGTTTACTGGCAATTAAGAAATGACAAATATTGTCTTTGTGACGTTTTGTAGAAACCCACATCGTAAATAAAGCCATAATAAGACGTTCGTGAAAGTTTAATATCGTATATAAACCCCAAATCCATATAGACTACTCATCAGTCCTATCTGGTATTTCCTAGTGTTTTTGACGGTTGTTATCCAAGTAGTAGTTAGTGCGTGTAGAATATAGGCAAGTGTTGTGTTAAGTGTAGAGTGTAAAAAAGTAAAAGACTAAAAAATGGGTGCAGTTGCAGATTTTCAAGGCTTTCGAGACAACTCGGGATGTTACATAATAAAAGAGTTTGCCGTTATGTCTGTTAACAGCAAGTGGTTGCAGCACTGGATCGTCGGTCCGCCTTACGACTTTTCTAATTTAACGAAAAATAGAAAAAAGGAATGTAGTTGGTTGACTCACAATTATCACGGTATAAAATGGGACGACGGTTCAATAAGTTACGGATCGTTTATAAAAGACTTGAAATTAATATGCGAAGAAATTACTACCGTCTACGCAAAGGGTAAAGAAAAGAGTTTGTTCCTAGAGAACTTGTTAGGTATAAGAATTATAAATTTAGAAAAATGGGAATGCCCATCACGTAAAGTGTTGAATGCAAAGGCGGATGTCACCCGTTGTTTTTATCATAAGAAGTGTAAGAGATATGTATGCGCGTTGAGTAATGTTAAAGTGCTGAATAATTGGTTGCACGAAGATGAATACGGATCCACAATTGCCTAGCACGCCCGCCTGTGCCTCACTACGGGGTTTATGCAGCAGATCAGTTGCCGATGAACGTTGGGACGCCTAGTTGTATCGTTATAAACATCAAACCTGGACGCCATTGGGTGGCCGTTTATATTAGCAGCAACAGAGAGGTGGAATATTTTGATAGTTACGGAAATCTACCGACAAGACTGTCACATGTTTCCTTCATAAAAAGAAATTCACTCACAAGTAAATTGAATTCAACGCAATTACAAGGATTAACGTCTACAGTGTGCGGCCAGTATTGCGTTATGTTTTTATATTTTAAATCCTTTGGTGTGCCGCTTGAAGATTTTTTATCTCTGTTTTCATACAGTACATACGACAACGATTTAAAAATTTGTTGTTTATTTAATAATACTTTTGGAAAGTACAACATGTGGTCAAGTATGACTCAGCAGTGTTGCAGTCAAAGATAAGAGTTCACGCATGCGCGTTGTCATTATGTTACCGGTATATAAAACACAGGTTCTATAGAGCCTCATTCTCAGTTTCGAATACAATGGAGACCAAATTCCATAAAAGACGTACACCGTACGAAAGAAGCAAGAAAAGTAAGTGTAATAACAATTTACTTGCGGAAGAAGTGGAAAAAGTAGAAACTACTAACACCGTCGAAAAGAAAAGAACCAACAGATGTTTGTCACCTCTACTCTTAAATACTTGGTATTCTTTGAATAAGAGTCAAACCAAATCAACTACAATTGGATTAGATATTGACAACATGTGTGAACCGAGATTGCAAATACGAAAATCAGACTCAAACAGCGGGATATCTCTAAATATTAACGAATGGAACGCTTTACTACAAAAATATGAATATATTTCCAACTTTTTTGAAGGAAGAAAACAGAATATCGAAAATTTCGATTTAGATAAACATCAAGTTGTTTTCCAAATGATGTACGGCAAGAGATCTATTGTAATCCGTGAACTACGTTGTATGCAGCCTCACCTTTACCTACCAGACACGTTGGTTATACAGGAGTCGACATGGAAGGGGATACTACAGATGTCGAGCTGTATCTCCAGTTATTTTCACTTGTGTTCTCTGAGATCGTCGCCAGCCTATAACTACTTTCAAGATATCAAGAATAAAGTTGTGTGTTATTTATTAGCAAACGTACCAAGTGACTCAACGAACGACGATTCCGTAATAAAATACTATGTAATAAAATATTTAGAAGGAATGGATGTGAGTGATTGTAAATTGAATCTAATCAAATAGAGCAAGACTTGCTTTTATCCGAAATTAAAATTTTGTGCATCAATATCTTTTGAATTACTTTAAGATACATCTGTTTTATAAAGAAATTAATGAATGAATTTTAAATAACCTTAATGTAAAAGAAAATATTATTAATTATTGTAAATATATATATCTGTGTTCGGAATTTTTGTTGTTATTATTTCAAATCCTTTAAAATCGAATATTAGAATGATGGATAATGAAAAATTGAATCTAATCAAATAAAGCAAGACGTGATGTTATCTGAAATTAAAATTTTGTGCATCAATATCTTTTGGATTACTTTAAGATACATCTGTTTTATAAAGAAATTAATGAATGAATTTTAAATAACCTTAATGTAAAAGAAAATATTATTAATTATTGTAAATATATCTATGTTCGGAATTTCGTTATTATTATTATTCTTTCAAATCCTTTAAAATCGAATATTAAAATGATGGATAATGAAAAAAGAATTATTCATAAGGTTTATTGTACTTGTATTACACATTTTTAAACCGTTTTCACCATGGGGGCGTGCACACGATGATGTAACTAAATTACCACAGTTTATTACACAACTTAATATTATTTTATGTCCTAATTTTAATCCACTCTTTTAAATCCTAAATACATAAATTAATACGAAAGTCTAAAGATTAATTCACCAACCTTCGTTTACAGCAACACGCTATTATTATTTTCACTTTTACAAAACGATTATTATTATTTTCACGTATTATTATTTTCACAAATATACAAGTATCCGAAACGTAAGATGCCAGAACATTGTGAAATAAAAATATCGTAATGCGGGGGGATTATGCAAATATAAAAAACTGGTTTAATAATATACAATAAATACTTCTAGTTCCACAGATAAATTTTAATTTTTCATTAAATTCATTTAAAAAGTATGTGAGTCGATTAGTTGTTTGAAATAATATTTTTAAACGCAGACAGAATGTAAAACTGTAACGTATTGTAATTTTGTATACTATCTCCGACTACACGGGGATGAGAAGTAATGTTACAAAATTGTCATTACTCTCGTTAACAATGATTTTCACATTTGTGTAATCATATCCAAAAATAAAATGATGTTTGACATAGCAGTAGTAGTAGTACAACATAGAACAAAATATTAGAATGTGTAATAGGTGAGGAATTAAATCCTAATGCAGAAAGTTATCGGTAACACTCCCAGTCAGCACGAGTGTATATACTCATTTTGCATGATTTTAACGCTTTTACAAGACCTCTCCAAAACTTGATCAATGCTCACCACTGTTACGTTGGTAATTCGCCTTAATACTTAATCTTCTTTTTTCTTAAAATTGCGACACACGTATACTATACAGGATCTACCATATTGTCTAAAATGCTGCTAAACTATACATTCTATACAAAGTGTTGTGTTAGTGTATTTAAAAGTGAAAATAATAATAGCGTGTTGCTGTAAACGAAGGTTGGTGAATTAATCTTTAGACTTTCGTATTAATTTATGTATTTAGGATTTAAAAGAGTGGATTAAAATTAGGACATAAAATAATATTAAGTTGTGTAATAAACTGTGGTAATTTAGTTACATCATCGTGTGCACGCCCCATGGTGAAAACGGTTTAAAAATGTGTAATACAAGTACAATAAACCTTATGAATAATTTATGAATAATTTTTTTTCATTATCCATCATTTTAATATTCGATTTTAAAGGATTTGAAAGAATAATAATAATAACGAAATTCCGAACATAGATATATTTACAATAATTAATAATATTTTCTTTTACATTAAGGTTATTTAAAATTCATTCATTAATTTCTTTATAAAACAGATGTATCTTAAAGTAATCCAAAAAGATATTGATGCACAAAATTTTAATTTCAGATAACATCACGTCTTGCTTTATTTGATTAGATTCAATTTTTCATTATCCATCATTCTAATATTCGATTTTAAAGGATTTGAAATAATAACAACAAAATTCCGAACACAGATATATATATTTACAATAATTAATAATATTTTCTTTTACATTAAGGTTATTTAAAATTCATTCATTAATTTCTTTATAAAACAGATGTATCTTAAAGTAATTCAAAAAGATATTGATGCACAAAATTTTAATTTCGGATAAAAGCAAGTCTTGCTCTATTTGATTAGATTCAATTTTACAATCACTCACATCCATTCCTTCTAAATATTTTATTACATAGTATTTTATTACGGAATCGTCGTTCGTTGAGTCACTTGGTACGTTTGCTAATAAATAACACACAACTTTATTCTTGATATCTTGAAAGTAGTTATAGGCTGGCGACGATCTCAGAGAACACAAGTGAAAATAACTGGAGATACAGCTCGACATCTGTAGTATCCCCTTCCATGTCGACTCCTGTATAACCAACGTGTCTGGTAGGTAAAGGTGAGGCTGCATACAACGTAGTTCACGGATTACAATAGATCTCTTGCCGTACATCATTTGGAAAACAACTTGATGTTTATCTAAATCGAAATTTTCGATATTCTGTTTTCTTCCTTCAAAAAAGTTGGAAATATATTCATATTTTTGTAGTAAAGCGTTCCATTCGTTAATATTTAGAGATATCCCGCTGTTTGAGTCTGATTTTCGTATTTGCAATCTCGGTTCACACATGTTGTCAATATCTAATCCAATTGTAGTTGATTTGGTTTGACTCTTATTCAAAGAATACCAAGTATTTAAGAGTAGAGGTGACAAACATCTGTTGGTTCTTTTCTTTCGACGGTGTTAGTAGTTTCTACTTTTTCCACTTCTTCCGCAAGTAAATTGTTATTACACTTACTTTTCTTGCTTCTTTCGTACGGTGTACGTCTTTATGGAATTTGGTCTCCATTGTATTCGAAACTGAGAATGAGGCTCTATAGAACCTGTGTTTTATATACCGGTAACATAATGACAACGCGCATGCGTGAACTCTTATCTTTGACTGCAACACTGCTGAGTCATACTTGACCACATGTTGTACTTTCCAAAAGTATTATTAAATAAACAACAAATTTTTAAATCGTTATCGTATGTACTGTATGAAAACAGAGATAAAAATCTTCAAGCGGTACACCAAAGGATTTAAAATATAAAACATAACGCAATACTGGCCGCACACTGTAGACGTTAATCCTTGTAATTGCGTTGAATTCAATTTACTTGTGAGTGAATTTCTTTTTATGAAGGAAACATGTGATAGTCTTGTCGGTAGATTTCCGTAAGTATCAAAATATTCCACCTCTCTGTTGCTGCTAATATAAACGGCCACCCAATGGCGTCCAGGTTTGATGTTTATAACGATACAACTAGGCGTCCCAACGTTCATCGGCAACTGATCTGCTGCATAAACCCCGTAGTGAGGCACAGGCGGGCGTGCTAGACAATTGTGGATCTGATCCGTATTCATCTTCGTGCAACCAATTATTCAGCACTTTAACATTACTCAACGCGCATACATATCTCTTACACTTCTTATGATAAAAACAACGGGTGACATCCGCCTTTGCATTCAACACTTTACGTGATGGGCATTCCAATTCTTCTAAATTTATAATTCTTATACCTAACAAGTTCTCTAGGAACAAACACTTTTCTTTACCCTTTGCGTAGACGGTAGTAATTTCTTCGCATATTAATTTCAAGTCTTTTATAAACGATCCGTAACTTATTGAACCGTCGTCCCATTTTATACCGTGATAATTGTGAGTCAACCAACTACATTCCTTTTTTCTATTTTTCGTTAAATTAGAAAAAGTCGTAAGGCGGACCGACGATCCAGTGCTGCAACCACTTGCTGTTAACAGACATAACGGCAAACTCTTTTTATTATGTAACATCCCGAGTTGTCTCGAAAGCCTTGAAAATCTGCAACTGCACCCATTTTTTAGTCTTTTACTTTTTACACTCTACACTTAACACAACACTTGCTTATATTCTACACACACTAACTACTACTTCGGATAACAACCGTCAAAACACTAGGAAATACCAGATAGGACTGATGAGTAGTCTATATGGATTTGGGGTTTATATATGATATTAAACTTTCACGAACGTCTTATTATGGATTTATTTACGATGTGGGTTTCTACAAAACGTCACAAAGACAATATTTGTCATTTCTTAATTGCCAGTAAACACATTTGTTTGGCAGACTCTTAGTCGTGTTGGACATTGCCTTAATGAGTAATCTATATTGGAAAGTTTCGACTATTATCGCCAGCAGTAAATATTCTTCTCAAATGATTTGCTTTCAATACGTTTGTCATTCGCATTCTTTTCAACGACTTAACTCGGTTATTGTGGTAGGAGCTTACAGCTTTATTATCATCCGACATCGTGACACTTACGTTTTTTAAAACTATGTTATACCGCTAGTTAATTTTATACATAATAAGCTATTGAAAATATTATACTGTATTAAATCCATACTTACGATTGTAAACGACAGCCGGAACGTTTTGCGCACTTGTACAGCGTGTAAAGTCAGTTCTTGTACAATAAGATCATACACATATTACAGGATCTTTAGTATTATTACTTTTATTAATTACGTTTTCGTTTTGTACGGTTAACGGTAAGTCTGTGCGCGCGCGTGCGTGTAAGAGAGAGAGAGAGAGAGAGAGAGAGAGAGAGAGAGAGAGAGAGAGAGAGAGAGAGAGAGATTGTATGTGTGTGTGCCTTCAGCAATGGGGATTTCAGAAACATAGCGATGGAGAAACCTCGTCGTCTTGTTTGTTTATATTTGTAATCCAGTGACCTTTGACCGTCTGCCCGAACTGACAATACCGCTATTACTCGACCGTTTGGAATTGGTTTGAATTGGTGTACGTGTTGTTTGTCGTTAAAGTTTTGGTCAAATGCAATGACTAATTGTTTTAAAATTTGGTTCGAAGGCACCTTGTATAAACCTCTAACAACGAGGTGTAAGATTTTCTCCCATTCACTTCCGTTTCAAGATGGCGGCCACTGATTTAACTATAATTAGTGTACGCAGTTTTAGCAAAAGCATTAACAGATTGTTTTAAAATTTAGTAGAAAGTTGCCTTGTATAAAGCCCAAACACGGCATGTTTTTCCCATTTACTTTCGTTTCAAGATGGCGACCTCTGATTTAACGTTAACAAGTGTACACAGTTTTGTCAAAAGAAATGACCGATTTTTTTTGACATATGATTCAAAGGTACTCAAAGCTCAAACGACAAATGTATAAGATTTTCCCTATTCACTTCCATTTCAAGATGACGGCATCTGATTCTACGATGACAATCGTTGTTGCTGGATATTTCCATTAATACTGGCTGAACAGCAAACCGATCATAATATTGACCTCTTCATGGAAAAAGAGCATATAATTTCCAATAAAAATGGTGTAACATTTTTCTTAAATATCAGAGCTATTGGTTAGATTAGTGGAAAAGGTTACGAGCGTATCAGAGTGCTGTTGTGGAGCTGTTGTCAGGAAATTAAGATACAGCTTACTGCTTGGTCTACTGTATTTTGAACTACTAGTACGCGCGTGTGTGTGTGTGCTATTAAAAAACGATTTTGGACTAATGAAGGCTTAGAATTTTTTAAATGTTCACTAGTTAAAAATGGACAAACTAGTCTACATTCCTATTTTATTTACAACAGTATGTAAAGAAAGCTTGCTCAAAACATTTTTTTACTCTGTAAACCTTAAAAATGGATATATTTCTCAGGCCCTATCGGATTTTCCTGTCATAATACCTTACTATTAGGCATAGTTTTTATAGTGAGACAGTGAAATCAATCTTTTAACTTCTGGTGGTTATGAAACATAAATATCTTTTAAAACTGACATCAAAGCAGTACTTTCTATCTTTATAATTGCGATTGAGTAAAAATATAATATACGATCAATTATGCTTTATACTTGTTCCTAAAATTCAGTAACCATATTGTCGGTCACTCACTATAGACCTATTGGTCACAATTAATTAGATTTGAAAGTTATTGGCAAAAAACCTGACAGCAGGTTTTAAATTTTTCTTGTCACATTATACTTAATTATTTGTGAATATTTATTCTAAACCAAAATACGAGAGCCATCCATGGGAAGAACTATGGATCACTTCACTTTATTTGGACTCGTCAAGGTTCTAACAAGCAATCAAAAATATTTTTAGAAACAGTGATCCAATGTAAATATGTTTGCATATACATGTTATTTCATTTAACTTTGTAATTTTTTTTCAGGTAAAAAAACAAAAATGCCAGCAGATTCTTCAACGTTCCGTACCAGAACGTTGCTCTGGTCCAGCCAGATTATAGGCCTAGTAACAGTGGCTCTTACTATAGCCTGGGTGTTCATCTATAAAGGAGGCGTTGCGTGGCGCTCAAAACCACAACTTGAGTTTAACTGGCATGTTATCGCATTCACTGTTGGCATGTTCTATTTGTACGCTAATGGTACGTCTTTTTCAATAGTTAAGGACATCTGATTCCAAAATGTTAGTTTTTTTACATTAATTTGCTTGTGTGTATGTCAAAATCAGCTGTGTACATTGTTGGAATCTAAACAAATAGACCATTTTCACTATAATTTTGCATGCAGATCTAATTTGCCCGTACTCTGTCTTCAGATTATTAAAAAAAAAATCAAACCTCTTTTTTGGTTAATTATTTATTACCAAAATTTGAAATTTTTCCTAATAGGCCTAACTCACTATCACAAGTTGAAAAAACTAGTTGAAAATTGTTGTTTGTACCTTCTAACAGAAGAAGAGAAAAAACAAAAATGTATAAAATGTACATTTTTTAAAAATAAAGTTTAAATTTGTCAATCTTCTTGTTCAATAGTTATTGATGTACTTTCCGTCAGCTGAGTCAACGTAAATTTAAAATTCATTTAAAATTCAACATCCATTGTAAATTAAAAATATTTTTCTTCCCAGGAATCATTGTGTATAGAGCCTTTCCCTATGTGCCATTACGCAAGATGAGACTCATTCACACTGCTATCAATGGAGCTGTCATTGTCTGCATTTTCTTCGGCATGCTGACCATTCTGGATTCGCACAACTTTAGAACTCCCAAAAAGGATAACTGGTATTCATTGCACGATTGGACTGGCATCATGGCGATGGTGGTGTTTTGTTTTCAGGTTTGTCAATTTTAGTTTAAGTGCAATAATTTACAAATTTTAAAAAAAGAATAAGATGGAATGGGTAAGGAAAGAAATGAAAACAAGTTAAAAGATATATTCAACACCTGTAGAAAAATATCTTGATTTTTTTTGTTTGTATAGTAATTATATATTATGTTTTATACCTGAAAGTGTGCCAACTTCAAACACTTTGTTTTATATATCTTGCAACTTGAAAAATAATAATGAAAATAGAATTAGTTGTAAAAATTAAAAAAATAAATAAATCATGGTTGGAAATATGACCATGTTATTAGTCTTAGGTGGTTCAGACTTCACGATTGAATTAAATGTTCAACACTTACGTAGATTATAACATAAAACATTACATGACCTTTAATTATGTATGGAGCAAAAACATGACATTTGTAATGAGTACATAAATTGAAATCTAAAAGCAATATTTAAAAAAAATAGAAGAATCTATGTGTAATGGAGGTTGGTGGAAATGCAAGAAGGGATAACAACCTGAAAATATAATACTATTGCAAAGTAAGGATGTTATATCAAAGAGATTATATTGGGTTGAGTACAGACCCACATCAATGAAGATGTTAGAATATTAAAAGTTAGGAATCGATTCTATGCTACTGCAAACAGACTCTTCTGAAACTCATTGATTCATCAAAGGTAAGAACGACAGATAACACTGTTGACTGTTAATTTAATGGTCCACTGTTTATTATTAGTGAATTTTATTAAGGAAATTAATATAGTATGCAATTTAACCAAATGCAAAGGATATGTAACTTAATAATATATTAATATTGTTTAAATATAAAATATGCCAAATGCAGAAGATTTTTTTTAGTGCATCTTTTTTATAATTTGCTAATAAATTTTTTGTTTGACTATTTGAAATAACTTCTAATTAGTGTTTATTTTTTGTATTTTTCACCAACAAGTTTTTTATTGTTTTGCAGTGGGTATTTTCAGTATATGTGTACCTTTTCCCTTCATCGCCTTCTTCCTTAAGAGTATCTTACAAACCGTTACACATCTTCCTCGGTGTGGCAGCTTTTGTGTGTGCAGTGGCAACATCTCTTACTGGGTTCTTTGGCAAACAAAAGAAAGTGTAAGTATGAACAACAAACACATGAATACAAAAAGCTAGTGGAAAATTCGATCAGAGTAAAGATGAACTCAATGTCAAAACTATAAGATTTATTTTATACATCCATTTATGACCATTTCTTTTTAAGTTCAACAAGTAACAGAGAAGTTAAGACAATTTAAAGATGATTGTCTTTCTATTGCCATAATGGGTTAAATGAAATAAATCTCTTAACTTCTAAATTTTGTTTATTTTTTTAGATTTAGTCTGTTTTGCAACTATAAATTTTGTTGAACAATTTAAAAAAAACTGTTTATTAGTTTGAAGAAGATATACATACTTTAAATATTTAGTTTGTACTAAACATTAACCTCATTTACTCCACCATTAATTTCAAATGGGTTGCATTTTCTTGAGTTAGAATAACAAGAATCAAAACAAGAATAACAAGAACAAGAATAACAAGAATCAAAAGTGAGTTAGAATCAACAATACTGAACAATTTTAATTTCTAAATTTTTTCCATTTCAATTTTTTAATGTGTATCATCTAGACAATAAATTTTAACATAATTACTGTATTATTGGCAGTACCAGCCTTAGCCTTTTGGCCAGGTCAGGCAAAATTTATTGTGGCGTCTATGTAAGGGACTTTTTAAGATATCTACTGAAAATGTAAACCACTTACACTTTTGAAATAAATTTGAAAATCATTTATTTTAATCTTAATCAATAAATCCATTAATTTTAAGATTTAAAAAAATGTACTTTTTGATAACTTTAAAAACCTAGATAGACAGAGGCGCTCTAACTGAGCTAGTGCCCTCGGGCGCTGCCTGACTTCGTCCTCCTCCCAAAGGCCGGCACTGATTATTGGTTAATTAAAATAATATTTGTTAAATAATTTATGCCACTTTACTGAAGGAAAATTCTTTTAAAAATTGTAAAAATGCAACATTGAAAGATTTTTTCCAGTTAATTGGTACAATGTTTTGTACTTCTGTTATCTGTTAGTATGTCAATAAGCCCATCCCTGTTTTATATTTAGTTATTATTTATTATAAGGTTAACAAGATGATCAAAAAGCTATTGCCAAGGCAAAACTACCTGGTTGTCAGGTTCATTTTGTCAGGTTGAATTAAGCTAGAACACATTATTTTATAATAGAATGTTTACTTCACAGACACAGACACACACACACACACACACACACACACACACACAGTTTATTATTGACTTAATAATTTTTGATTTCAGACCTAACTACACCAAGATGCCTCCAGAAGGTTTGCTACTCAATGCGATTACAGTCCTTCATGTTATATTCACAGGGTTAGTTGTATATATTATTTACGATGGAAACAACACATCATTAAACCAAGGTCTCCCAACAGGCTCGACGGCTTCTGTTTCTTCAAAAAGAGAAGAGGAATAATCTTATAATATGTAGATTTTAAATTCTAAATTGATTTCAACTGATTATAATTATGAGCAAAAGTAAAACAAAAACAATAGTAAAATCAAATACCCAATGACAATTGAAATTTGAGGAATTATCTGTAGCTACATCATAAACTGTTTATCACGTTGTGTTTCAGGGGATCCATTTGACTTTCTAAAAGGATCAAAGAGAACATATCCTTAGGAAATTTGTACATAAGGATAGGTTATTTACATTGCCAGGAAACTGGCTATATACTCATAAAAACATAAGAATGAAAATCAACTCTAAGAGTTTTTGGTCTAAGATAAGTAATTTTCAACTTTAACTTCTCAACAACACAATATTTACAATAAAGTACAATGTTTCCACATATTTTTCATCTGTAAAGTACTTATTTTAATAACACTGAAGAAACCATAGGAATACATTTGCCCAGCTATTGTTATATGATATGATATAAGATATATATATATATATATATATATATATATATATATATATATATATTTCATCTATATATCATACTTATTTTAATAACACTGAAGAAATCATAGGAATATATTTGCCCAGCTATTGTTATATGATATGATATAATATATATATATATATATATATATATATCATATATATTGATATGATATTTACAAATATCATCTGCATTTTTCTAGAGAAATTTTAAAAAAGCAAAAATTTATCTGTCTGTAAAAAGTGTACATAGAGTATGCATATTTAACCCAACTGGTGTTAATATGGTGAATCACTATTACTAGTCATTACACAGCTTGTTACTTAACCAAGCTTAGTGAAGTAGGAAGTGGAGCGTTGACTGCATAACTTTCTAAACATCTGTTGTTTTACTTTTAAATCAATTTTGATGGGTCACTGCAATGAACATCAAAGATTCTTCAATCTTTCTTTTTCTTTTGCTGTCCATCACAAAAATTTGTCCAATAATTTTTTTTATGTCAGTTTAATTTTTTGTTTTTGTAATTCAATATAGTAGAAATTTGTCAGTGAATTTCAATTTTCCAGATTGCAGTTTATCCTATATCATAAAAGCCCAATTCCAAATTAATGCAGTTTTTTGTGTGTTTTTGAGTGCTTTAAATATTGTAAATATTTTGATATGATTTGTTTAAGATTGTGCACAAAATTGTTTTTGAAAATAGGTTAAACAAGTTTTGTTGAAATAACTTAATAAAATCTGTTACGTTTTAAGATGGACTATTCAAAATGATTATACAAATTCTTTTGGTTTATATTGAAAAATTGATTTTACAATTATAGTCAGCAATTTTACAATAAATCAGCATTTAGAGCTCTCATTTAAAGTCTCTCACTTCGTTCCCTCTTTACCTAGTTCAATCTATTTTCCTTCAACATAATTTTTTCAAGATTATTTTTGTCGCCATACTTGCTATTATCAATATTTACACAATAAATATGTTGATTAAAATTGATAGTTTGCTTTGTTTGTTTGATAATGCTCATTGTTTTATGTATATAATGTTAATAATAATTACTTTTAGTATAAATATTTATGTTAAGTTCAAAGATATGTTATTGAGAAAAACAAGTGAATAAAATACTTTTATATGATAGTTTCGTAAGTCTGTGATAGAAGTACTAATCTTTATATTAGGCAATTGAAAATACATATTTTAAGTAAAAAAATAGGTAACGATTTACAGTGCAGTATTTATATTAAAAACAATCTTTTGTAGTTTCTGTTCTGTGTTAATAAAAACGTAATGCTTTTCATTTTGTGTGTTAAATATAATTATGTTTGTAAATAGAAACCATATAATTGTTTTTTTTTTTTTTTTGATAGATTATCATTCAGATTTTATTCAAGGTATATTCTGACTTTAACTAGTTAGTGTTCTATGTAATATATTGGCACTATTTTTATCAATAATAAACGTGATCAAATTTATTTAATTGAAAATATATTTTCCTGATAATGGAAAAAACAATTCTTTGAGGACTCAAAAATTGATGTAGTTTTTTTTTTAATTCGGTAATGTCATAGGATAAGATAGGCATTATGGGAGTTGCTTTGTATCCATGAAATAATAGTTTTATTTTAGATAAAACATAATCATTTAACATGGGAAAACTACATTCCATACAAAACCATATCAGGTTTATTAATTAAGGTTTTTTAAAAAGATGAAAAACATTTTAATTTTTTTGTTTGTATACAAATCTAGTAGTTCAAGCCGAAGTGTGATTGGAATAAACATATAATCGTGGAACAAAATGGTCATTGCACATGAATACAAATGCACCTCAAAAAGAAAAACAGGTTGTAAAGCATTTGGTAAAATAAAAATAACTTGTGATAAAATGTAAGCATATCTCAAAAAAGTGATAAAGTGCAATTTGATACTAAGTTAAACTATTTCATATTTTTAGTTACTGCACTGCTTCATTTGGGGCAAAATTTGTTATTCATAAGTTCTAATTTAGAAAGACAAAAAGATCATTTCAAAAAATCACTATGGAATTAATTTTTAAGGCCTAAAAGAAATATTTTCACCATTAAATTCATCAAAACATAAATTTCAATTAATTTTTTTTTCAAATATCAATGTTCATACTAATATACACATTTACCAATTTATATTTGACCTAATAGTTAGGATACATGATACTTGGGAAGGAAAGATTGGTTGATTGGTGATACCAGAAATATGTGCATATAGCCTATAGACCACTAATGATTTCAGTCTCTCTGCT